>CM039679.1:40744905-41223815 GCA_022537955.1 Schmidtea mediterranea | reverse complement strand
AACGAAGAAAAAAAAAAAAAAAAAAAAAATCGACGCCGGAATGATGCAGAAAAATTCAAATATGTCTTACAACAAAGAATAAAACCGATATAGAAAAAGAGAGAAAGTAAATGAGACAAACCGATTATTTATGACACGAACAAGCAAGTAGACCAGGCGTTAGAAAAATATATTCATCGATTATCTTTAACGAGACGTCTCAGATTGAAAATGGTTAGTAGAAAGCTGTTTACGAGATACAGATATTATGAGATTCGTACGACGAGACAGCATGACATGAAGCCAAATACGGAGACATCAAAGAGATTTGAGAGGACATGAACCAACTAAGATTAAGAATTTAAAGTACCAAAATGATGTGAATAGTAAATATTGGTAGATTCCCGATTGTCAATTGCCGAATTATACCGACGGATAACCGAGAAAATTATCCAACCAATAATCGAAAGTAGTGACGACGGTATGGTGCGAGACGTGGAATAATGTATCACAAACGACAAATAAGTCCGCCGAAGAACGAACATCGATATACAATTAGAGTAATATGGAGACGGACCAAAACATTATATCTAGCAATGATTGAACAGAGAGCAAAAATACCAACGATAAAAGGAACAACAGATCCAAGAATTTCAGATGCGGAAATGAAAAGAAGATCGATAAATATAACATCTACCAACTTATGAGAGACAAGATGCGAAGTTGAGCACAAAATTACAACCGATAGACGACTTCGAGATGCGATAACACCATGGAAAAAAGGTTGTTGTATGATGAAAGACAAAGCGAGTGGAAATGGAAATGGATGAGAAGACGAACCAAATGGAGAAAATTTACACAGGGAAGCGCGCAGAAGATTGAAAAATGCAAACAACCGTGGAACTATTATGAAGATGAAGCCATATGAAATTTACCAGAGGAAATGATAACGAAATGGAATGGCACCAGAAGAAAGACAAGGAAATAACGATAAGCCCGGATAGCGCCGATACAATGGAAGAGGTGGCATGGGACTGAAAAAGTAAAATCGGCTGAAGAGATGAAAATCATGTATACAAGTCATCATTCTATTAAGAGATCGGAGGATACGGATGAAATTGAGAGTGTACCCAAACGGAGATGGAGTAGGAAAAGGGAAAATATCTATCAGTGTATATTCCTATTTAGCAAGACGGAGATTAGACGGAAAGTTAGCAGTGCGCCATTTAATCGAAAAGTCACGATTTCATCGGCTAAACGGAAAATGAGGAAGAGCGAACAGCGAAATTGGAGTAGACCAAGATCTATATAAGTTCAAAGCCAAAAATCCACTGAAAATGTTGCGGGAGGGAGTACCACCAGATTTCTGTTTGAAAAAATTATGTACACCTCAATTTGTAAAAGATGATACGAGTTATACATTCACGATCGAAGTAGACAAACAGAACGAGAACATGAAATTGCGAATCCCAAACAAGAACAGCGAGACCGCGAATCAGTGTACTCGAGAACGATTCAGGAACAAAATACTTGCCACAGATATAGGACGACCCTGGTGGAAGAGGCATTAACAGATTAACGGAAACGACAATGTAGAGAATTAGGCAGCAGCGATATTGAGAACCGGAGCAAAGAATCAAAGAACGAACTGTAACATTTTAGCAAAATGGATATCGATTCTCTGTTAGCAGAGTGCGGAGATTGCGAAATCGTAAAGGAAATAGTAGGAAGTATCGAGAGAATGGTATGCGTCGGTACCAGAGCCATTCCGAGAATTATCCGAAAATGAGAAACTACCGAATGGGGCAGCCGAAACGATAGAGAGTATTAGTTTAAAATTATGATGCATTCGAACAATTCGAAAGAGAATTTTATATCACTGCCAAGGTTGGAGGAAGTGAAGGGAAACCGTATGAACGCCATTTCTTACAATCATCCAGGACGATCCATTAGCGAACGATCTCGAAGATCGGAGTTACGCAAATGCAGATTGGTATTAATAAATGTATGTAAAGTAGCAGACGCGGGTAGAGAACTCGATAAAAGAGAAATCAAAATGAAAACGCCAATAAGGGACCACAAGTGAGTCTAAACACAGAAGTTCCACCTGCAGCGATTGAAGTAATCGTCATCCAACAGAGAGGATGAGCAGAATATATCTAAATATATTGTGGACGACGAAAACAACCCGGGAATACCGGAATCAAGAGATTGTTCATGGACAGAAGATGAAAATTGATCTGATACAGATGAACGACGAAGCTTAGTATGTGGTCAAAGACAGCCGATCGAAATTATTAGAGCCAGGATACCGAAGAGGAAATAAGGAAAGAGAGAAGCCCGAAAGCTCGACAGAGAAGCGAGACGATGGATAATTAGATATGAACGAGAGTACAATCCGAAAGAAACAAGACGAAAACACTAAAACGAAAAGAAAACAGGTACGGCAATGAAAAGAAAATCCGACGTGACGACAAAATTGATAAACAGCTCAGAAAGGAAAACATCGTTTAAAGAACAGACTTGCAGATGATCAATTGACACGAAATTTAACAGCATTAGTCACAGTGGACAAAAGCAGTTACAGGAAACTGAAAGGCAAGAACAAGAGCAAAATCGAATCAACAGATTGATTAACGGATATGCTGATTAGCAATCAGAAATAAAGGAAATTTGAACTTATAATATCGGCAAGCAGAAGCGACAGCTTTTGGACAGCAATAAAACCAATATAAATAAAAATTCGATGGACAAACAAAGTACGAACACAACCAAGGATCAGAGGAATTTGTTGTAAATAAACTCAATTAACAAAACGATCAGGACGATCAATAGTATTTGGTAGGATGGCTATCTGATGTATAATACGTGAGTAATTACGAAGCGAACTCCAAGATACACCCAAACCGGATATGAATTTGCATAACAGGACTTTCAGGAAGGTAAGTCGAAACCATTCATCTGAGCTAAAGGTGGATGGAAGCCTTTATATCTGGTAAGTAAAGATTGATCAACCGAATAATGCAACAAGCTAAAGAGTTATTAACAGAATTGAGACCGCGATTAATGCAGTGATCCAAAACAGCTAGGAAAAGGGAATGAACGCAAATAATCGCACATACACTTCATATGGCATGTGATGTGCGTGAAAGGGGTAGACCGTTTGTAAGTTATGATTGTGACAACATAAAGATGTGGTGTAAATACTCACTAAAAGAAACGGAAGAAGTGCAAGCTGCACCTGTGTTAAACTACAGACAACCGAAGCAACAGGCAGATCGTATAATGTATATCAGAGGTAGCACTTTATAAAACGGAAATCAAAGAATGTTTCGGTAACCAAAGGAAATTGTAGCTGTTACTTGCAGACATCACTCAATTCAAACAATTATGAAGGGTACGGAACAAACAGTAGTATACAGTTAACGAGGAGGAATGTGAAGAGATTCACGACAGGACGGTATCTCAATAGCTGGTTAAGTAAATTGTGGCGCCGAAGGAAGGAAAATAAAACCTTAGCCGAGTATACGTGCGCGGAAAGAATAACGGCTGAGACGGAACGTGTCAGGAGGAGAGTCACCCTATTGAATCATTAGTCAAAGGAGTGGTGTGATTGAAAGGCTATCAAGTAAAGTTTTGGAGAAATACAAGGATACTTTGCGATCCAGATACACGCAATGAAACGTACCCTCATGTCTAAAGCAACGACTCGCTCATCCGCTCGGGGATCGTAAACGTCGTATATCACGCCGGATACCAGAACTTGTAGACTACCTTATTGATAAAGTGCAATATTTGATGTAAAGTGCAAGGACACAGTGCAACAGAGAACCGAAACTAACACGACAAAAAGGCCATTAGATGAATTACGAGAACGGAAGAATTCGGAAAACCACCAATACACCACAACTAATCGGTATCAGAGGCTCCGCAACGGACAGTACTTCAACAGATAACGCGGAAATGAGATTTATAAAAGGACGTTAATGGTGAGTAATTGACGAAATGGTAGCAGTTACGAATTACAAAGATATTTGTATTCCGCGAACAGCAAATAACAAACGCAAAAGCGCAAGTACGGATCCCAAAGATGTAAGATTTATTTCTGGTATCATAATAACAGAGGATCTTTCGTATATCACAAAGGATATTGGCCATCCAACAGAGCAAAATATACTACGATTTAGTTAAAAATGACTGATCTTGAACAGAGAAATATTAAAAAACAAAGATTGGCATGGCATCACAAATCCCGGATACTGCATTCCTTTATTCACCACTTCAAGAGGGGACTTATTTTGGAGAAATAGTCGGAGAAGTATTGATATACGTATAATGCGAGAAGACATGCGAAATGCCAGAGAATCAACAATTCGAGAATAATGCATAAAAGAATTAGAGATAATGCATAGGAAAAATCAAGATTCGCTCAACAGTAACAGGATGAGTACCAGAGGAAAATTGTACCAAATGTTCAGTTGCAGTAATACAGTAATGTATATGGACGTTATTTTGAAATAAGAGATGGAGTTGGTTACAATTTATCCCACCAGAAGTAATAGTAGACACAAAAAGCTATTTGGACTAACAGAATTTGGCCAGCGAGCAGAATTCAAACAGGATGATCACAGAAGTGGAATATACCAAACGAAAGTTGAACGAAGCCAGAGAATTTATTATTTTCAGCACATAGCAAGCAATTATTATCAACATTGTACTATAACGGAGGTAACAACTATGGAGAAAACCCAACTACGAAATTGTTTACTACGCCGGATCATTTTCGAACACGCTTACAGCAAATATGTGAAGCAGTGGGGAAGTTCTTAATCTTCGCGACAGAGATGATGGCAGGAAATTTTAGGAGATTAATTCTCATTATTCAAATCGTAGAAGTTAATCATAACACACAATGTTAGCGTGTTTCGATTTACAAAGAGAGAGAAAAATTCAACTGGAAAATGGCAATTGGATTCTTACGTTTTTAGCAAAGCACAATGGTATTACTGGACACTCAAAGAATATTTCACCAAGATAAAAGGGACTAGTAGGAATTTAACTAAAATGAATGGTACCGATGAAGAAGTTGCGACGGGATTTAAGCAATCATCGTAGACTAGAAGCGAGAAACAGAATGAAGCGACAAAAACGAGAACTGGAACGATGGATAAATTTCAGAGATGATAGTTAGCAGCGACAACGCGAAACAAGGAGCGAACGCAGATTGCTAACTCAAGAACAACTCAAAACAATGGGAAAATCGAAAGAAAGAATAGTGGATATATTAATCATCCACCACCAGATATACGAATGTTTTAAAGAACAGAAACATCATCGGTAGAGAACATGCCAGTAGAAAGACACGTACAATACAACATTAGCCAACATTACGAAATATTTATTCCGTACCATTACGAACCAATTGGGGGGGGACTAGTTGCAAGAACAGCAAAGATCAAGAGTGTGGATTCAGGAATCCAGAAACTCGAACTATAGATATGTTACAAACGTTAGCTGGACCAAATTAACGGTTACCATAGATAAATGAGGGTAGAAATAAAGCAATGATTTGTAGGAGCAAATACTAAGACAATAAAAATGGAAATACGGAAAGATTGTGGCCATGTATTAGAAGAAGTAAAACATGGATTGTAATACTTGCAGCAAAGCATCAATGGTAGCAGTCATCGGGAAAGATGGTCGTATAGAATATAAAATGTGTGAAATCAATAGTTTATTAGCAAGTAATTCAGGGGAGTGATTAGCGCAGATTGTATATTTTGGAACGGACTCTCATGCCAGAATTACTAAGAGATATAAATAGATCTAGGAATAATGGAGCTGAGAGTAAAAAACCGGTACGAAATATGTATGTATTTGAGATCAGAAGTGAGACTGTCTCAGGAGAAATAGTAGTGCCAGTACGACACAAATGATTTGCTATGTGACAAGTAACGAGGACTAGAGGGAGAAATGAATTTTCGAACCAATCAGAAAAAACAATGTTTCGAGAAAGAAAGAATTGCCATTAGCCACGAGAATAGTGTTGTAACGATAACAGATGAAATTCGATCAACATTACAAAATTTCGATGAGCAGATTAAAGTCATTTACGAAAAACGAAGACTGGGAGCTTAACCGCATGATGGAATTGACTTCAACAACAAAAAACCCGAAGGAACTGAGAAGGAATTAATGACAATCGACAGTAGCTATAACGAACGAAAAAGAGCAATTACACAAATTGCTATGGGAATTCAAAGTTAATATTTGCAGCATCTGCACTTAAGATCTCGGTACAAGCGCGACGTAACGCACACACGATACAACTACAGACGTACCCAAACACTACGGCACATTTCGATTGGCAGAAGCTCAAAATCAGAAGCAGAAAAAGCAAGTGCAAAAGATGTTAGACGCAGGAGTTAATCGAACCAAGTGTGCGCCATAGGCATTCCAGTGGTCATGGTAAAGAAAAAGACGGAACAACAACGCGGTTCTGTATAGACTACGAACGGATCAGCGAAGTAACAAAGGGATACATACCGTTTACGGGATTAAATTGAAATGTTAACACAATGTTGCACGGAGCAGCTTATTTTACTCTCTAGATTTAAAGTGGTTATTGGCAAATAAAAGTCAAAGAAGAGACAGAGAAAAACTGCTCTTTACATCGGAACAAGATCCTATACCAATTCAAGAAAATGCTTTTGGCACTAACCACGCACAGCTTTATTCGCAAGAGATGTATGGAAACTCGTAACTCACGCATCAAACAATGTATGGTATATATTGATGACTTATTAATTTATTCTAGCACCTTTGAAGCAACATTTAAAAGATATCCGTATGTATTCGTCGACTGAGCAATGGAGTTAAAAATTGAACTAAATGCGATTGGGCAAAGAGAAAAAGTACCTTTCTTAGGGACACATTGTGTGGCGAAAGGAAAACCAGATTCAAGAAACAATCGAAAAGATAAAAGAATTGCCCTGCACCAAAGGACAGCTCACACAAGTGCAAGAATTCTTAGGCTGAGTGGATATTATGAAAAAGTATCCATCAAGAAGTTATGCAACATTGCGAAACCTACGAGTTACAAACAAAGTCCCGTTTAATATGGGAAGAGGAACAACAAACAGCCTTTGAAACACTCAGAGATAAACTAATATCAGCACCAATACTCGTACACCCAGATTTTCAGAAACCGTTTTGTTGCAAACAGACGCAAGTGGATATGCATCTGGAGCGTTCTAGGGACAATGGGATGACGAGAAAGAGAAACGAGTTATTTGGATATTATAGTCGAACGTTCAAGAACAATGAAAAAGAATTAATCCGTGACGAGAGAGAAGCATTAAAGCAATAATCAAGCTTTAAACATTTCAAATATTTATTTATGGGTCACGAGATATAGCAATACTTACAGATCATTAACCATTCTTGGTATGCTTGGGACAACACCAAGAAGCCTCTAGTAGATTAATGAGCATGGGCGATGCAGTGACAAGACATTACTCACGCGTATATAAAATTCAAATCAGGAAAAGCCAACGCTAACGCAGATTGCAGGTCAGATTTTTGCTATTTGGGAACTGTGGATCCGATCGTAAGAGCGATATGCTGATATCGCAGAAGTATCGATTTTACAACTGAGAATGAGCAGAAAGAGACGAGGAGCTAAACAATTATTGAATTCATTAGAAACTAAAACGATATGAAAAATCCTTCGACACAACAATAAATTAAAAGAGCATATGGAAAAACATAGACATCATATAACTATGGAGAAAAGGATGGTTTTATTATGATCGGCTGAAAACACTCATGTGCTTACCAGAAAGTAGACAAAAAGAGGTATTTGATGCAATATCACGATGGAAAACGTGGAGGACACGTGTCAGCAAAAAGAGGAAGCAAGACTGCGTCAAAATATTAATTGGCAAATATCGGAGAGGACGTACAAAGGATGGATAAAGAATTGCTAATATGATGCAACAAGGAAAAAGCACAGCGAGTTAAATTGAAAAGCAACCGTTTAAAAGCCATTGCCAAACTTCCACCAGACCCATCGACAATGATGCATGGAATGGTAGGACCATTTACGAACCACGCATCGGAATATTTACATATTGGTAGTGAAAGATTATTTTATCAAAATTCCGGAAGCATTCGCATACCAGATCAAAACTAGAACGAATAGCGAGGAATCTAGTAGGGGAAATATTGCTGTAAGATACGGAAACACCAACAATGCCTAATGATCAAAGGCACACTTTGTGAGCGAATGAATAGGGAAGTAAACGAATTATCTTCAGAATTTTCGCGAAGGCTAGAGAACATCACCGTACATCCGCAAACAATGGTAAACCGAACGAATTCAACGAATACTGATAAAAGATGTAATATTTATGTAAGCAGACACAAAAAGATTGGGACAATATATAAATTATGCCTTATTCGGCTTATTAGATGTTCAATACATTCAGCAATCAAAATGAGTCATTCAAATTAATGTACGCAGACGAAAATGTAACATTGCCAATACGACTGAATGATCAACACCGGATATCACGTATATGAAAATTGATGATTATTAACAGGGTTCAAAGAGCGAATGCAGGAGATCTGGAAACGGCAGGTTATGAATATTAGATTTATCAAGAAGCTCAAGAATTACATGATAAAAGCGGATGTGCCGTGAGCATTAACTTTCAGAGTTGGAGTTGGGTAATAATAGCAACGCAGAAATTATCCAGGAGTAGCACAATTACAAAAGATGTGGTTAAAGGACACTTATGAGATACTGTACGTGTAAAGAGAACAATGCTCGACGTTAAATTAGCACGTAACAACACCACTTACTTAGACCTAATTACGTAAACGAAGCAGAAATGTAAAGCGATACCTAAACAATAACAAAGAACCAGAGAAATCGATGCATCCAAACTAGATCACGAAACTCAACACTGAGTATAAAACGGACTAACGAGAAGTCGAAAAGATAAAGCGAACATCAAATAATACCGTAGAGAACCTAAACCGGATGAATCAAAATAACTCAGACGCGACTCAAAGATACATTAGATCAAGATGATATAATAGTGAAAGCATCAAGAGAAATAATGCCAGAATGGGTCGAAAAAAGGATGGATGAAGAATAGATAAAACAAAGCGGGGAAAATGCAATGATATAATGCTTAAAGAGAGCTAGAAGCTCACGAAATGATCGATAATCAGGAAAGATACCACATGACTTCACTTATGGAGATGTAGGAGGAACGTACCATCTACACTATCGCAGTCAAATAGATACGCCAGAGGATACTAGACATAATTCAACTTATGGGCGAAAGATGCGGACACACCTAAATTACCCAAACGAAAGAGGAGACAACACCACTAATCGTTCGCAGTTGCAGCCGATTGTTTACAACAGTCCTGAAAGAATTACTAAAAACAGGCATCAAGCGTTTCAAGAGAAAAAGGGACAATGGAGCAGAAACAATGTAATACATACGTCTGAAAATCAACAGCAAGTGCAATCTAAAAATGAATAACCAGTATGCCATATAGAGACGAGAGAAATTATGGGTTAAACCAATCAAACTTATAGGAACTATCGACGCCAAACAGACGACGCAACGCCAAACCTGATGAAAATGGACTACGAAGGATCATCACTTAAACGTATTCGATCTGACTATATGGTCAAGAACGAAACGTCCTAATCTAAAGAACACCAATATACGCTACACTATCCTTTCCGAAACATAAAGCAATGTTGAAGTCGGGAGGACTGAAAATTCACAACATACGACAAGAAGCAGTACGAATTCGGAGATAGAAGAGAAAGGAACAACTATATAATGTAATACATAGATTGCAATCGAAAGCAAATTAAGATTTCCAAGCGGCAACAGAAATAAAAGAGATGGGACGATATTAAAAAGCAAAGAATCAATAAAGTATACAGGGAATATCGAAATAATAAATGTCGAGGACGACATTTCAAAGAACCCCGGAATGGAGGTATAATGGAAGGGGAAGGATGACCAACACAAACCAAGAGGATCAAAAATGACTAGAGACGAAAATTAAATCCGCAAACAAGAGAAAAAGGACATCATTTCAACGAGGAACGTCGAGAACGAAACAGCGCAGATAACGAGAAACGAAAATAAGGTGATGACATAACTACAACAAAAGAAAAATCAAACCGACGACCATGCTACAAAATAAATGATTATTATTAGTCCATCAAATTAACGGAAATCTGAGAATAATTCACAAAGGAAATAAATCGTTCAGAATTACGAACATACAATAGAAGACAAGGAAGCGCAAGCAGAAGGAATATGCTTAAACTGACGCATGAATACAAGCATAAGTTGTATTTGATTCATAGGGAAAGCAGGAAAGAGGAAATTACGATCCGAAAACTATCATAATGTCAAACCGACCAAAGATGATAGTAGAGATGCACGAAGCATAGAACGGTAAAAATCACAGTAAAAGCCAGGTAGCAATTGCGAATAATAAAAGAATAGAAACAATCCGAACAAAGTATGTATATACCAAACAAATTACTCGATGGTTGGAAAATGAATATGAAGCAGGAAGAAATGTGAATGGATAGCTAGAAGAAATGCGGAAATTATAATATGTGCCAAACAACATATAATAATAAGTGCAATAGCCAACCTGGGAGAAATTCACAACACCAAAAACAGAGAGAGCCATTACAAACGTTCAGGCACGAGAAAATTAAAGAAATATAATAAAAGTGGAACAGACCAAGAGTGGAGAGAGATTCAATAGTTTTTGAAAATATGGGCAAAGAACCCATTACAAGTTTGTATATTCGAAACCTAAAAAGAACGAACGAATTTCATATAGAATCAAAATGCGAATGAAGTTATCAAAACCAAAATACGTATCACTAAAGAAAACGTGGAAAGTTATATAGTACACGTTCAGAAAGAAGAGACGATTCTTGGAAAATAATAACAGAATAGTTACTAGAATCAGATTACGAAAACGTCCGGGAAAAGGAACAAGGGAACGCGTACCAGACAACGATCAGAGAAAGTAGCGGTATAATAAAATAGAGTCAAATGCAGCAATGAAGAAGAAATAGTATCTTGAACACAGGTTGAAAAACCTATCCAAAATATTGCGTATTACGAACTAAGAGAAAGACAGTAATAAAGAATCCAATGTGAAACAAGGTAAACTAATCAACGAATCAAAGTACCGCATTCCCGACGAAAAGAAAAATCGGAAAATATGTTCATAATTATCCAAAAAGGGAACTCAATTGAGCATGGAGACGTTACAAGGAAACCACTTCACGTCAATGCAACAGATACACCTATAAAATAAAACAATCTGAGAAAAGAACCAAAAAAACCGAAAACATGGAAAAGGAATGTCAAGTGACGACACCCACCTTTCATTCCTGAAGCATTACAACTCCAGAACACTTAAAATGAACCAAAGAAGGAATAATGAGACACACAATGCAAGAGAAATACAACATTGCGCCTAATGAAAAAGAATTAATGATTAAATGATCTTGGATACCAACAGCAATGATAAGCAGCATTAGTTGTAATTAATTCAATTGTAGACTACAAATGCAGAAAGAAGCCAGCGAAGAAAAGATTATGGCAGGCAGTAGAAAAATTCATTCGATATCGAATTAGGACAATATGACGCAAGAAAGACCGAGAATATGAATTCATGAAACTACAGCACAAGCGGACTCTGGTTAAAGAACGCCCATTGTCGAGCCAAACAATGGTCCATGAATCTATGCTATACCAATAATGAATGAGAATATGGGGGGATAACGACATTTTACGCTACTAGAGTCCCCGGAAGCGTGGCTAGTAAACGAAAAGAGAATTGTATATAGATGTAAATATTTATGTAGTATAATAGCTGTAATGTATTATATTATATAATATTGTACAACAATACTTTAGAAAATAATGAAATAGAGAGAATGCCGATGAATTATGATGGTGTATAACATTAGTGATCCGATAACGTAAATTACAACAAAAAAGTCGAAATCACCACCATTCACAGAAGCCAATACAACACGCAGTGCCAAATCGTAACTATGAGATTGTAGAATTAAATCAAGGAATATACCAAGATCAAGGATGCGAGGCAATATGGAGACGACATGCAATTAATGACCACTATAACGAACATGCGAACGCAGTGGACAAATACTATCTAGTATTACAGAAAGTGTGAACAGGGGTACAACAAGCCTAAGATAGAGAGCAACAGAGGGTGAATCATATTACATACGGAATAAATGAGCAATTAGCAGATCAGTTAGGATGGCAGCTGACGAAATTAGGAGGAGTAGTAACAATCAACAGCACGAATCCAGCACGCATTGGGTGGAATGGATAGCATCAATGCCGAATTCACCTAGAACGGATTCAACAGTAGAAGTAAAAATAAGCGCACCGTGTAAATTTATAAATAAAGCGAAGAAGTAAAACAACGTTAGTTATCAGAAAATTTTTTGCAGATATGCAGAAATCATCGCAGAGAATTAGAGGAGCGAGAAATCCGATTCCGAAACACGAGCGAATAATGAAAATAAAGTTATTAGAATGGTGACGATATCAAGGAAAGACTAAAAGTGTTGTAAATGATATAAAGAATTACTGATGGAGCGAGACAGACGAAATGAGGATGTCAGAATATGTACAGATTGGTACAATAGAAGAATAGAGTTAAAAAGGTTAAATGCCCTGGATGCGCGAGATCGATTGAAGAGTAAGCCCTACAACAATGGATAAAGCCCAACAAAGAATCCAATATCTATTAAGTCAATGCCACCAGTACGAATGCGAATGAAAGGGACTTATGAAGGAAGCGGAAAGTCAACGCAAATGGAATGCGGAATTAACGAAGATACTTATGCGAAAAATGTCAAACCATCACAACAAAGACGATAAAAGACCATCACAAAGTATGATCAAGGAGAGGAAAAATGCGAATTTGTGGAGTCATTGACGAATGGTACAAAAAATAGAAATGAAAACATCGGAATCCAAAAGAGGAACAAATATGTGTGGATTATATGAGAATATGCGCAACAACTTGACAAGAAAGTAAGTCAAATTTAAAGGAAATTGGAACGAAATGTGCGGCAACCAGTCAGATGCCCTGTCATACGAATTATTCAATTGTCAAACGCAACTACCGATTGCGGAAATGCAAAAACACATGATAGAAAATAGCATCGAGCATACCGAAATTATGTGAAACGATGGATGTTGGCGAATGGGAGGTAAAAAGTCTCGAACCAGAAGAATGATGAAAAGGCACTAATAGAGAAATATAGGCTCCAGAAAGAACTTGGCAAAGAGCAAGAAAAATACCTCAGAAAATAGGCAATGGAAAAAAACTGCAACAGCTGACGCAACGACTAAGCGAATTAGAAACAACAGCTCTGTAGCCAGAACATCTTACACATGACATTATATGGAAAATACGAATTCGCAGAAAAACTCCAGAGAGCAAAAGACGGAACACAAAGAATTCTAGACAGTCCACCAATATACAGTTGGGAAAATGGATACAAATTGGGCATTAGATTATATCCAAATGGAGATGGGAATGCAACGGGCACCCACATCAGTGTCTTCATCAGAGTAGGAGAGGAGATTACGATGAGCTATAACATAGGCTTTTAAACAAAATATGATATTAAACAATGAAAGAAGAGGACTATTCGTAACACCATCAGAAGAAATGAACCCACAATGGGAAGCAACACCGCTGTACAGAATTGGTTAACCACGTTTCTATTCACACAACGATTGAGAGGAGAAGGATTCTTGCGAGACAGATAAGCTGTATATAAATGTAAGTGAGAGGACGGAAAGACGTTGTAAGAGAAAAGAAGGTAAATAAATGTAAATAAAATTAATAAAACTCAAAATAAAAATCAAAAAAATTTACAAATAACCAGGAAAATCAGAAAAACAAAAATTTCAAAATAATGACAATATTTAGATGGCAAGCGGACAGCGAAGAAGACAACTAGGTACAGATGAAAAAGACCAGATTCGATATGACGAGGACTATGGAAAACCGGAAGAGGAAGAGAAAAGTTAATACACTATCAGACCTCAATTATATATATAAAGCTACGACGGACAAGACGGGCCCAAGCAATCATAAAAGCGAACTAATTCAAAAGGGAGAGTGAGAGACGAGGAACTGAGAAAGCAGGACAGAGATATTTAACGTTTAAAGATAATAAAGTGTTTACGAACGGCAAAGTCAAAGGGAATGACCGACAAGGATTTTTATTTTACGGGAAACACCAGAACTTACCGAGAAGTACATGATTTTTTATTTTGTTTGGTAAAAGGGGAAAAAAACTCGCAAAATGGGGAAAAGGAGAAACAGCTAACGAGAACACTGAGGAATTTTCCAACCTGCCATTTAGAATCAATAATTGTGTATAAGAAAAGGAATGAACAGTTCAGAAGACTTCGACAATCGAAATTAGACAAAGACAGAAGGGAGGTGAGAAAAGGTAACGATAATAAAGAATTTCGAAGATCCACAGAATAATATGGGAAGAAGAAAGACTATAATAAGACATTGAGAGGATTAAAACTTTCAAAGAAATCCAGAGCAGCAGATTTGCGAGTCAAGGATATTGCAAACAGCCAGGAGGAATAATGTGCGACTAGGATGTAAAAGATCAAAACAATTACCAGAATCAGAATGTCAAGAAACTAAAGCATAAAGGAAAGTGTATGTTTAAGCAAGAAAAAGAGTCAAAGAATATCGAAATATATTACCAACTAAAAATTGAAAAGTATATTAGATACGACCAAAAACGAGAACATAATGATTATTATTCATGGAGTGATACCCAAAAAATGAGGAAAATATCAGGGAAAGGTTAGCTATTAATTTAGAATGGTCGACTCGACACAAGCAATATTCCGAAGCATCAAGCGATATCAAGAGGAAACCTAAATAAATCGTGACAATCATAATAAAGAGCTATTTTGGAGCAGTATCAATTGTGTAAAACATGTTGCAAAACATGTAGAAAATAATTTAATGCTTGTGAGAATATGGTCATGTGGAACGGCGTGCGGGATAAAAGTCAATTATGTCCGAGTAATGTAGAAGCCGATTCAACGGGCTGATCAAAGGATTCCGGTTTTCGCTGATCAATAGATAAGAAACGAAACACATGTGTAAAGTGCTAGAAAGATAACGTTAAAACAAAAATAATTAAAACTTCAGAAAAACCACAAAAATACGAGATGATGCATAAATTTGATAAAATTTTGAGGAAGTGATCGAAAAGAGGAAAATAATCAAATTATTGAATCTATTCAGAATTACAAATGAAACCAAAAGAGACGAAGATAAACAAAGATAGGAAAAACTGTAACAGAGGACAAAGAGTCAAGAACCTAAAAACCAATCATAAAATTAAAAGATTAAAGAGGATCGGCACAAAGGTCGATGAGATTTAAAAGAAATATTAACATAGTAGAGGAGAATCTAGAGAGATACGTTAAAGATAAAGACGATAAGAGAAGAATGTTAAACAACAGACAGATGAATTGCTGAGGGGAAATAATTGACCAATATCAAGGAAGAGAAGAGGAACTGTAAAAGAATCGATCGCAGAACAAACCAGAATCAAAACCAAGAAAGGAGGATCAGAATGTTAGAGCAGAAAGCAGGATCAACAAAGTGAATCGGAAGATTTGCGAGAAGTGATAAAAGACAAGAAGCGGCAGATAGAGAAGAAGGAGATGGAAAACGATAAAGTTATACAACAATCAGCAGGAAATTGGAGCAAATTTGCAACCCAATTACCGAATTAGAGAGACGAAAGACCATTTGGAACAAAGCCAAAGAATGGGCAAAAACGAACAAGCACTCCATTGGAAAGCCAAATGGGACGGAGGATAGAGAACACTCAAGGAGTATTTGGAAGCACAATTAGACACTTACATCAACAAATAGCCGAAGAGGAAGATAGAGCAGACTACAAAGCTAATGGAGAATGGAAAAAGGAAAGTTTCAACAGCTGAGAAATCGAAGGGTCAAACCCATCAAACAAATTAGAGAGCCCAGAGACGATGACAGGAAGAATAGTGATCCAAAACAATGGCGGAAGCGAGAAAGTGGAAGACAAGTATAGATTGTTCGAAAATCGAGATACGCTTACAATGGGAAACTATACAAACAAGATCACGAAATAGCTATGGCACAACGAGAATGAAGGAGATTGCTAATAGAACAAGGAGAGACTTCTTAAACAGAGACAAATAAAGACAAATAAAACGGGAGACAAGGAAAGTGGTATTTCAATCAGAGCAAGAGATGGAAACCAGTACCAAGAAGCAAGAAAGAGATAAGATGTTTACCAAAAGATATGAATATGGAAGATTGGGGCTTAGGGAACAAGTCGAAGTTGGCAGAAGAAACACAAGAAACATGAGGATGAACGAAGAATCCAAACATGGACAATCCATTGAACGAGCCAGCAAAAATCAATAAGAGGGCTCAGGAAAAACGACCAAGGCTCGAAAATGGAATTTGATCAGTAAATCAAAAAGAGTACGGAACCCTAACGAAACAAACGGGAATTGAAAGACGGCAAACAACACTTAAAACGAGAGGATACAGAACTCCAACAGATAGGTGATGGACACGAGGTTACAGTATTTAAGAATTCCAGTTGAGACATCAACACGAAGTCAACGAGCAGTTGAAAGAACAAGTTGAAGCAGAGATAAAAGCAATAAAGCAAGGATATGAGGAGAATGAACAGAATCTGAGAAAAGAAATCGAAAAGCTAAAAGCGTTGGAAAACACGCATCGTTTGGAAACGCAAGTGGAAGAATTAACAGAAAATACGGAATATCTTGCCTATCTCTTAGACGAAGAGATACAAATATCAAACGCTTTACGTGCAGAAATAAATACCTTGCAGAGCCGACCACCAATCCTGCTTATGCCATTATACCCAACTGAAATTATAAACCAAGTACCCACCGAACCCGATGAAGGATTCGGGGAGACGGACGAAACGATAGTGTAATTTAAAGAGGAAAATTGTAAAAAGTGTAAAAAGATAATAAAAATAATAAAAACGATAAAAACAAAAAATTGTAACCGATGTATATTTAGCATGAATTTGAATGAAGTAGAAATCCGAATGAATCTAGAAGACGGAGAATACGTACCAAGCCCAATTCAATTAGTAGAACCCATCGAGCAAGACCCACTGAGGTATTATAGTAAAAGATGGAGAGCCGAAAGAAAGGAATGGCAAGAGCTAGTGGAGGAACAAGATTCAGAAATCGCCCAGATAAATCATCAGTTAATGCAATCTAAACAACTAGCCAATAAGATAAAACGAAAACTAACATCTAGCATGGGAGAAAACAGAAATCAAAAGAGAGAAAATGAACGATTGAGACGAGAATTGGCCGAAATAAAGACTCGCGTAATCCTGGAAGATTATTGGAAAACCGAAGCAGAACGAATGAGAAACAGCAGAAAAAGCGAACAGAGATATGTAATACAACTAGAAGACAGTTGTAAAGAAGCCAGAGAGATAAAAGAAAGCCATCAACAAGCTCAAGATGAGATTAAAGCGCTAACGGAACAGCTTCAAGAAGCGAGACGAAAACTGGGAAAACAGACAACCAAACGAGTCAATTATAAGCGTCAGCTCAAGAGAAAACAAACAAAGGAAAGAAATCTTCAGATGAAAATCTATAACCAACAAAGAATAATCAAAGAAAATAAAGAGCGACTAAAAGAACTCCCAAAACTAACCGAACGATTAATAAAAGCCCAAATCCTGATAATGAGATTCTCAGAAAATAAAACTAAAGAGGAGTGCGAGATACACTCAACCCCAGAAAAAGAGTAAAAAGGGCTAAACTCCACTGTAAATAAACGAAATAATCTTGTAAATAAATATAAAATTGATTATGTATTCGAAAATAGAAGTTATGAACCCAAACCTGTGGATAATAATGATGATAATAATGAGAAAATGCAATACTGAGAACCCGTTAGAAAAATGCGAGAAATCCCAACCCTTCAGAAGAGAGGACAGCACCTGTGCCGATTTCAAAGAAATTTGCAGAAACCCTGATAATGAAGAATGTCAACAAATAAACCTCCAATGTATACAATGCCCCACAAAAGAAAACAAGGACGAGTTGAAACAGAATATCAAGAAAACCCAAACAATGATACAAACCCTACTGAAAAATAATGAAGAAATAGCCAATATAAAAAATGAGAACCGTGAGATAAAGAAAACCCTGGAAACCCTCATCGGACAAATTCAAAGAAAAGCCAAAGCAAATCCCAATAATAAAATAATTCAAGAAATTCAAAAGATCGTCCTATCGATCAAAAAACAACTAGGAAAACAAATCAAGCAGAAAAATGAACCCCATGCAATGACAAGTCTATCAATCGAACTAATACTACCGATTAGTATAACATCTAACATAATACTCCTAATATGTTGTCTCATCCTCGGCCTAACAAACAACAAGCAAAGGCAAAATACCCAAATCCAAAAAGTCAGAAGAATGTTCACCCAAATTTGAAAAACTACCAAACCCAACGAAATGACAAGACTCTCGCAGATTTCCATCAATCACCCTTCAAGATCAACCCAGCTCGAAAGCGAAACCCAAGCCGTCAGCGATTCATTCGAAAACAAATACAACTGAGTTACAGCAACCGATATTGATTTGAACTGATTCTCCTAACTCGAACTGATTTACATTGATTTGAACTGAATTTACTAACTCATACTGATCTACAGTGATTCGAACTAATATTGATCTACATTGATATCGAACTACACAATTGATATTTGATTATGTACTGTAGCCGGACCTTAAGTCCATCTTTATCTTGATAATTAACCTTACAGTAAACATTTTTATGAATGTGAATATTGAAAACGGAATTGTACGTATTATTTTGAAATCAATTGAAATTGCGGGTCGCAATGTTACGGACCCCCGAGTGTTTTATGTTGGGCCAGAACGTAAACGGCCTTGAAAAATGTTTAAATGGATCAGAAACACACACGCAGATACAACATACAATTTAAAATAAACCTGAAAAACACCAATTAAACCATATAAAATCTAAGAAATAAAAGAATTAAATATAAATTAATAAACATAAAAATAAAATAAAATAATAACAAAATGCACCAAGATCCGCACGATACCTACACAAATACAACAAGAAAACACGACAAATTCGACGAAATTAGAAAAATCGATTAAAGTTCATTAAAGTGGAATTTAAATTGAAAAATTGAATTAGTAATAATTCAATAAAAATTTTAAATAAAAAATTATAAAAAATAAATCGAAAAATAATAAAAATAAATAATAGAATTTGCTAGAAAAGAACAAGGTCGAATTTTGTTTTACTGCATCAAATTTCACACGTCACACAAATAGGTATATATACTGATCCATTTTCACATTTAACTAACCATTTTTCAAACCAATTTTGGACTTTAAACCGTTTTGAAACCAAACCCATTTTTCGAAAGAAAACTATTTTTTTTGTGAAATTACGTATTTGGAAACCTTTTTTAGGTAAGAAGCATTTTAGTTGGAACCCTCTTTCCACATCACGTCCTTGCATCTCAATGGAGCTCTGTTCGGCGTGGATGTGGGGAGAGAGGTAGTTATGTTGTTTTATGCTCTATTTTATGATTTGATGTTTTATGGAATGGTTAAATGGGTAACTTTATTTGTTTTATAATTAATAAATTTTATTAATATGTATAACTTAATTTATATGTCTTTATAAATTATAAATTTTAAATGTCGAAATTTTTCCGGCCCACAGCCGACACATCACGCAAGTTAGTAAAATCAACATAGTGCAAATGCATGTAAGTGCGTGGAAAATCGCCAATGATATGCACCCGTGAAGACTCAGCGTGCGCAACGCAGCGGTCGGAACGTAAATATTTATCCCTATAGCTGAAGCGAGAAATAAGGAAGAAGTCTCTGGCTGCTTCCTCGTTTCTCAATTCTGTAAAATCGACCTAAAATTATCTTACAAACGGCTTAAAATCACCACACCGAGTAGTCCAGTGGGCACTCAATAAATATAATATGAACATACTATGCCTTAAGGTCTATTAAAGGAAAAGGGCACGGGGACAACGTAAACTGAAATTGCTGATATAACCACTTCCGTGTCAATGCCATAAAATGAATTTAATAAAGCTATTAAAAGAAAAATCTTATTTGTAACGGAAAATTGGTAAAGTTTAATAAAGAGTAAAACCTTGTTTGTAAAGTAAATCTAATAAAGTTCCGATTAATAACTAAATGAGATCTTATTTGTAAAGCAAGTAAAGTTTATAAAGTCTTGTGGGTGAAGTAAATCTGATACCGTTGACGATTAATAGGGAATTAAAATCGTATCTACAAAGTAAATTTGCTAAAGTATATGATTAACCACAAATCGAGATCATGTCTGTAAGGTAGATAAAGTTTACGATCAGCAATAAATTAAACTCTATTAGTAAAGCGAAATAAATGAAGTTTATGATTAACAACAAATAAGAAACTCCTGTTCGTAAAGTAATTTCGGTAAAATTTGTGATCAGCAATAAAATGAAACCTTATTCAGATAGATTCGACAAGATTTCGTGATTAGCCACAAATCAAAGTACGTTGTAATTAAGTAAAGTTAAAGAATTTCCAATAAATTAGAACCACGTTCTAATAATTTAATTGAAGTTTATAACGACTAATAAGCTATGACCATGCAGTAATGAATTAGACAGAGATTTTCCGAATTAACTCAAAGGAATAAAGTTAGGTGTGAACTAAATTATGATTCGACTGAGATTTAATAAACCGAGTAGCAAGACGCTAATTCGAGAAATATAATAACAAACAGATGACCGGTAATGAATAAATAGTTATTAGATAAGGGTAAGTCTCGACCCAAGAGATCGGGTTAGAAATAATATTACTAGTTTCCTTAATCAAATTTTCATGCTGCGTTCCGAGGAGGCAAAAATAATCTCTCAACAAGGGAGGCACCGAGCTAACCGAAACCAATTGCTTTATCAAACGAGATGACATGGACGTGGCGAATTCAACTTGACAATACTCGCTAAATCGATAACCAGATAAAAGCCCCAGGTTAATCAGATGTAACATGAACCGTAAACCAAACCGCCATAAAATCTAAGCAATTAGTGACATAGTTAAAATCCATTTTTACTTTACGAAAAGTCGACTTTGAAAAATGTTTTATTAACAACAGTACACTGAAAAACTCACCAAAGTTCGATAATATTATAAACATCCTGACCAAATGATGAGAAAACCCTCCATCCGAAGAAGATAATAAATTCCAGAGGCATGGGTAGCATAGTATTGTGAAGGGATTCCCGAACGCTACGACGAGTGGCAGATATGTCCGTAAATAAACCGATTTGAGTGTGCAAATAAGCATAGACATTGATAATTTCGAGACGATCAAATGAACTGAGTTAGACATATCAGTCGACTTAATTAGCATAATCAAAACATCACGACGAAAATTGTACTTCTAAAGTTGACTAACTAATGAATACCCGTTCGATCGTCAACATAAAACACAATGATAAACATTTTCATTAGCATGCGCTAGAAGTGACCAATCTAAACCCCACATAAATTAAATTGGGCGACTAATCCTCACCACATCCCAGAGCGGATGGCGACACTCCCTTTATCAACACATGCTATTTTCAAAAGCCACTAATAAACCGAGTCCAGAAGAACCCAATGTTAACCGCTAAACACGCCAAATCTTGGATCCATATACATAAACGCGCTTTAATGGGTATAGCGAAAACCTTTCCCCATAATATTATTGTCCTAAATTAATTCCCCATTGTTACAGAACATGTCCATCAATCAGACCACCGCTCAGTCAACTGGAAAAAAAGCGCTCGAGAATGATACTTCGAGCCACAGACGCAATAGAAGGACCCCGGTCACAGTGGCCATATTCTATCCCTCGGAAAGTACGGGACCCGAGCAGCAACCCCCTCGAACCAGAGAGACAACAATATCCAGCCGCCGAAATCTTCGCTAATGCGCAGGACCTCCTCACCCAGTGGGAGCGGGTGCAGGAGCAGGTGGACTTGCAAGTAGTCAAGGCAAGGATGTACCTTGCAAACGTGCTGGATGACATCCTTGCCGGGCGGATCGCCGTCGCCCATCCACCTCGTCCGGTTCGAGACACTAGGCGACCCTACACGGTAGAAGCTCTCAAGAGAAGCCTAGAGCGGTATTGCCCGGACGAATGAACTAACGGACAAATTGATGTAGTGATTTAATAATAATTAGAACCACGTGTGTTTTCTTCTCATATAACTGAAAATGAACTTTCGATTTGTTTGAAAAAATTAAAACATTTAGACCAATCATAAATTGACGTGTAACAACCCATTTAATTACAGTGATGTCTTCTCTACGGATCCTGCAGACGGAACTAGATCGCGCGAGGCAGACGAATGCAGAATTACTTAGTCAGGTCTGCAATTAACTCGCGAGATACAGCAGGTCAAAGCGACTTGTCTAGACCCTAAACGGACGAAGATCCTCTATCAACGACTCACCGCAGCTCAAAAAGGCTGGGCCGAAGAACGCCAGCTCAATCGGAGTCTGCGCACGCAGATACGGGGACTCGAAGTCGCCCTAGCGGTATGCCGGGAAGGTGAAGCGGTAACTTACCCGCTCATCTTCGCCCCAACTCAAGTGCCGCAGACAGCTACCAAGTCAGCAGAACAACCCATCACCCCCAGCAGTCGTCGACCGGGACGTAAGGAGCGTGCCCGACGTCGCGCAACACAACTCCAAAACGCCCCAGTAGTAACGGTTGTACATGTATCTGACTCGAATAAAATAGTTTTAAATGTAGTTGAATTATTAATTTAATATAACCGTATACCAACACCGCCAATTCGTTCCACAGTCGATTAAGCACTAATCGTGAATAATTATGAGGGACAGAGCAAAGCGAGCATAGGTCTTCTATCGACAGCTCGTGAACCCGAGGGTTGTCCGAGCAACTATAGTACTAGCCAATGGTACTCAATTTTTGCGGACAATCCACCACTTGAACACATTACCAACGTTGCTTAGCAACGGGTGCCAAGTGCGTCAGTATTATTTTGTATGGCGTTACGAGGGTCGTCAGGAAGATAAGCAAGATTTGAAACCCTGTAACCCACCAATTGGAAACAATTCAATTAAAAGTTAGAAACAAAAATTGTCAAATTAAATCATGAAAATAATAAAATTAGAATTAGAATATACAAAAAATCACAAGGTCAAATTTTGTTTTATTACATCAAATTTAACACTCAAGGTTAGGGTCACACAATAGGTATATATACCGATTCATTTTCACAGAATTTATTACGTCGAAATTTTTTCCGGCCCACAGCCGACACAACACCGCAAGTACTAAAATCTGCACACACAACCGAACTGTGTAAGTGCGGTGTAAGTCCGCCAATAGTTCGTGCCCGTGAAGGCTACGGCGTGAGAACGCATTAGCTGGAACGTCAATATTATCCATCTATAGGGAAATTGGAAGGCAGGGAGGTAGTCTTTTGGCTGCCCCTCCGCAATCAATTTCCTGAAAATTCGACCTAAAATCTCAAACGACAGTCGGCTTAAAATCACTACTCCGAGTAGTCCAGTTGACACTCGTAATTTTCTAATATCGACATAAATGGTCTTAAGGTCAAATAAAAGGGGTAACGGGAAAAGGCACCGTAAATCGTTGCTATGATTGATGATCACGATTAATAAATGAGTATTAAAATCAGTAAAGATATCATAGGAATTAGATTATCAGAGAAAGTAATGTTAGATATAAAACTTAGCTGCTATAATTAATAATCTCAGATAAATAAACGAGTACTAAAATAAATGATCAATAAGAATTTGACTATCAGAGAACTAATCATAGATACAAACTTAGCTGTTATACTTAATTATTTACGGATTAAGGAGTGAATACTAACATCAGCAACAAGTAATGAATGATCAGAATTTTATTATCGGAGGAATAATAACAGTTGTAAAAACCTAAGCGCTGTAATGAGATTAACAACCTCAAAATAATAAATAAGATCAGTAAAATTAACAAAAGGATAAATGATTACCATAATGCAAAGTTAAAAATTCGAAAATTAAAATAGGTACTAAAAACCGGCTGCCCTAATAGAAATTTAACACCCTTGAGTATAATAGACGAGATTAAGGAGTAAGTAATACAATAAAACCCCTAAAATAATGGTGGATATTAAAAGGTTATTGGAAATTCTAGTATCGGCAATGACAGTAATAAATCCTGAAAATTTCTCGAGGGAGGCCCAAATTAATAACATAAATTTTAGTGTTAATTTGTTAACCCGGTAAAATAGTAAGATGCGTCAAACATTTCATGTCACTATAATATCAGCCCAACAATTGGAAATGGTCAAACAATTAGAATAATAAATGCCTAATATTACTAGATAACAAATGAGACAAAAACAGCTTTGAGCAAAGTAAATAGAATCAGCATGACTACAGGATAAATCCACCACAATGATGAATGAATAGATCTACTACCAGAGCCGATGTCATCGTTAATATAGTGATCAGAGAAATCTCTTCTTCTTCAGGGATAAAAAAATCCCATGCCCAGAACTTTGGGTTCGTCCAATTGGTGATTAATGACGAAGAGACCAAATGTCCATCGTGTGAATTGACGCACCATCTTTCGGAGAAACCACGGAGGGTAGTATACCTACGACAGATTGTGAAAAGTTAGGCCTACGACATCGTGTAATTTCAACGAAAAATAAATAATTATTATACTTACCAAAAATTTACTGACTATCGGAGCAATAAATCCCAGAGGAATTCAGAAAAAATGAAGTCAAATGAACTCGATAACCGGAGTTCTGAAAATGAGGGCGCAATAAATGGAAATTCTGAAACAAATAAATGTTGCCAAGAGTATAATTAAATTGGGATAGGAAAAGCAGTAGAGAATTCCAATCGATAGAATTATTAGTTACACCATCGGCCTAACTGACATCTGGAAGAGTGCAACAACACACTAGCTAGAAGGCCAGTAGGAATATCGATATCGCCACGACTGAAATCAATAAGGAGAGAATTGACTCCAGTCGTTATGAAATATTCCAGTGCATAAAAAATTAAATGCATTAGACATTGGAATTTAATTCTCGGGAATTACCCACATGACGTGACACTGCCCTGGTTTTCATATAAAACCGGATCACTATGTCGACTCCGCCATTTTTCCAACCTGCGAAAAAAAATATGAATTTTCACAACGAACATCGGAGAAACGGAGGGACTAGTAACGTTCGGAAGGAGGCTAGCAATGTATCTAGAAGAGAACCAGCCACACCGCGAGATGGTAAGTTTTACCTCCTATGAATAATGTTTTTATAATATAAATTTATACGAGGTCCAAACCTTCGGGATGTCACAGTTCAAGATAAAATCTCCTATTAACCAACCGCAGACAATTTTCCAGCGAAGACGACTAGGGATTTCTGACAAACAGTAGACAATGTTATGAATAATGAATAATAAATTTTCTATGAAATCCTATGAATTATCTTATTGTTGTCTTATATGGATGAAATCGATGGGGCTATGAACCCTCAGTTCTTCAATACCTAATAATTAACCATGCAATAGCTCGCCTCGTCATGATTTCTGCCAAACACCACCAACTACCTTGACTAAATCGATGATGCATATGACCTGAGACAATGTGGCTCTAACTTGGAAACCGAGATAACTGTCGCGTTCTAGTCCAAGGCTAACGATTACAGTGACGGCACCGTCAATCTTTCATTAACATGCCACGACAAGACTAAACTAAGTCTCCAAGTGACTCCCAATGACGAAAATGGCCAACCGAATCTCATTGTTCAACTATAAAATGAAAACTGATGAAATTATGGCATCAAATTACTGTAAATATGAGCCCAAATGAATGCAAATTCCCCTCGTAGGTTTACGAATTATTAATTATTGACAAAACCAAATAATTATGTCGACAAATGCGGATGAGATAAAACCGCTCAGGGAAGTAGAATGAACCTTGAGATAGGATAGATTTCCATAGGGAATGAAGTGAATCATTGGTATGAAAGCAATAAACTCACCACGACTACGACGAACCAACGGCACCCATTATAGCATCCGTCTTGTAACCCCGATGGACTCCTCTAACGCCAACCCGTTGTTCCATATATCTCTACCCATCAATGGATAAAGTCGCCCAAACGATGTCGTATTTAATAAGATAAACTGAATAAAGAGTAATCACGATTCATTAATTACAAAATTTCTAGTTAACTCTTGGATCGACGCGTCCCGCGTCACAGTGCCGGCAAGCAATGTGGGACGCGGGGTTGTCAATCTTGCCGGTAAGAGAATATCTTGCAGGAGCTCAAGGAGATTTTGGAGAAGTCGACCTTCCTTTTGTCGCCATCAAAAGGGAGCCCGGCCGTCACCCATCCCGGGAGATCCGAGAGCAAGCCGAATTTCTCCTAGCTCGACTTGAAGAGCATCAACGCCAAACCGATAAACAAGTGGAGAGAGCTAAGCGACACCTAGCAGAGATTAACAAGGCCATCGCTACAGGAAGCATTCCAAGTACGGATGGGTACGCCCCCCCGTACAACACGTCCTTCAACCTTGACGATCCGAACCTGGATGAGGATTCCGCGGCAATTAACGTGGTGATCCCACGGAAAATCCTTCCAAGAGAAATGCGGACGGGGAGAGACGTCCCAACGGCAATCACGAGCATCCACATGCCCGCAAGTTTCCCAGTGGAGACAGGGATCGAGGCCGTCCAAGACCTGAGTGATGCTAATGTACGAAACAAATAAATCTTGGTCTCCATCCTTTGTTTTCTTGCTTACGATAATTAATAATATATGATTTTAAGGAACGTAGGATAAGATATTAAATTTAGAGACGTAAATGAAATGAATGATCTTTGTGAGAGAATATATAATTTAATGACGATTTTCTTTTCTTATAGATATGGAACCATGCAGGATTTTACAAAGTGAATTAGATAAGGCCCAAAGATTGAATATAGAGTTGCACCAACAAATTATGCAGCTAGCGAGAGAAGTTCAACAGATTAAATCCAGCTGGGTAGAGCCAAAGAGAGTAAAGGCTCTATATCAAAAGATGACAGCCGCCAAATAGGGTTAGGCTGAAGAAAAGCAACTAAATCAGAATCAGAAAACTCAAATTCGCGGCCTACAGGTAGCATTATCAGCGTGTCAGGATGGCAACGCGGTAACCTACCCGTTGGTTTTTGCACCGACCCAACTGGCCTATAAAGAAACGACAGCAGCCACAAAACCCGCGAATAAACCTCCCAGACATCGACCCGGAAGGAACGAGCACCTCAAGCGTCGGGCCGCTCGACCAACAGAATAAAAAATGTTCATAATTGTTATCTACTAAATGATTTCTTTTCTCTACTGATCCTCCAAATGAATTATCTAATACTGAGATTAATTATTGAAAAATTGAGTAGTGAAAAGGTTTATTCTACGTGATGAAAATGTCAATCGTGCGAGTATGGGACCAGAATGAGCAAAACGCGCACATGGACCTTCTAACCGTAGTGCGTTGAACCCATCTTGAGGTCGGGCCAGAGTAGTTCTTTCGTAGCGCTCACCTTTGGCGACCTCAAAACCAATGGTTACATTACCAACGTTGCCTATCAACGGGTAACCATTGGGGCAGTAGTGGGATGTGTCACATCCAGCACATGTCACATCCAGCACAGTACCCCCTCCCCCCCGGCTGAGAGAAAATTTTTCTAAGTCCAAAAGACAAAGACCATGACTCATTCAAGGTCATTGGATGACTCATCATATTTTTTCAAGGTCATTTAAACAAAGACCATGACTCATTCAAGGTCATTGGATGACTCATCATATTTTTCAAGGTCATTTAAACAAAGACCATGACTCATTCAAGGTCATTGGATGACTCATCATATTTTTTTCAAGGTCATTTAAACAAAGACCATGACTCATTCAAGGTCATTGGATGACTCATCATATTTTTCAAGGTCATTTAAACAAAGACCATGACTCATTCAAGGTCATTGGATGACTCATCATATTTTTTCAAGGTCATTTAAACAAAGACCATGACTCATTCAAGGTCATTGGATGACTCATCATATTTTTTCAAGGTCATTTAAACAAAGACCATGACTCATTCAAGGTCATTGAAACAAAGACCATGACTCATTCAAGGTCATTGGATGACTCATCAAAAATTTTCAAGGTCATTTAAACAAAGACCATGACTCATTCAAGGTCATTGGATGACTCATCATATTTTTCAAGGTCATTGAAACAAAGACCATGACTCATTCAAGGTCATTGGGTGACTCATCATATTTTTTCAAGGTCATTTAAACAAAGACCATGACTCATTCAAGGTCATTGGATGACTCATCATATTTTTCAAGGTCATTCAAAAGTAGGTCAAGGTCATTCAAAAGTAGGTCAAGGTCATTCAAAATTTCTCAAGGTCATATTATTTTTAAACATTTTTAAATTTAAATTTACTACTTATAAAAATAAGTAGTATATATTTTGTACATTTATTTTATTATTATTAAATTAAATTGTTTGTTTTAATCAAGTCAATTATTTTATTATTATTATTATTAATATTATTAATATTATTATTATTATTATTATTAATATTATTCTTTTTATTTTTATTATTCTTTTTATTATTATTAATATTTTTATTATTATTACAAGTTTTATTTATTATTATTATTATTATTATTATTATTATTTTTATTATTATTATTATTATTATTTTTATTATTATTATTATTAATATTATTATTATTATTTTTATTAATATTATTATTAATATTATTATTATTATTTTTATTATTATTATTATTAATATTATTCTTTTTATTTTTATTATTATTTTTATTATTATTATTATTAATATTATTCTTTTTATTTTTATTATTTTTATTATTATTAATATTTTTATTATTATTACAAGCTTTATTTATTAAGATTATAATTTTTATTATTATTATTACAAGTTTTATTTATTAAGATTATAATTTTTATTATTATTACATGTTTTAATTTTTTTTTTTATTACAAGCTTTATTTATAATTAATATTATTATTTTTATTATTATATTTATTATTATTATTATTATTACATATTTTAATTTTTATTACAGGTTTTAATTTTTATTACAAGTTTTATTTATTATTCTTTTTATTATTATTTTTATTTATTATTATAAATATTATTATCATTATTTTTATTACTTTTTATTAATAATACATATATATATATAATAAAACAAATACATAAAACAACTATATAAAAAACATCTATATAAAAACAACTATATATATAAAAAAAAAAAAAACAACAACTTCATAAAAAGTAAATCAATTATTAATTATACAATTAAACAAATATCAAGTTTTATTTCACGTTTCTTCACACTTGGCATTTGATTATGAAAATATTGCTAATAAAAATAACAATAATAAATTATAACAAATGAAAATACCAAAGAGAAATTTTCACAATTTTTATTTTTATATACAAATTTGTTAATAAATATCAATAACATTCTCAAATATCTCATCAAATTGCTGATTGCGAACTGTTGGATCGGTTTCAGGCATGATTATATTACCACCAACATCAAGGACATCAACCCCTCTATAATGACCATATGCAAAACTCGAGTTTTTCCCTACCCAAGCTCTCTTGTCGTCATGATTATTTAATGCTATTTTAGAATTTTTAAAAGTGAACAGCTGATGATTTCGGGTCCCTATCCTAGTTTGAGGTACCGACATAATACTATTGTTATTATAACAATTCAAATATGATTGGTGTTTAATGTCGGTACCCGGTAATTTTACACCCTTAGCTCGCATTGTTGATTTATTTCCTAGCAAGCTATAACATTTAGGGCGCAAGAAAACCCACTCGCTATATCCTAACCCTTTACTCTCATCCTTGAACTTGCCAATAACCGAGTCAAGTCGTCTAGAATATAAAGGATGAGAAGGATCATAATTTGATGTATCTAACAGATCATCCGAAATCATAGCTTTTAATAAAATTTCTAATTTTAAATTTTTTATCTCCAAAAAGAAGCTATCTGTATCACCCGCTACTAGATTGATATCACAATTGTAAATATCACGATATTTTTGTAACTCAACATACTGTAACTGGTACATCCGTAGTTTGGATAAATCTAGAACTGATTGACCGATATAACTAGGTCTATCCAAACATATTGAGTCCTTATTAAGATGAGCGGCAAAAAGATCATCAGTAATCTCTATTGTTTTTCTAAATGCCGGTTTTGACGAATATGTAATTAACTTTTCAGCTGAATTACATAATCGCAAATTCATCCTCTTTTTAAGGTTCTCAACAGATTTACCATACAGACTGTTGTTATACAATTTAAATAAATCTCTATATAATTCACTAACTGCATTTGCACGCAAGTTAGTGTTTTTATCGATATAATGTTTAAAAATAGGAGCTTGCTTGTATTTAATAGCTCTATGTATGTGTGTAACCTTAGCCCCGAGAGAAAGATAAAGCCTGAGAAGCCTCCAATGAAGAACATAGTTCTTCTTAGGATAATGCGTTAGCATTAACTTCTCAACTTTTGAATTTGGTGGGCACATCTTTTCCGGTCCAATCGGAAAGTCATTTAGAAAATCATGTAAATTATCTGGAATCTCGATATCAACTTCCATAGTATATCCATATGGAAGGATTTCAATATCCACAACATTCGCACATTCATTCAAAACCTCATCCAAACCATCATACACCCAAGTAAAATCAGCGTAAGGAAGACTTTGGCTGAGAGCCCAACCATACAGATTATTTATATCTATGTACAATAATTCTGTATCCTCCGAAGCAGCAATGTAATGTTTGTTAACAAATGTTAACCCACCCCGTATTCCACCTTCGTAAAAATTGAACATTTCCATGTCCTGTAAAAGTTCAATGGGTTCCGTTAATGTCATAAGCGCTGAAGCCCATGACATACCCGGAATGCCATAAAAGTTTAGAGGTTCAAGACCATTGTAAACAATAGCCTTGGCACGGAATTGTTGAAAATAGTCCGCAAGGAGGAATACATCAAGTTTAAGGTAAATTAACATATAATCACGCAAAGTCCTACAGTTTTGCTGCGTCCAGATTAGTTGTGCCCTATCGTACTCATCTTCACTTACGCCCTCCCAAATTGGAGGCAACTCATAAGTAGTCTCAAGAACTTCCTCCGAAACAGCAAAATTATATGGAAAAATACCTTTACAGTCGACTATAGAACCTTGAAAGACAGACGAAGTCAATGGAAGAGAAGTTAGCGTTTTCACAGCCTTAGCTAACGAACAATTAACAAATTGCATACTGTCGATAAAGCGAACAGCCAATTTGTTAATGTGAACAATTAATGAAATAAATTTTTCTGTAGAGGTCGGTATGATATCTAAATTCCATGAAGGAAAGCGATCGAGACCATATTTTAAAATATGGTGAAGGTCATACCCTCTTAAATTATGAAAGACTATAGGTAGCAACCGATAAATCCTACGAGCTATATTACATTTTCGGCAAGCTGCCCCTAGATAATTACCAGTAAAATGGCAATGATCTCTAACCGGATTTACAATCGGTTTTTTACATAAATAACAGGTTCGACAAGATTTAAACTGTCGAACCTCACTGAAAGACATAGGCCCTATCAATTTATCACCTTCCGAATCATAGTACGGAATAACAATTTCAGTTGCAATTTCCTCAATTTTCTTAAGAAAATCAGGAATGCAATCAAGTCCGTAAAAGTAATAATATGATTTTGTGTTAGTATAATTATTAATTAATAAAAGGCCTGCTGCAATAGGCATATGAATTTGATGATGTCTATCATCAGGAGGTAAAACCGATTCAAAATCGGCATAAATCACAAAAGGTGGGGTGATATGTTTAGAATAATTTAGGAATTCTAAATTTTTATTTTCGGGGAGCGTGTATAGGGTTGTGCCAGTCTGATTTTTGGCGCATAATGCAACATGTGTATTGAATGCATTATCTAATCTAAACCCATTAAGGCAATGTGGACACCAACGACATCTAATTTGAATGTTACAGTCAGGGTTTTGATGGCAATTCATTAACCAGTTGATATTGGTCACAGCGGTATAATGATATCTATCATTATTTTCAAGTAGTAATAAATAAATAGGGTTTCCGTCAGTGACTTTGCTTCTATGGATCAAACTTAAATGAGGATGGTGAAAGACATAATTATCTGGAACCTCATCAATTATAACAGTTGGTGTGTACGAAAACACATTTATTGATAATTTTAAAGTCGAATTTTTCTTTTCGAACTTTGGGATGTTTATTAATTTCATGGGACAATCCGTGATCTCATCGTACTCTAATTCGTCTAAAAACTCGGTATATTTAGAGACTCTTTGGGGGTTTTCACCAATTATATCTTTCTTTAATAAATAAAGAATAGAGTAAAGGAAGCACTTGTCGTCATTGTTTTTTATATTTACTATGGCTCCTTTATTTTTCAATGCAGAAGGGGTTTTAATATATTTATGTCCAGACAAACGATTAATAGGAGCATATTTTGTTAAAATAAAGTGAATTTCCATAATATTAATAACACGCCATCCGCTGCCTAAATGGGCGAATTGTTCTATTTTTTCGTTAAGCTTATTAACCCCTTCACTTAAAAAGTTATCTGAAAATGTCTCCGCATTATTTGAAAAATAATTGTCACGGATCTCGCCATCTTTTTCAAATTTAATTAATATCGCGAATTGAATTTTAACGCTCCCCATTTTATTTATCTCAAAAATTAATTTATTACTGATTCGCTCAGTTAAAGTTACTGTAATTAGTTGCGCGTTAGATATATCAAAACGTAAAGTTTTGATAGCGCCATTTAAATTTACTGAAATGTTCGGCTCATTCTCTAATACAGAACCTCCGAATTGTATAATATTTTCATTATTTATAGTAGGTATAGTATTTTCATTAATTATAATAGGTATATTATTTATAATATTTTCATTATTTATAGTATTTTTCATTAATTATAATAGGTATATTATTTATAATATTTTCATTATTTATAGTATTTTCATTAATTATAATAGGTATATTATTTATAATATTTTCATTATTTATAGTATTTTCATTATTTATAATAGGTATATTATTTATAATATTTTCATTATTTATAATATTAGAGTCATCATCATCACTGATTTCGATGACTTCTTTTTTAATTATTTTATTTGGGATATTAATTTTAATAGGTGCAGCAGGTCTTTTATTCTTTTTATTTGATGTTTTTTTATTTTGTAGTATATTCAAAATATCGACGTTATTTTTATTAATTTTCTTAAACATATTTATTTTACTCGACTTGAAAGAATTTAAATGAACCCCATGTTCCCTATAAAATTCTTTATATTTAATGTTCTGGGATGTTTTGCATATGGCGCAGATAAAAAAGTTGATGCCATTAAATCTATGGCGGTAATATTTTTTCATTTCTTCATGGCAACTTTCATTATGTTGCAATGATGAGATGCAATATCTTGGATAAAAAGTGCCTAATAAAAATATTAAATTAAAAACCTATATAAAATAACTATGATATAAAATATCTAATAATTCTAACAAATAAACCTATATAAAATAACTATGATATAAAATATCTAATAATTCTAACAAATAAACCTATATACAATAATATTTGCATGCTCACTGCAAACTATTTAATAATTCTAATATATAAAACCTTAAATACAATAATATTTGCATGCTCACTGCAAACTATTAAATAATTCTAATAAATAAAACCTTAAATACAATAATATTTGCATGCTCACTGCAAACTATTAAATAAAATATCTATTAAAATAATTCCTATATAATTCATATATATAATTCAATTACGTAAGATCTATAATAAAAATGCCTATATAATTCAAAAACTATTTGTTCAACTATATTTGTTTATAATTTATTATGTTAATATATGTTTCAGTAATAATACTTTTTTAAAATATATTATAAATTAATGATATTTGAAGTATTATTAAAATAATACTTTAAATTTCATCAATTTAAAAATATATTTATCATAAAACTTTTGAAATAAATAGATTCTTATTATAAATTTATTATAAATTATTATAAATTATTGATATTTGATGTAATATTTTAATAATACTTCAAATATCATTAACTTAATTTCGATAAATAAAAATAAATAAAAAACTAACATTTATCTCCTGATTCCGACGAATCATCATCCTCTATAGAAGAGAGGTCCTCCATATCTTCCCCAGTAACGAGGGTATCTCCAAAAACGGTGGCATAATTATTGTCATCCCCAGAAATGGGGGCATCTCCAAAAACGGTGGCATAATTATTGTCATCCCCAGAAATGGGGGCATCTCCAAAAACGGTGGCATAATTAATGTCATCCCCAGAAATGGGGGCATCTCCAAAAACGGTGGCATAATTATTGTCATCTGCATCCAAATCAACTAGAATGTTTTTTAAATATATAATAAAATTAAATTAAAATTTACCATCTTCGATAATATCCTCTTCGCTATCACTGATAACAATTGTATCTTCGATTAAAATAACTTCTAAAATAATTTATAAATAAAACATATATAAAATTAAAATTTACCATCTTCGATAATATCCTCTTCGCTATCGCTGATAACAATTGTATCTTCGATTATAATAACTTCTAAAATAATTTATAAATAAAACATATATAAAATTAAAATTTACCATCATCTTCGATAATTATAACATCATTTTGACGATCTAACTGATCTTGTATTTCTGTTAAAGTATACCAATCTAGAAAAATATAATAATAAAATTAAAAATAAATTAAAAATCCTTACCATTTTCATCGACCAACAATTGACGTAAAATTCTTGAGTTCTCCATTTTAAAATTTTTGAAATCCCGCGAGTAAAATTTTGAAATAATTGTGACAAATTCTACATTTGTCAATGTTTATAAAGAGAATAATATTTTCAAGATTTAGCCAATCACATTTAAGCAATACACACATATAGGTGAGAGATTTTTAGACATGTTTTCTTTGTAAAACACATGCAGTCTACACTGTGACTGCATGCGTTCTTTGTAAAATCACATACATACTTTTGTTTGTATGTGTTTTCTTTATTCAATTTTGTGTATGCATGCACTTATCATGTGATGATCACGCACTTATCTTGCACTGTCTTTGTGATCACGCACTTATCATGCACTGTCTTTGTGATGATGCATTATCTTTAATTAAACACATAATAATATTTATAATAATAATAATAAAAATAATATTAATAATAATAATATAAAAATATTAATAATAATAATAATATTAATAATAATAATATAAAAAGATTAATAATAATAATAATATTAATAATAATAATATAAAAATATTAATAATAAAAATAATATTAATAATAATAATATAAAAATATTAATAATAATAATAAAAATAATAATAATATAAAAAGATTAATAATAATAATAATATTAATAATAATAATATAAAAATATTAATAATAAAAATAATATTAATAATAATAATATAAATAATAAATAATAATAATAAAAATAATAATAATAATAATATAATAATAATAATAATTATTATTATAATAATAATATTTATAAAAATAATAATAATAAGTAATAATAGAATAATAAAAATAATAATATTTATAAAAAGAATAATAAAATAATAATAATAAATATTAATAGGTAAAACACAACAATAAACATTAATACATTTATTAATCATCAAATCTCTTGGATAATAACCAAGCTAAACAATGTTGACCACATGTTAAGGTCCATGGTTTTTGATACATAGTTTTATTATAGACAATAGGTTTACCCATTGTTTGCAGTTTCGAAACCATTAAAGCCGGATAATAGAAACCCATAGGATCAAATACAAATATCTTGCTAGGCTTCATATATATTGCTAACCAATGTTCTCCACCGAGATGAGATGATTGAGTATTGACGATTATGGCTTGATTATTACGTAAATATGGAATTTTATCAAGAGGAAAAACCCCTAAAAATTCATGTCCTAGTATTTGTTTTCCAATTCGATAAACCTGAACAGAACTACATCAATAATATTAATAATACATTTAAAAACTTACTCCATGACAAACTATCATAAATTATCTATACATTTATACCAACATTTTCAAACCAACAATGTTTGAACTCTGTTCAAACCAACACTGTTCTGTTTGCAGTTATTTGAACCTCATTTTCAAATACTCCATATATTACAACATGTACCGGTTCAGTTGTAGCTTTAGCAAACTTTATATCTAATCGTAAATTACCATTTTGAGGTAATTGACTCTGATTTAAATCGAAATCGGGTGCCAAAACAAATGTGAAGAATGGATATTTGCTTTTAAAATCTTCAAGAGTTATACCACAATTAAGGTTTTTATCCAAATAACCCATATTTCTAACTATACTCTGCATATATGTAGCACAATAATTATCATTTTCGAAATCTTGAGTATATGTTTCTCTATAATCACTATTTTTCGATAAAGTTAGCGATGTTACACCAAAGTTTTTGAAAATTGAGCTCGATGTTAAGTATGATCCATTATATTGAGATTCACTTTGAAATGTTACCAATATAAAGTTGGGCATTCTTCTATCTCCAAATATTTGTTCCTTATAGAAAGAAGCTGAACCCTTAGCAATAGCAAATTGAACAATTTCCTTTGTTTTCAATGGATATATTGCATGCTTAGAATTAAGCCCCAATTGATGACCGGCTAATACAGAAGGCTCAACACGAACTCTTCTTACCAATAATTTTGCATCAACTAATTGAAGAATTGGTGTTGTGGTGGCACTTGTTAGTGATAATGCCGAATCAGATCTTTTCAATCTAATGTGTACATTAACACCTGGGAGTAAATATTTCGGTTGATCCATAAAATCGAGTTGTAATGATGAGCACATGGTAAATAATTTCGATCCTTTAATCCACTTTTTCCTATCATCATCACTACCATAACCCATAGGAGTTAAACATGTATTTTTAGTATCACTATTGTAATTTATAATAGTTTCTATTAGAGCTTTGTGAATATATGTACTGTTACCACCCTCAATCTTGATATTATTAAATCCGAGAACTGCATCTTTAAAAAGTGTATGAAACAAGAAATTGTTTGGTATTACATCACTAGGTTCACCCAACGGTTTTCTATCTTTATCTACAACTTTGATCTGAACAGTTAACAATGTATCATTCAAATCTAAATATTCAGTTTGGGAACCATTAATATAAAATTCAATATCGGTTCTACTATCCATAATAGAATTCATCGGGAATACCTCTTCAAAGGCCCCCATTTCAATTACTGCTTGGGGAGACGGTCTATCAAATAAGCACAATTCAGATTTACCACAAATCATTTTTGAAATATAGTTCCATGTCCTTTCATTCGTTTGTTTATATGTTTATGATGTCTTTACGTTTTTGAGCCGGTGCTGGTTCCTGTTTTTGAAACATACCTGCAACACTAGGTAGAACTTTCCCTAACTCGGATAATGCATTTGATTTCAGAGATGGCAATATTTTCTGCTCATTCATTATCACATCTTTAGCAGTTTTCATACCAAAACTACCAAGGCGTTTAAGAATAGGAAGTGCAAATCTACCAATTGTTCTCAACCAACCTGATCCATACTGTTTACCAATAAAATATGGTAATTCGCCACCACTTTGGCTACCACTATACATACTAATAATATCGTTATTGGCCATCTAATTTACGAAAATGTAATGTCAAATGAGTTTTTGTATCTTTACTAAATTCAATAAATTTACCGCTATCATCACGAATATTTATTTCTATATTGTTTATACATGATGTTGATACCGGTAAGTACATGGGATTATCGATATTTATATTGACAACTTCATCCTGGTCATGTTTATCAACCCAAACAGATTTCAAAAGAGGAACCAAAGAATCACCAACAATTATAGGATCGATGATGTTAGTATATATGAACATTTGCCTATGAAGTTTTATTATTTTTGGTTTGCGTACACCAAAAGCACTTGTCCTATATGTTTGTTTATCTAATCCCAATGTATTAGCCAAATTTTTATCAAATGTAATTTCACAAATGTTATTATTCAGACTGAATTTACATAATCCATCTTTAACAAATTCAATAGTTTTAAATATATGTAAACAATTGAATGAAATATATTTATGTAATTCTTCAAGTGTTTCAATATATAAATCATTAGTAAATGTAAATGTCTCTTCAACTTCATTAATATATGATAGTGATATTTTGATGTTTTCGATTGTTACACTTTTTTCATCAAATGTTTTGAAACGTATTAGGTATTCAGTACCAGGAACAACAATGCTAAGCTTATCACAACCCATTCGCTTGGCATCATCAATACTTTCAAACTTTATTGTAAATGGACTATAATCACAACTAACATTCAATCCATCTTTGAAAAACATGCCACAATTTTCATCTAAAATCTGATTCGGAATATGACAATATCGTTCAAAATTATTGATTGAGAAAATACCACTACAGGTTTTGGGTACACGTTTCTTGTAACCGATTTTACAATGACTATAAAATGGGAATGTATTGTACACAAATGTAAATTCTTGCAAAGCAACTTCCCAATTTCCATGTAAATAAATGGGATTTTGAAGATCAACCATAAATTTACTTGCTTGATTTTCCGGATGGATTAGTGGGCAACTATTACTCGGTAAAATTGTATAGAAACTCATTTTACTAGGTCTTTTGATGATATCCATGAGGGTTTTTGATATCCATGCCATTTGACATAGTATTGTTTATCCTTACCCACCATTTTAGTTTTCAATATTTTCTGAATTCTGAACACTGTAGGTTTGGAAATAACTTGTAATTCCTGTTCATAGAATTTCCCTTGTATTAAATTGTTATCACTATCTTTAATAACATACATTACAGGACTCTGTTTAGTATTAATTTTAGTAATTTGAAATACCTCATCACTCCAATTACTATCGAAATTTTTGATGAAAGGTGAAGCAGATATTTTACTAATTCTAACGTAATCACCAACTTTATATTTTGGTTTTGTAATAGCAACTGTTTTAGATCGTACTGATTTAGCTAATGTTTTCGAGCTGATATCTACGGGTCTCAAACCATTCAGACCTCGATGTGATGAATTATTATAACTAACAAGTATTTTCGGTAATACATTTATCCATATTTTATTACCTTGATGCACGAAATATTTCTTCAATCTATCCCTCAATGTCCGGTTAAATCTTTCAACATGAGCGGCTTTGTATGAGAATGTACAGAATAATGATTTATTTCAGACGATCCAGGATTTGCTTAACTTTACTATTGTAAAACTCCTTGCCTATAATAATAATAATAATAATATTAATAATTATGATAATAATAATAATAATAATAATAATAATAATACCTAAATCGGTTTGCAAATTGTCTGGATGCTCATTTTTAAACATTGAGTTAATTGCTTTAGATATTTCCTCTGCAGATTTTGTCTTTGTTGGTACACCGCGAGCAAAACGACTGAAAACATCAATACACGTTAAAATATATTTATAACCTTGTTAATCTTCGAATACGGTATCATCTCCATCAAATCCATTTGCCATAAATCATTAATACCGAATGTCTTATAAGCTCTCGTTGGAAATCTTTTCCGCATTGGTTTGTTTAAACTGTACGCAAGCTGATCTGACAACCACTTTTGCGTTTCCTTTTTCGACTTTGGGACTCTTTTCTTTAACTTTGCCACTCCACCGAAACCTGCTTCGTCTTCTGGGTTCGTCCAAATCTTCTCCATTACAACAAGATGATTTAAATTTTAATTTAACATTAGGTAATGATTGCCCATCGTTTATTGTGATAATAATGATAATGCTAATGGTAACATTGCTCCGATAAAACCACCTTGTTGTTTATATATGATTTTTCTCATTTGCTTACGATTTTTATTATTTACTAGTGATAACAACGGCTTACGATGTTTATTCAGTACTAGTTTTTTAGAATTACTGATTTTAATTTTACCTCTGACTACTTTTAATAGAATTTTGAGTAAATCATCGACAACAAAAGTTGGAAATGATTGTAAAATAGACATTCTTTTCATACTCGAAGCTTTAACAATGCATTAAAATATGGGAAACTCCTATGATTTTTTACAATTTTATCTGTTTTCTTACTCTTTTAATAATGTTTTTCGAAATTAGATTCATTGCAGGGTAATTCTCGGTTATTAGTTTTTTAGATGGTGTATAACTGGTTATTGGTGGAACTTTATTTATAGTCTTTTTAATACTTTGTCTAAGTTTTCGGATATTTTAAGCCTGGATTTCATAAACATTTTTACATGTTAAAGTTTTCAGCTTTGTTTATATACCATGGCACCTTCTTTATTGAAAATATCGGTTTTTACCCGTAAATCATCATTGCATTGTTGTGTGAAATCAAGAAATATATATCCATGTGGTGATTTTGTAGCATCTTGAAATGCACTGATGAGAAAATTACGATTATTAGGGTATGCCTGTCGAGCAAGAAAATCAATAACTGTTGCATCTCTAGGATTCTTGAAAATAACTAAATATTGAACATTTAAATTCCTTGTTCGATGGGCGCCACCCTGATGAAATAGATTTTGAGTAATAAAGATCACAGTAACACCAACGTGTCTACTGATTTTTGTGAATAAATAATTAAAATCCTTTTCTTTATTAGCTTCCTGATACAAATCATCAATAATGATGACATCACCTTTCCTTAATCGACTTGACCAGTTTTTATCGAAACCCTTTACTATTTTCATGTTTTTCAATTTACAGAAATTATCTTGAGTTAATCCATGTTCTTCATCTGCACCCTTATGCCAATAAATCTTGTTGAATTTTGTTTGAAATAAATTAGATTTCAGTAATTTACACACAAACATAGTTTTACCACTACCACTTGGGCCAACGATTTGATATACCGCATCATTTCTTAATTCCATTATTAATTTGTATAATTATAGGTTTTTGTTTATATTATATGATTTAATGAACTCTTTCTAAAAATTATATATATAGCTTAATATTTCTTTATTGTTTAATTATGTTATCAAATATAAATTATAAAGGAACTTTCGATGTATCAAAAATGACGTTTCCAAATGGTAAACCCCAGCAAATTGTAGATAGGAGTGGAAAATACCCTATAATATTTTTCAAATCAGGCAAATGCAGAATCATGGGATGTAAGAAATCTTTAGATGTCAATAAACTACAATATAGAATAAAGGATCTTAAAATACAGTCAATTACAGTTACCATGGATATAGGACAATCTATCAATCTATACAACATGTCAACAAAATGTCTTTGTATGTTCGAACCAGAATTATTTCCTGCACTGAGGCTTTTAAAATACAACCCAATGTGTGTTAACGTGTTTGCTAGTGGCAAAATAGTTATATTAGGGGTGCGAAATCTAGAGTACAAAAATATTGTTTGTGATATACAAAATGAAATCACCGGATTGGTCGATATCTGATTGACTAATGATTGATTAAAACAACTTGCTTATTCATTTTATTTCATTTTTAAAATGGAAAATACTTCAAGCACAAAATTAAGCAAAAAAGAGATCGAAAATTATGGTAAATTTATTATTTATTATTTATTAATATTAATATCTTTGTTTCCAGATAAATATCAGGCCGTATTACTGGAAAGGTTATTCTTTTTCTATCCTCAACTCAGAGCAATAGTCAAAGACCAGCCTGAATCAGTAATTCCAGATTTGGTCTATACAACCACCAACATATGGATTTTTAACATAATTGATCAAGCTCTATGGGATATTAAGCTTGACAGAAGACCAAAGGAGATGGAACCCGAATACCCTTGTATTCTGGTTGTAGCTGCTGCGATTTTCGATACCAGCGCTATGTGGAATGGTGCCTGGCAAAATCAGTTAGAAATTCTTCGAAATACCAACTTTTTCGAAAATAAATGTATTGAATTTTATTTTTTTTTTTTGTTTTGTTTTGTTAGTGTTGGTAATAATAGTTTTATTGTTATTGTTTTGGTAATAATATTAATAATAATAGTAATAGTTTTATTTTTGTTAGTTTTGGTAATAATAATAATAATAATAATAGTAATAGTTTTATTTTTGTTAGTTTTGGTAATAATAATAATAGTAATAATAGTAATTTTATTAGTATAGTAATAATAATAGTAATAATAATAGTAATAATATTAATAATAAAAATAATATTAATAATAATAATAATAATAATAATAATAGTAATAATAATAGTAATAATAATAAAAATAATAATACATTTTATATAGATGATATGTGTAAAATCATAAAACTCAACTAGTTAATTTACATACAGTCACGCACTTAACATGCAATTATCATCCACTTATCATGCATGATTCTGATTGGTTAATCAGTATCAGTCAAGGGTATAAAAGTGCGTCACCACCTTATAGAGATCATAAATCAAACATGACCAAGAAAATAAGCGTCCAACCAGTTCAGATGTTCCACAATTATAAAATGTATTTTTTAAAGGAGCCTATTAATATGCAATTGGCAAATCCGGTCAAACTCAATAAGACTCAATTTCAATCTCTTGCTGGCACTCTCTCAATGTTAGATATCAAGGATATTGATAATACGTTCAAAAAGATCAATTCCAATTTAAAATGCAATGAAAATGCGTTCTTCACGAGTCAATATACCAGATATTATGATGCGTTTACAGAAATTGGATTCAAAGAACAGGAAAACTGGTATATAACAATAACAATCCAAGGATATAAAGCAGATCAAAACGATGTGCTTTCTCCAATCTGGAAAATTGTTACTGCTAGACTTTCACAGTTATTTTAGTGTTTAGTGTTTAATAAATGTATTAATGTTTCTTTGTTATTCTATAAACAAAATTATAAGTAGTTTTAAAATAGTGTTAAAATGATGTGTGAAAAAGGTAAAATATAAAATATAAATAATTAATTAATTTTGGTTTAGAATATTTAATAAACTTTTGTTTGATAAACTTGAAGAAATAACCGGTGTAAAAATTAGAGATATGTTGACTCTAGTTGAAGCATTGAGTAAAGATCGGATTGCGAATCTGAATGTCAGAGTGATTCTGGATGTCAGAGTGATGAAATTGTTAATGATGGAGATACTGAAATTATTAATGATTCTGAAGAAATTATTAATGTTGAAGAAGATACCGAAAAAGATGAGCCTACCGAATTTAAGAATTGTATTGATCATGTTATAGAAAATATTATGATAGAATCTTGTGGTGATGAAGAATGTACATGTAATGATCAATAAATCTTTAAAATATAGTTTTTATTAATAAAAATAACAAAGAAATATTTATTAAAATCTATGATAAACCTTGTTACATAAATATAAAACAGATACTCCAGTGAATAGTTTTAATAAAAATTTGCAATTCTCGATATAAATATCAGAGCGTTTGGCTTCTGCGGCAACTTGAATAATAGCTGTCCATCCACCGTTTGATTCTACCCACGGATCAATTTTTGTTTCTATTACCTAAATAATAATAAATTAATAACAATATAAAGTAATATACCTCTATAGACCATTGGAAATAATTTTCATAGTCGGATCCAGATTTTAATATCATGTGTTTCATGTACATTAATCCTACTATTATTCGCATCCATTTATTATTTTCATCGAACATGTAACTAAATATTGATTGGAATGCCTTCTTTCTCTCCAATGGTGGCAAATTGAGAATTTTTTCATAATCGAATGGGATGTCTTCAACGATTTTCTCGGTACGGTTTACCATAAATTTCATGTTTTTAATGATTTCATCTTCTTCTCTATTATTAGAGACCAGCTCATTCAACAAAGTTATAAAAAATTTAGTTTCTGGCATTTTATAAAAATATATGAAAGTGTAAGCTTATTTATACTATATTCGACCAATCAGAATCATGTAATACTAAGAAAATATGTAAAAATAATAATGGAAATGGCAATGATGATTTGTTGGCACTGTTAACTTCTTTCAAGCTGTTGCCGCCACTGTTAACTGGTGTTGTTGTAATTTCATTATACGATTGAACTGATCAGATGTTTTATTAGAATAAATTTTATACTATATTGAACTTGATTCATCATTTTTTCATTAAGTTTATGATTTTCTTTCAATTCTAATATTGATTTCTTAATTCATTTTGATAGTACCAATGGTCTTATTTAAATATATAATATCATCATATAATTCGTTTTTAGCTCTTTTAAAGTCTCATATGTATGTTCAAATCGGAATTCTAAATTACTCATTCTTTCAGATAATCTTTTGACTGGAGTTTCAAATATCTAGGCCTATCTATCATATACAAAATATCCATCAATACAGCGGTATCTGGACATACACATCTTGTTGAATTTTTACCTTGAACGGTTACAACAATTGAGTTGGCCATATTAAAAACTAATAATAATAATAAAATTTCTTTAATCATTTTTAAATCTATATAAATTAATATTTATTGTTTATAGCTAAAGATGTGTGTGTGTGTGTGTCTCTAAATTAGTATAAAAGTAATTGTTATTTCAATTTTTACCATTAAAATGGTTATACCGAGCGCAGTTCAAGCTATGAATGAAATTAAACATTATGGTAATTTATTATTACTATTATTATTATTACTTGCATTTTAGATGATTATTTTAAAGTTATTAAAGAACGTCTGGAATTCTATTATCCAGAAATACATGGAATCATGGATAAGCCTGCATCAATAATTCCAGACTTGATATTCAATCATACATCAATATGGATATTTACTGTAATAGATGAGTTCCTATGGGATATCGAACAAAACAATTTGTCAAAAGATATGGCACCCGAATACCCTTGTGGTGATGGATGTCATTGCTGCGCCGCCCGATATCGGAAGTATGTGGAATGGGCTTTGAATAAAGCTCTTAGACAATACTACTATAGTAGAATTGTCTCTTTATAATAAATTTGTTGTATTTGTCTCGGTTTTCAATATATAATAATAATAATAGTAATAATAATAAAAATAATAATAAAATAAATTTACAAAATATATACTACTTATTTTTATAAGTAGTAAATTTAAATTTAAAAATGTTTAAAAATAATATGACCTTGACCTACTTTTGAATGACCTTGACCTACTTTTGAATGACCTTGAAATTTTTTGATGAGTCATCCAATGACCTTGACCTACTTTTGATTGACCTTGACCTACTTTTGAATGACCTTGAAATTTTTTGATGAGTCATCCAATGACCTTGACCTACTTTTGATTGACCTTGACCTACTTTTGAATGACCTTGAAATTTTTTGATGAGTCATCCAATGACCTTGACCTACTTTTGATTGACCTTGACCTACTTTTGAATGACCTTGAAAATTTTTGATGAGTCATCCAATGACCTTGAATGAGTCATGGTCTTTGTTTAAATGACCTTGAAAATTTTGATGAGTCATCCAATGACCTTGAATGAGTCATGGTCTTTGTTTAAATGACATTGAAAAAATCGATGAGTCATCCAATGACCTTGAATGAGTCATGGTCTTTGTTTAAATGACCTTGAAAAAATATGATGAGTCATCCAATGACCTTGAATGAGTCATGGTCTTTGTTTAAATGACCTTGAAAAAATATGATGAGTCATCCAATGACCTTGAATGAGTCATGGTCTTTGTTTCAATGACCTTGAATGAGTCATGGTCTTTGTCTTTTGGACTTAGAAAAATTTTCTCTCAGCCAGGGGGGGGGAGGGGGTACTGTGCTGGATGTGACATGTGCTGGATGTGACACATCCCACTACTGGGGCAAAGAAAAATTCTACTTGGAGTCAAGGTCACACAAACCATAAACCCCACAAAAGCAAAGGATCAGAACCCGTAAAAATAACAGTAAATCAACCCTACGCATTATATTACTGGACGAACATATAGAGAATACACCATACATAATAAAATAATTGTGTTAGATCGCGAAACAGACATACAGCAGATCCATCCCAAATTATAAGACAAATTCCAAAATAATTTATTCAACGTTAAAATTAACCATACATAAATCCAGACTAAGATATGAGTTTAGTGAAACAGGAACACACCAAGGTCGCCGTATGATATGAAATAACCCCAAGATAAACTAGCAAATCGTACAGACATAAAAAAGATCGTTATAATAATTTATTAAACATAGAGACCACCATAAAACATACATAAAACATTAAACGTTTATTAGTAAAATATAGAGATAATCACATATCACGGATAAGTGGACATAGAGACCAGTATAAAAAGAAAAACAAAACGACTAACTCATAAGGCAATTTATTTAAAATAATCTTAAAACACAAAAAATATATCTAACCTCTTCATAGAGTAAATAGGAAACGATGATCAATTCCATTCTCATGTCCTTAAGTTAAAATCATTCGACTATTTGGACCCAGCAATAGTCTGCCCATGCATAATAAATCTCCATCGCCGTAGACGCTACCCTCAAAAGCAGAATTATAACACTAATTAATGACAAAACTCACCAAGAAATTCCCCTGTAGTTGAATCAACGGAGAAGTAAGAACAAATAGCATATTCAAAACTCCGTTGGCAACAACGATTGACCAAATTGCAAATAAAAACCTAGAATTTAAGTATTATAATGGTGCAATAGTGAACAAGTGACTAACCGTTGTGTTGTTGAATTGCCCAAGTTTCAAATAAAAATCCAGAATTTTGGTGATAAAATGGCGCGATAGTGTACAAGCGACTAACTGACGTATTATAAAATTGACCAAATTTCAAATAAAAAATCTAAAAGTAATATAATGATGTAATAGCATATCAGTGACTAATTGAGGTGTCGGGGAATTTCACACCCATTACAGCGTGTCCGAAGTTAGTGTGCATTGATTACGAAGGAAAGAAGTAGCCGACTAGTAATGCACACCCGAGGAACAACGTGTCATTAAATTCTCTATGAAACAAAGCACTGACAGAGAAGAAGGTTGAAAGGAAGGCAATTGGAACCAATCAATAACTGCCACGGAAAATTCTCGTGACTATTCAGGTCACGAGTAGTATGAATCACTCGACCATATAAATAGCAAACCAAGGTGATGCGCATCGTCATTATTTACCAACGCATGAAAAATTCAATTCAGAACAGAAAGCGAGATATCATTCGCCACGAATCTAGTTTGGTGAAGAAAGAAAATGCCCAATTCATCCCGGAGGATCATGAGTCGGGTAAGAAAAATTCATCTATGAAAATCTAAATTTTAATGTAATAGATTAATTTTAGTCGTTAATATATATTATGTCTTAATTTTCCCTTTTAATTTGATTGTTCGTAAGATTTTATAGTACAGTATCAATTATGTAATCTGATTCTAAACATTTCTGTAATTTATTTGCCGAATTTAAGTAAATTGTTTTTGATTTAAGTAACATTGCCATAAGTATGGAATGTGTAGGATAATTTTAGGTTATATTAATATCAGAATAGCTGAGTGCAGCCGTAAGTGGCTAATAATTACGCTGAATTGGATGTATTCTTAATTTTTTGCCGTCTCATTAACAAATGCGGATGAATTGTTTTAGCAAATTTTGACAGAGAACTGAAGAAAATTTTTATTTCTAACCGGTGCAGGTAGCCTTAGTTCTCCTGACGTATATATATGAGAAGGAAACACAGTTGACCATTCGAAACAATGGGCACAAACAGAACAGGAAGAGAGATTTAGGATGTATTCGGTTTATAATGAAATGAGATATCAAGCATACCCAAACCCAAATAAGTAAAACCCAAATTGATATTATAGGTTGCTAATGAACAGAGAAAATTTGGTTTCTGTAAATTCCAGGCATAATCCACCAACGAGCAAGAATAAATTTTATAAATTAAAATTGAATGGCTGAGATTGTAAGACACACGATATGGTATATAAATTTTTATATTAATAGGAAATTCTAGCATCCGTTGGACAGATAACGAACGAACAACACTGACAATCCCGAAAGAATTCATGGGACGTTATCGTCAGGGTTTATGGGATCGGGGATATTCCCTATCCACGTACGGCACGTCCGAGTGGAGTGATCGAAGCAAGAACCGAGATGACAAGGACGTGGAGCTGCCCATCCTGGCCATAAAGAGGGAGTCAGGGAGAAATCCGGCTCATGAAATTAGACATGAGGCTGAGGTGGCTCTCCAACAGTTCGAGCACATCGAACGAAAGTATCGCTGGAGGGCCAGCTTGTAGCGCAAGCGACTGATGAGAATCAATAGAGACATAGCCAGTGGCCAAATCCCGAGCCCCGATGGATACCTGCCTGATTACAACATTGCGTTCGACCCAGAGGATCCAGCCCTCCCGAAACACCTCGTGAAACCCGACATCCTGGAAGCACTCGGTGATAGGACGAGCGAAGAACACGCCTACTCGCGACATCCTCTAAACCGATAGATGCCACGAAGAGATTTTGGGCATAGAATCGAAAAGTAAAACCGTATGGTCATATATATATTTGTGAATAATAATAAACGTGTTAATTGTTATTTTGGTTTTTTTCGTTTGATTGCAAGTTTTTTGTTTTGATAGTTTTTTTTCAAGATAATGTAGCGAAAGTGAGGAAAATATAATCAGGATAATTTGATGTACAGTTAAATAGAGACTAAACGCATTCCATGTTCATTCTATTTGTTGGGTGTTATAACTAATGTGACTTAGTTAATTATGCTTATTAATTCAGCCATGAACGCCATCAAGGACATCGGCCAAGAATTAAAGAAACTGAGAACAGAAAATGTAAACCTCCATCAACAATGCGTTCAGCTCAGTCGTGAGCTGCAACGAACAAAGGCTACATTGGTCGAGCCATCCCGAGTAAAACGCCTATATCAGAAAATCAATGCGGCCCAAAACGGATGGCAAGAGGAGAAGGCCTTGAATCAGGCCCAAATGATCCAAATTCATGCGCTCAAAATTGCTGTAGCGGCAAGCCAAGAGTGGAGTTCTGTCACTTACCCATTGGTATTCGCACCAACACAGGTGTCTTACAAGGAGCAAAATGGTCCGAAAAATCCAACGGGTAAACTAAAAACTCTCACCAGGACAGGACGAGCAGAGAGGGAGCGAAGGAAACTCCAACAACAAAAGGCCAAATAGAGAGAATTGTGACTAATTTTTGTAGTGAACATTATGAAAAGCCCCTTTGATTCTTGTTTGCAAATAAAAATGGTTTTGATGTTTTAATAAATGTTTGTGTTTAATTTGATTATGTTTTTGATTCGGTTGTCGAGTTAGTAACGATAAAATTTTCGTTCGAGAGAATAAAATATAAGCTGAAAGATGTGAAGAGAGTAAGGGACCTAAAAGCAAGACGAGCATATACCTTCTATCGGTAGCTCACTGAACTAGCTGCAGACCGGGTCTTAGCAGTTTTGGAAACAAAGGTCACCTTTGACGGTCTCAGAATCATTGGTTACAATACCAACGTTGCTTAGCAACGGGTAACCAGTGGCAGACGCATAGTATTGTTTGAGGGGGGTCAAGGTTACAAACACCACTAACCCCACAGTTATTTTGAAAGACCATAAGATTTTTGTAAACAAAAATTGAAATTAAGAAAGGAAAAATTCCAGGTGCAATAATGATTCTCGTAAGGATTGGCAAAACTTAAGATTTAGAGCTAGTTCTCAAGTGATGTCACACGCCAACGAAGTGACATCAGACACTTATGACAATGTGTAACAAAAGCGGTTAGAAAATGTGATGTTACATTTACAAACATTAGGTCGACGTAATTAAACAATAATGGTTGTTACAATTAAACTTAAATTTAATTATTTTCATTATTTACTTCAAATTATATTAAATATAACTATATTTTAACTTTTCATTATTTACTTCATAATTATTTAAAATTTAAATTAATACGGTCACTATTAGATTTAATGTCATGTAGTCATTTAAATAATAATAGAATTTCTATATTAAATTCAAACATTTCATTATAACTTATCCCTATGATGTATTTAACATATTGAAACTGGTCATTATTTTCAATTCAAATAATAATTAAAATATACTATATTAAAATAATCGAATATTAAATTTAAAATAAGGTTTTAAGTTTAAAACAATATTTTTGAAGAAAATCAAACTTTGTCACTATAAATAAAAAATAGATCTATCATTTTGACACTTTCGTTATGATGTATCCTACAAAGAGTAGAAATTTATATCAAGTGGAATTGGTTAAAAAGTGTATTAATAATTAAAAATGACATGAATTTTGAATAAAAAATGGTCACTAATTGCAAAAAATACAATTTCCAGTACTTTATAAGAACCGAAACTGCGATCGAAAGCTAGAATGAATGGGGTTTTTGAATACCTTTCAATTCTGTATCTGAATCTGAAAGTCAAGAAGCTATATACACGATGATAATTCAGTATTTATTATTGAAATTTCAGCAGCATCAATCATTGCTTCAGTCGCAGTGAGAGAATGAAATTCTGATCGGTTTCGACAAATAAATTGTAAAAGAAACACGAATTTCCACTACTTCCGATTTATTGAGAATTAATCAAGTGACCTATCTTTAAATCCTGACATAAATGAAGACAAAAGAAAAGAATTTTATTACTGGCATTTTTCCAGAGATTAAACAATAAAAAGCAGCTGTTGCTGTACAGTTCTATAATCCAAAACCTCAAGAGTTTTTTTCCAATTAGTTAAAAAAGAATCTAAAAGCTATATTTTGTAAATAAATAAAAGTTATTACGATTTAGAAAAAGTAGTAAATTATTTAGTAGAAAAAGTTGATACGTTAGAAAAAAATTAAATGATATTATGAAATTGCTCCAAAATTGTAATAATAGATATACAAAAAGAAGAAAAATTGCTCAAATTTAATCTATTTAAATTAAATTTACTTAAAGGCATTGATAAAGAACATTGGTTGATTCAAAATAGTTTCGGTAAATTGAAGATAATAATAGTCAATGGATTCGATAAAAACTGGTAAAATAGATGTTATTGTTATCGATGATTTGTATCAGGAAGCAGAAAAAGAAAAATATTTTAATAATTTGTTTAAAAAATCAGTCGTCATTTACATGTCAAAGTTAATTTCGTCATTCAAAACTTTTTCCATCAAGGTGGTGCTCATCGTTCTCGAAATTTTGGTTATTTTCAAAAATGCGAGAAATAAAACAGTTCTTCATTTGTTGGGTTATTATTATTAAATCAATAAGACAAACCAAACACAGAAATACTAATTGATCGATTTAAATCTCAGAATTATAATCTGTCTTTATCTGCACTTTTTATTCAATCTCAAGACACAAGGCAAAAAAACCCAAAGGGGGATAGCCTTCTATAGACGTCTATTGTAATAGATTAACCTAAAGTTTCCTCGATTTATTCGTCGATCGAAAATTTGCTTGGTTTTTCTACCTTCGACTCTAAACCAACTACCTTCGCCTCAGCTCATTTTTAAATATGTTTTTTTTTATTTCTGAATTTTGAAATCGATTGCTTTAAAAATAATCTACCGCCTCCATACTGTATTTAAAATAATTCAAATCATTTATTGATCACCTGATATTCCTTCACTTTTCAGCTTTCCATTTGCTCGGGCTTCCCATTAGGGAGTTAATTAATTTATATTAGTTTGTATTTTGCATATAATTTTCCTTATGCACTCTTCGTTAAATTTGTATTATTATATTGTGATTCGAATCATGATTTGACATTCAACAATACCAAGTTCCACTGATTAATGATATTTTTAAAATTTTATAAGTATTTGTATTTTAATTATTTCTGATGTTGTTTTTCAATTTTCCTTGCCCTTATTTTATTTCATCCTTTTTAATCAAACCCAACAAACATTTTGTTAAGATATACGTATTATAAATAACGAAATATTTTAATAGCATCGTTTTTTAAAACTCCTCGTGGATACTTTTTTCTCGGTTTCACTCAACAATGTTGAATGTAATTGAGTGTGAAAACAGATATTTTTACTGAATACAGATGAACTGTTTAAAAACAAACATAACATTAATATAAAATAATAAAGATGGCATTCAAAAGTTATGGTTTAAGAAATTTCAAAAAAAAATTCAAAGAAATTTTCGAATAATGAACCTTTTTCTGTAAAGAAACTAACAAAAAACAATGAAAAAAAAATCTTTAAATATAAATGAATAGTGCTGGATATGCGATGGCCAAAAATTTAATTAAGTTGTTACGACCACTTTCAAAGGGTTCCCATCAGTTGCGCATCATAATAGACATTATCATTGGATACTCGTCAAAAATGACGTTGGAAAGGTATTCCACTGAGCGGTTACCAGTAAAAGGTGAGCCATATTGCCATGGCTGCTGATACCCTGGGAAACCTTTGGGTTCAAGAGCTACCATAGAAGGTATTCACACTTATTTTTATTTAGAATCCATTTATTGACAATATCACCAAATGAATGAATTATATAAAACCTTGTTATACTAATTTGAATTCGATTTGATACTAGATCGAAATATTTAGCAGGATCTTTATTACTGTCATTACCTAAATTACTTAGATGCCACTCAGACAAAGGTATAGAGTTTCTGTTTACTAGTTGATTTCAAAAAGATGAAAATCCCTCGAAATCCCAAAAGTTCAATTCAAAAGATCGTGATTTTCAAACAAGAAATCCCCATTCTATTTTTAGAAAAGAATTCCTCGTTTTTCTGCATGCCGAATAGATCGTAAGCCTAATTATTTCTCTCGTAACAATTTCTTGATTTTTTTGGTTTAGGAGTCCTAAATTTTTTCAATTTTTTTGCTTTTCATTTTAGTTTTAACAAGAATTGGAACGAATCATTATCAAAATTACGTGAGATTTTTTATAATTATTAATAAATATGTTATCCGTCGTTTTGTCTTTTATTCATCGTTAACATTAAGTTATGAGAATAGTAAATATAAAATTAATAATTCATTCTTATTTTAGTAGGGAAATCATTCTAATGAGACACAACTAAAAAATAAAATTTTCGTTTTGAAACTTTCATAATACAGAAGCAATTTTAAGCGTTTAAATTCCCAGATAAATATTTCCTTTTTTAAAAATAAAAAATAAAATAAAAAAATAAAAATTATAAAATTTCTTTTAATAAAATTCTCAATGACTCTTTATTAATAAATAAAGACAAAAATTAAGTAACGATTTGAATTAAATTCTTTTTTACTTAGCTTCTAGATCTGGAAATTTTCTAAAAATTTAAGAATAATAATGAGAACGGTGATAATTAAATGAATGACCAATATCAACATTATTTGAATTTGAATAATGCTTTAAACTTGGCTTAAGAAATAATTTTTTCTAACGTTAATCCTTAAATTTCTTTCTTGATTTGCTTTCACTTTTTTCATAACGGATGATGATTGTCCTTTGCTTGATTTGAAATAATTCTTTCGCTTTTTAAAATCTACTGTAACATTTCGAATTAAAATAAAAAAATCTATTTTTTTCTTTCTGACATTTTGTCAGTAGTATATTTTTCTTATATATATATATATATATAATATTTATTCCTTCCTCATGACCAGCCGTGCTTTACCGAAGATCTGACCTCGAGGTTACTGGAGAGAGCGCTGGAGCAGCAAATTACCATTCTTTCAATCAGCCTCTTACAAGCCTCTCCTCCGAATCACTACTGCGAGACTAGATGGTAACATTTAAATTCTTCTCACTTGTGTGCATATGGTTTTTGATTAACAATCAAATAATAATAAATTTAACAATAAAAATAATGGTAATATTAATTAAAGTAAACAATGATTTTAGTTTTTAGAGTCTAACAAAATGAAGCGATTCGATCATGAGACATTTCACATTGGTTAAGTACCATGGAAGCGATGCTTTCATGGGACTTAATTGATGCGAAGAAATTATTCCTACTTAAAATTTAATAAATTTTTAACTTAAGGTGACTGGTCATTCTGAGAAAAACGAAAAATTAAAAAATTAAACAGCATGAATAGAATGATTTTTAATGATTAATACATGTGAATACATAGTTCCTAAAAGATGAATTTAATTCTAATCAACTAGGTGAAAAATCAACCAGGTTATCCCCAGCATAATGGAAACACAAAAATAAAAAAAATAAAAACTAATCGTCCCAACTCAATTGAGGAGAGTAAAAATTTACTGGAGTTTTTTTAAAAATAGCATTCTTACAAATAATAGTTAAATAATGGGTGATACACAAAATAAAAAATATAATAGAATTTTCCTTACTGTGATTTTTTGTTCTGATACAAAATTTTATAATAATCATTAAATTTTGTGGATTTGGCATAGACTTGTATAAGGTGGTTTTCCGTGTACTTTTTCGATTCGTTAAAAACAAACCTCCCACGTATTTTTGTCAAAATTTCTTCACTTTTCTCCTACTTATTGGATTTTACTCTTCCTATTTATTAAAACTTTGAATTCAGTTTAGAGTTTGATTGTTGTACTTATTTTCTAAAATGCAAAATTGTTTTCGATAAATTTGGAGCTGATTCGGTTATTTGTGTTATTTTTTTTAGTTTTTGTTGTTTTCTAATTATTTTCTAATGTTTTTATTTATTTTTAAATCTTTTTTGTATCTTTTTCAATATTTCTATTTGCTTTATATCGTTTATTGTTATATTGATAATCTTTGGTCATTTTTCGTCCATTTGAGTTTCACGCAGTAAATGTTTAGAGGGTTTCGTGCCAAATTAACAAAAGATTTAAATTCTTGGTTTTTGCCCAACAATAGCAAGAAATTAAAAATTATAAAATGAAAAAGAAGTTTACTGTATTTCAGTGCATTATTAAAGCATCGAATTTATTGAGAATGCAAATTCTGCAATATTTTCCAGTTTTTGTTATAGATGATTTAATAGAAATTATTGTAAATGTTATAAAAGGCAATGCCAATATTTGCAAACAGAAAAGAGAAATAGAAAATCGTTTCTATCGTTGGTTAAAATGAAAAACAAGAAAAGAATGAAACAAATTGTTAGATTCGTAAGTGGGTGATATGCCTAACACAAATATATCTGATACCAAGTAATAATCACAAATAATAATAGTTATCGGTGTGTACTAAATCAACTAAGACAACGCAATTTTTAAAAATAGAGTTTTATTAAATATGTAACCATGCAATATGTTGAGTTAAAGTTTTTTTGGTTCGGAAGGAACTGTTCGTTGTGACTCCATGTGCTCTTTAGATAATACTGAAATAACTCAACACAGGAAAATTTTTATTGATACCAACAATTACACAGCGATTTACAATTTTCAATTTCCAAGACCGGCAGGAATCCCTATTGAAAGCCGCCTTTGTAATATTCAAGATCTCAAAATCCTCTTGACACGAGTTTGACTCGACACTAACTTACTTTCTTATTCAATTTTTTTTTTTTTTTTGTCCCAGTTCTTAATTCTGAAGAAAAGAAATCGGTTTTATCCAACCGTCATCAGGTATTTCTAAGTTATGAAAGAGGGATTTTAAGATATCTACAGTGGATGTTAAGGCAAGATAACTTCAGAAATATTTTTTCAGATAAAACAGACATTTTTTTCTTCGTTCAATCTTATTTGACAACAAACAACACCGTTTCAATATTGGTTTGTTACAATAATGTGTCAATTGATTGATTAACAAATTTCAGGTTACTTTTTTCGAATTCGAGACTTTTTTCTTTTACTTTGCATCTCCGCCTAAATCGGCTTCGTTGTTTGAGCTGGTTCACGTCTTCTTCATTCGAACAACTCGATTTGAAATTCAAATTTAAATGACTAATTGTAACAGTTTTTTCGCTTGGCCAGAGAATCAAATTTGACTTATTCTGAGATAGCAACCTTCTAGGGAAGTTACATTATCTGAATCAATTAAAATCTGAGAAAGTAGTTATTAGGAAACGTTGTTACCGTTTTTGGGCTACAATAAATCGTGCAAACTTCAAGAATACCTCATCTTGTTGTAGAGCATTCAATAGCTTCTTGTTGCATATGCAAATGATGCCAAAATCCCGACATAAAGCAATGTTGCTCGATGAGAAAGTCTCAAGTAGCGAAATGTGTATATTAATTGGGAAAAATCGGCGAGAAGCGCTAATTCAGCGCTAACTTACCACGGGTAAACAATCTCGCCACAAGGAATTTTAATGAATGAAAGGCTTTTGGAAAAAATATTAAAGATTACCATTACAAAAACCACGAATGATATTAAAAGGTATATTGGTTTGAATAACTTTTATGGAATCAAAATCAAAGGTTTTGAAGAAATTTATGCCCCACTCAATCAACTAATAAAAAAAATGAAATTCGTCTTATATGAAATTAGAAACAACAAAAATGTTTTGACAAACTTAAAGCAATACTTTGCACTGATAGCAATGTGAAACCATATTCATAGATAAAGAGGTAACGTTAGAATGTGATGCATCCGAACATGGTATCGAAGCCATACGATCACAAGGAGGCTTCCCAGTGATGTGTTTATGGAGGACACTAGTAGTATATTATGAACCTTAAGAATAAACCTATATTTTTTCTGAAATTTTGGAAAATATCAATTTTTTTCTAAATAATTTATATACTTTTGCCGGCATTGACTCTTATCTCAGAGACTACTTTATTTCTTCCAACTCTAAGAAGTTTGTTGTCTGAATGAATAAGTCGATAACTAAGCTCAATCAGTAATATCATTCCTTCTATTTTTTATATTCTAATAGACTTACATAAAAATGAATATGGCTTACAAATTATGATCTTACACATGAAGATTACAAAAAAATGTGTAAATTAATTGTGGAACAGTGATAATTCCTAAAAAGAGAATAGGAGGTTTCAACCATAATTTGTATACTTTTAAGACAGAAAAACGAAATCTACTATGTTTGTACAATAAAATATATTGGTCCAATTGTAATGAAAGTTATGCTTACGGTCACTATAAGATTAAACATATGCATATCCAAACTGTTCTATCAAGAAATAAATGTGAATCGAAATCAAAAGATTATATTAAAATTTAAATAAATGTGTATCCAATATGTATATCTAAATATATATTGTAAATTATAGGTTCATTAATTTGTCACATGAATATTATTTATTGGTAATAATTATATTATAACCTTAAAAAATATTTAGATAATTAGTCTTAGTAAACATTTTCCTTGTTCATTTATAGAATAAGCAATATTTTTTTGATCTAAATTTAAAAGTTAATAAGTAATTAAAAATTAAAAAAATTAAATTAAATAAATAATTAATAACTAATTAAATAAAGTAGGTAATTTAAATAAAATAATAATAAAATAGTATTTATATAATTTAATAATTAAAATAACAATAAATTATTTAATAAATTATTAAATAAAGTAATTAAAATAAATTAAAAATAAATAAATAAATTACAATATTAATAACATAATTAATTAATAAAAAAATATTTTATGACCTTCACATTGAAGTTTATTGAGGTCAAGTTACAATGGATTTCTTATTTCTTACTTCTAGAATAAAATCAGGTTGAACGACTTACCAATATTTATCAATTAAAAAATATTTATCAATTAAATAATTTCATTATAATATTTATTTCTGAGACATCTATAAAATATTGCAACGGATGATGAAGAAATACAACATGACAATCAAAGCGATTCAAAAGTTATGTTATCTCGAACGAACGATCAACGACAACGATAGACTCCAGTTTGAGCAGCGAATTATGATTTCATGAAATAAAAGCTAATTGCAGGGGACTTTGTTAAAAAAATTCTTTGTCCAAAAAATTTTGAAAAAATATCGAGATTTTCCATACAAACTTTTCCCAACAAAGATTTTTTCTACAAAAGCTCAAAATCAAAAAATTACGAGATTGCGAGCAATAAAATTATGACTTCATGCATTTGTTATTTATCTCCAGTGATTTCTCATATACCTCAATGACCTATACTAAAATGTCCGTTAACCTATGACGCATTGAATGCGACACAATTAGAAAAGTCATTTATTTATTCAACCAATCTGAAGCCACTGTGATAGATGGCTTATAAGTCACTACCATGTTGTATAATATGCTACTATTTTGTTTTAATAATAAAAATTATTGTGTTGGGCTAGCACTAAGGTTTATTTAAATGAATAAAAGTATATAAAACGCAGATTTAAAAATCAGACCCATAAAACATCAAGTAAACATCTTAAAATGCGAGAAAGATATAATTAAAAATATAAAACCAAAAAACATAAAAACAAATTAAAGTAATAACAAAAGGCACAAAGATCCGCACGAAAATAAGATAAAATTTGACCGAAAAATTGACAATTTACGTAAAAGCAAAAAATTAATGAAATGTTGAATTAAAATAAAATAATTTTGGTTGGAAATAATTCAATTAAAAACTTAATGGATAAATTGTCAAATTAAATCAAGAAAATAATAAAAATTAGAGTTAGATTATACAAATAATTTCAAGGTCAAATTTTGTTTTATCGCATTAAATTTAACACGCAAGGTTAGGGTCACAGAATAGGAATAAATACCAATTCATTTTCGCATAAATTTAATCACTTGAGGGATCACTTTTTCTCTTAAAAAGCTCTTGTGTTTTTAACAGAAAAAACAGTATTGAATCACAAGCTTCTGGAAATAAGACTCGAGAACGATTATATTTTGGAACTATCGAAAACTATTGAAGTGAGCATGAACGATATTTATGAGTGTGCAAGTGAAATGATGCAACTATGTAAAGAATATTATGAGCAATTATATAATATGAAAAGATGAATTTGTTTTACTACTGTCGAAATTTTTCCGGCCCACAGCCACACACCAGCAAGTAATTAAAATCACACATCCCTATTGAGCGGTGTAAGTGCGGTTCATCCGCCAATAACTCGTGCTCGTGAGAGACCTCGCCGTGCGTAACGACGGTCTCGAACGTCAAATCATCTCGCTTATAGAGGCCGTGGGGAGATCAGGAACCAGTCGTTTGGCTGACTCCATTTCCACACACTCCAGAAAAATCGACCTAAATTTAACACATATCGGCTAAAATTACTACACAGAGTAGTCCAGTGGGCACTCTTAAAATCTAATATAAACACATGAACATCGTAGGATCAACTTGTGGTTAAAGGGAAGGGGGCTTGCGGAAATCGATGTAATGATCATGTTAATGGAATTAAAGAAAAATTCTGAATACGCCTAAGACGGTACTTGCTGGTACAACTAGGAATTAGACGCTAAATTTGATAAAGACCCAGCGCACTAAGAAATCACTAATAATGTCTAGAGGAAGGCAACTCAACGTACTAGTATCAACCATTAAAGGTAGGCATCTAAAACAACCCCTAAAGTCACATTAGTGAAATCATAATTGAGCATGTGACTCTGCTAGTAGTAAAAATATCCATTAACTCATAGAATTAAATTAGAGGATAAAAACCCAGAAAAATAACCGTAAAAATCGACCCTACGCATTAAATCGCTGGACGACCATACACAGAATACCCCTACATAATGAAATGATTGTGTTAGGTCGCGAAACAGACATATAACAAACCATTCCAAATCAAAAGGCAAATCTCAAAATAATTTATTTAATAACAAAATTAACCATATATAAATCCAGACTAACACACAAATTTAACGAAACAAGACCACATCAAAGCGCCGTAGGACAACCCCGAGATAAATTAGTAAATCGTACAGCAATGAAAAGATCAGTATAATAATTTATCACCTCCACAACTATAAACATCTATTAATTAAAGCAAAGAAATAATCACAAATCAAAATCGCTATAATAATTTATCAAACCTAACGACTTTTTTAAGGCATACATAAAACCTAGAATATTTTACAAAAATTATGACGATAATAACGGGTAGGTAGACATAGAAACTAATACAAGACAAAACAAAGCGAATAACTCATAAACCATTTTATTTTAATATAAAATAAGTCCAAAACACAAAAATATATCTCACCCCTTCATAGAGAGAATAGGAGACGATGAGCAAATCCAGTCTCATGTACTTGAATTAAAAGCATTTGACCGTCTGACCCAACAATGACTTGCCATGCATAATAACTCTGCTTACCGTAGACACTACCCTCAAAAGCAAAATCATAATATTAATCTATGAAAACCACTCACCGAGAAGTCCTTTAGCAGTTGAATCGACCGAGAAGCAAGAACAAATAGCATATAAATTTTCCGCTGTCAACAACGATTAACCAAATTGCAAATAAATATCAAAAATTTAAGTTTTATAATAGTGTAATAATAAACAAATAACTAACCGATATGCTGGAAGATTGATCGAGTCTCAAATAAAGATCTGAAAGTTGGAATTTGGATATAACCGACAACAAATGTGAATCTGTGGTGGAAGATAACTGTTTTTATCATTGTGGCATCGGATATATCGAAATAAATAGGGTAGTCAGGAGAGCTATATTCCAATCTTAAGTTATTGTCTAAAACTAATAAATGTCAAATATTACATAATAATAAATCAATTATCGTGTGACTTTGAACAGCCGCACACTACCTAACTCTCGAAACTCCGTGTGCATCAACTAGAAGAAGTAGAAGAGATCTACTATTAACGCACACCAGCACACCACTCAGAGCTGCTAGTGATATGAATCACCAAAATTTCTCGAAGAAATAATCATTTAGAAGAAATTGGTGAGAGAAAATTATAATTTGGCCAATCATCAGCGGCCACGAACCATGGATAACATTAAATTCTTGTGATTGTATAAGTCACGTGTGGCCTGATTCATTCCCGCCATGGAACTCAATATAAATACCAACTGACCTGGTAAGTTCCATTATTTTCCACAATATGTTCAAATTTGAATGCAAGTCGATCGAAGAAACGCGATGTAATTCATCACAGCTTTCATTAGCTCCGTGAAGAACGAAGAACGCCAGTACAAGCCAGAGGACCATGCGGCGGGGTAGGACACTTCATTGATGATTTCCTAAAATTTAGATTTAATTTATATAAGTTTAATTTAATAAAAATGTGTATTTAGTTTATTTTTTTTCACTTTTGTATTGTTCTATGCATAATGTAAATTCAGTTTTATTCGTAACTTATTAGGAGTAGCAATCCCAATAAATAAAGTAGATTAGACTTATTTTTCATTCTAGATACGAATCTCGGTAAATAAATGCTGCCGTGGGAAAGTAATCGTAGTATTCCTTATGATTCCAGGGGGACAAAGATGAAGTATTGTTGTCCGTTATTAACTATGAGTACGAATTGATTCGAATTAGAAATGGCTCTATTGTGTTCAATCCGTAAGGAAGTAAGTTACCTAGTCTGAGAGCATGCACATAATAAAATAATCGTAAAATAGTACCATTTATTCATAATAAATGAGATATTTTCGTTTTTATAAACTTTCATGTATATCCAGCTAATTAGGAGTTATTTTTGTTTGTGTTTTGAGAATGAGTTATTAGGAATCAGCGATGTATGATATCGCATATTAAAATTTTAATGATATTTAATTTACTAGCAACAGGAAATTCTTGGGAACGTTGGACGGATGACAACCGCACCACATTGACGATCCCCAACAAATTCGCCGGACGCTACCGACAAGCCTTGTGGGATCGTGGATACTCCCTATCTACGCACGGTACACCAGAATGGCCTCTCCGGAATCAGAATAGGTATGACAAAGACGTGGAGCCATAAAACAGCGGGTAACCAGTGGCAGTCGCATAGCATTGTATGTAAGGGTTACAAACACCACTAACCCCACAATTGGAAAAATGAATTTTAAATTACAAAATACAACAAAAACTTAAAAGCCATCGAAAGTTTTCATGTCTTTTTTTATATGGGTATCACGTTGAAATACTCCATTGTTCTTATTATTCATTTGTCTTGTTTGTATACATTCAGGATATAAAATTTAATGGTTCAATAAATGAAATGAATGCGTCTTTATTCCGTGTTTATATTTACCTGTTGTATTGATAACAATAATAATAGTAATAATAATAGTAATAATAATAATAATAATAATAATAATCATAATAATGATAATATTAATAATAACAATAATAATAATAATAATAATAATAATAATAATTTAATAATTAAATAAATTAAATAACTAAATAATATTGACAACGATTTTATTAAAAGAAAACGCCAATAAAACACTCTTCGTACCATATATTTCAACAGTTAAACTGTCACCTTAAGGCACCAAAAACCAACTCAAATATTATAGTTTATTTATATAATTTAAACAAATAATTTTTTTATTAATTAAATATTTCAATAAATACTCCTTCTGTCCGAAAATATGGTATAGATTTATACAAAGTTTTTTTAATTTAAAATAAAAAATTTAATAACATATAAAATCAAATTTCAATTGAATATCATAAATTCCGACAAAAAAACTTTAAATGTATACCACATCTTCGAACAGAAGGGGTATTAAACTAAATGCTCTAATTAAATATTTTAATACATAAATATTTAAATATTTTTACACTAAATATTTAACTTTTTATCTTTATTATAATAAAATATATAAATAATGTAATATTTTAAAAATTAGATTTTATAAATTTTAATTTGACATATTACAAATAATATAAAAATTAAAAAAAATTTAATAAACAATAAATAAACATCAATTTAACATACTCAAACTATTTAAAAACATTCAAAACATTCGTACTGCATTGCCACATACATTTGGATGACTTCCTGTAATTTCCGCTCTCAAATTTTCGATAGTTTTGTTAAAATTTTTAAAATATTTTGTTGACCATTATATTTAATTTTGTTCAAGTCTCGGTTTTGTAAAATTTTAAAAATTATTTTTTTTCAAAAATGTTATAAAATTTGTGATTTATAAATGCAAAATTTTTAATTTTTAAAAGAATATTTTTAAAATATAAAAGAAAAAAAAATTAAAAAAAATTTATTCTAAATAGTTTTATGTTCGTATCTACATGACGATGAAATTGAATCTGTCGATATATCTTGTTGTATAAAATATATATTGGATTGGTGCTTTATTTTATTTATTAATTCAATGCCAATGTTTTCTAATTGTTTTAATTAATTTCAAATAGATGAGAGTTCTAGACAACATTATCACGTAAATATAAATTAATTAATATATCAATTAAAATAACTGTTGACGAAATTATTCATTTTAGTCGGAAAACAAAATCATCGAATTAGCAATCCGTGATAACGTCATGTCAAATTTAAAGACCACTGTCAAAATGCGATTTAATTTTGATTATTGTTAATCACAGTTTATAATATGTGTAGTAACACAACTAAATTTATCATTGCGGCGAAAGATAAAATTCATCAAGTTAACTATGAAATACTTCGAAAACTTAAGTCGGGTATTTTCTATTAGATTAACAAGTATTTTTGTATACAAAATATAGTTTGAGGTAAATTTCTGCCTGATTTATGATTCACAGTACCAAACTATATTATTACTTCTGAATTGAACCAGCAAATTATCACATAAAACGGTGTTGTCCAGTGCAAATTGAAAGAAACGAGTTAAAATTAATTGTTATGGGTCTTTTTATTTTAATAGGAAGTCAGATTATATTCATATTCCTACTCCAATCATTCATAGACCAAAAGAATTTAATTGCCACTCTTTTTCACTGTGTTACTTTTACCAGACCAATATTTTTTATTAAGATTGTTCAAATTTTAAAAATTAAAACTCTCTTAACTCACAGTTTGAAATTTTTTAGTCCATTTAATATTTTTTTTGTAACGCTCCTTCCATTATTCAATATGATGACATAACTTCTATCATTTTTTTATTTATAATTATTCTGACTCGTCACATCTGTTGTCGTCTTTAGTATGCAAATCCTTTCTTACTAAAACAATATATCTAATTTTAAATTCTCGATTCGTTCGCACTTCATATTTGTAACAAAATTTTGGTTTTATTTTATTTTTGTTTGTTATTAAAAACTCCAATTATACAAAAAATATCCTATTAACTTAGACAAAAAAATATAAAAACGGAAAACGGATATTGATTTTATAATTAAAATAAATATTATGATATAAAAGATTAATTTTATTATCTTTGATTTTCCACATAGCTTGGATTTAAAAAAAAAATCATTCATTAATTTTTAATTAATTTTTATTTATTGGTTATCTTTTCTGGAGATCCTACATTGATTTTATATTAGAATATGTCAATTTTTATATATTTTTAATTAATATTTTTATATTTATTTATTAGCTGTAAATATTCCAATTTTAGCCATTTCATTAATCTGCATTCTATTTTCTGTGCACTTTCATCTCCGGTTGCGCCACTCTAAACAACCCAAATAAATCCTTGAAGCCACCTAAATAATCAGTCAATGAAAAATAATTTTAAATTTTAAAATAATTATAATATAATAAATCAAGAGAATTTTATTATTGATTGACTTTTATTTTCATTTCCTTTTCAATAAACAAAAGGGAAACTTTGTTAGAATTTTGTTTTAATTTCTAGTGACCATTAGCAAGCGATTTGATTGGCTAGTCAGCCATCCAATAAAATCGTACTAAATTTATCATATTATAAATGCTATTGTTTTCATTTTAAATAATTGTCTGAAAATGTCTACGACTAAATTCACTAATTTCCTTGCCCAATATAAAGATAATGAAACTAAGAAATTAAGAAATTTCACGGCCACCCAATTTGCTGAGGTTTGGAGTCACTACGATGCGGATGGTATTTTTTTGTTTTTATTTATTGCAATTAATTAATTGACGGAAATTCGGTCTTTTATGCCTCAATAGAAATTTTTAAAAAAAATTGTGGAAAATAATTTTTTTTATTTTTAAAAATCAATTTTTTGCCTTGATTTCTAAGATTATATTATAGAATTGAAACAGTCTAAAAAATGTTTTTAGGATAATATTTAAACAACCTAAAATTTTTAAAATTAAATTTTTTTCTGTATTTGTAATTAGTTTTGTTTTGAAAAATTTAAATTTTATCATTTACACTTTTCCAAGATTTTGCTTTACTAGTTATTACTTAATTTTTAAGTATTCGTATTTTATTCACCATGAATGATTGTGGCAATATCACGTAAATTTAATGTTTCACAAATATTTATTATTTTATTATATGTAAGGAAAACTTAAAAAATTAGAATAAAAGCGACTGCCTAGGAAAATATTTTTTTCAATGCATTAAATACAAACAGATTTAATAGAAAAATCTTTTCTTTTGTCATACTTAATCTGTCTTGTTTTTTTTGATTATATTTAATTTATTTTCATTAGATCAAAAAATACTTTTATACAACAAAAAATTTTTTGTTTTGTATTTATCAAATGTTTTTTTAAAAAAACAATTAATTTTTTGACCTTCTGTCAGAATAAAAATAAATGAAATATCAAATTAATAGAAAAAATTAAAAGTTTTACTTACAGTTTCGTAGAAAAATTATAAATTCTACATAAGCCAATGTATTTTATAATTTTATAAATTACTAAATTATTTATTAGACTGTGAGATTGTGGAGTTCTACTTTAAAAATGTTTGAGTTTGCTATTTAGTATTTAATACATACACATACACACACACATATATATAATATAGTAAAATAGTTACAAAACAAACTTTGGGTAAATTACTCGATTGCAGATAACATTGAAAATAAAATGTCATGTCGAATAAATTTAGTGGTTATTAGATAGTAATATACATCAAAGCTAAATTTAATTACTTTAAAATCTTATTTTATTTTTAGTATAACTGTTTTAATATGAATACGTAGTTAAATGGAATAAATTGAGCATTTTTCAATAAAGAAAAGTTCATTTTCAGATTAGTTTTGATAAATTCTTATGCGCAATAAGTTTTAATAATAGAGTTACTTAATAATAAAGCTTTTCAAAAATTATTTAGAAAAAATTGAATTTATTTGCCTAAGTTAAAATTTGGGAATTTAATTAAATAGCTATTCAATCTATAGTTTTCCTTTAAATAACTTAGCACAATTTCCATACTTTCAAATTCTGTAGTCAAATATTGTAGTCAATTAAAAATACATATCACTTAAAATAAAATAATCATTTGTAGTTTTAACGAGCTATGCAATGATTGGCTTATTAATAATGAACAAGTGTGTATTTTGGATTGTTCAAGTGATTTTTTTGATGTGATTGGTGTACAAATAAAAACCAATTCATTTTATTTTTAGATGTATAATTAAATTTATTAATTTTATATTAAATAAAAAACTTAAATCTTTAAATACTATAATTATATCAATGATGTCAAAAGAATTCGATTGTACTATTAATTAATATAGCCTATACTATTTGAGGATAGTTTTCAGTTGAACGTAGTTCTAGGATATAAATTGTAATTGGAGTTTGGTGGGCATGTTATTAATTGAATTTAAATTACAGTTTTTTTAATAGATCTCTTACTACTTGATTTAATAACTTTATTACAAGGTTCGTAAAATACTCAAGTAAAAATTATTTAACATACTGGATATATTGGTTATGTCTACCCCCATTTTGTATATGCCTATTTTTGGGTTGCGTTCTTATATCCTCCTGCTCTTATACCGATTTTCTGATTTGCTTCTTTTTACTTAGTGGAATTGTCATTATAATTAAAGGCTTTAAGGCAATACAATCTTTAAGAATCTTATAATAAATTATTCAATTGCAATCTAAAAATAAAACATAACCTAATTGGAGTCTAGGTTGCCTTAATTTGGTTTTCTAACAACCATTATTTTTGTTGAATAACCTCAACAGTATAGTGTTACAGAGATTGAGTCTTAATGAGCAAATTGATATGAATAAGGATGATTCTAGGTGTTAAAGAACGCCTAAAGACCACTTTTTCTATGAAGATCGCAAAGAAATTTCCAAACCCAAGGAACCTAAATTTTCTTCACTTGTGAAACATTTGTTTCTTAGCCAAAGACAAGTTTTTAAAGAAATTACAAAATTTTCCAATTTCGAGGAGCTACAAATTAGAGTGCAAATCTTGTATACTTAAAAAAATTATTAATTTGAAAATATTTTTTTAAAAATTTCCTTTAAAGATAAAAATATATTTTAAAATACGGATTGCATGAAAATCTAGAAAACATGAACGAAGAAATAGTAGGCCATTTCTATCAACGTACAGACAAGCAATTCTTTGCAAATTTTCTTTGAACTAAATATAACAGTCTCGCTTTGTATTGTCTTCAAGTTTCAACCTGAGGAATCGCATCTTGAAAATAAGGAACAGTTAACCTTATCGGCGGTGGTTGAGATGGTTTTCTTCTGAATACTGGTCTATTTATTTCATAATTTTTAAGAAACTGTTTGATCAATTGAAGCTTGAAATCATACAATGATAGTTATGAATTTCGAATTTCGTTGAAAGTAACAATTGAATTGAATATTATCAACTTTTAAATGAAAAACCACAGTTGGAAAAGATTCATTAAATTGTAAAAAAACAAATTTTCCTGGTTTGCTAACCGACGTCTTACCGATATTATTACATTAAATCATATGAAATATCATTTCAGCCATACAAAATGCACTTGACAATATATGTGACTCTCAAAATAATACTTTTACATTTTGAAGCCAATGCTAATAATTTTCATTTGTGCTAAAATCTATGCATGTAATACAACGAACAAATATTTTTAACAAAAGTTAAAAAATTGAAAGATTATTTGACCGTCAAACACGACATTATAATTTCCAAAAATGATATCCTTTTAATATGCTATCAATAAAAGAATTTATAATGATTTAACATAGCCTTAACACATTGTAATCGGATCACGTATTAATACGTGTTTAGCAAATTAATGCTAGAGAGCGTATCACGTATTTATACGTTTTTGATAGATTGTTAGTGGAGCGCGGGTCAAGTTAAAATGCGGGTTCCAATATTTTTGAAGTTATCGCAATTTTTCTAGAGGTCTACGTTAGCGCGAAATTACGCGAAAAATCACCCGTTACCAGCATTAATACGCGGCCGAAAACTGACCGATCACAATGTGTTAACTTTTGAATATAAATTGCTTAATTATTCAAAGTTTTGTGCTGTAACTCAAATGAGCAGACAAACACAGATTCATAACTTTTTGCTTGATATTTATAACGGATATTTTGTAATTTCTTTCATCAACAATGGGCAATATGAACAATGAGCAATTATTGTATTATCAAAAAATGCAGTTCTTTGGATCTGTTGGCAAATAGGGTTGGTTTTATTTATTTTTTCTAGAGTTTTTTGTGCATCTAACCCCTAAACGCCAGCAAGATTATTATTCTGTCCCATCTATGTACCCATGGTGATTGCCATGTTGGTACTGTACATAGAGGTTGAAAATTCATGAGCAGGTGAGCTCCATTTCTAGAACTACTCCTCATGATATTTTCACTTTCGGGTTCTGGACTGCCGATGGAAGGTCTTACGTCTTTCTTTTTCTATATCCTGGTCCTTACTCGTCTATTCCTACAATTTCTATACTTATTTATCATCTTTACCCATTATTTATAAATGTATCCTTCAAAAATTTGGGCAGCGTTCCTCCCTTATTTTTTGGTAAATTTCCTGTTTCATTTGTTTAATCACGGAATCGACTACATTTTTCCTAATTTACCTTTATCTTTCCCTATTTTAAAATTTGATTAATAATTCTTTAACTCCCGGTACATTTCCCATGATTTTAAGTAGTTACAACCCTCTGCAGTCACTTCAATAAACATTTCTCTCTTCTGTCAGATTGTATCATTCAACTATTGGAAAACTACTTTCAAATTTACATTCCTACACTATCCTATCCTTTCCTACTCGATTTTCCAATTAATTTCCTGACGATGTCTTAATTTTTCCCTACAAAACTTTATTCTCGCTTAACTAAAGTCGCACTTCCCGAATTTCCTACTCGCTCCGGCCACTTTTCAGCAGTCGCTTCGAGTTATACAACGGCGCCCTGCGTAGCGGTCCTGTGCGTATTGCCAGACCCGAGGCGTCCACGAGGCATGACCCGCAAGCTCAACCAGAGGTTTTCACCCACCAGCCGGCACGAGATCTGTCCCATGAACTGCTATTGAAATACTTATTATAAATAAGATTTTAGGGGGACTTGTCAGTGGCACCAAAAGATTCCACGACCATCCAGAATAAAATCAAAAACTTTAACACCGAAAATATATATTTATACAAAAAATAACAGTACTTACAATTCACAGTCATGCAACCAGATTTGAAAAATTGGCATAAATTGGCATACAAAATTTGGTCTAAGAATGATTCACTGCTAGTCTAAAAATTTCTACAAATTTTCTAAATATTTTTTGCCGGACTAAAATTGTCTAAGTCTGTTAAAATTCGGTTAGAAATTATGAAAATGACTGCCGTATATATAGTATTTTTGTGCCTGTGTGCGACCAATGGGCGATTTTCGCCATTTTTAGGGTTTTTCAATTATTTTATTATTTTGAAATATTTTTGTAATTTTTTATATATTTTTCTTTATTTTTTGATATATAAATATTTTACTGTTGGATTTTATTTTTATTATTATTTTCTTTCAATATTATTTTTTAACCCCAATATTTTGTTTACTGGTCGCCTCTTCTGCCTGTGTTTTTTCTAAACCTTATTTTGCAAGGTTTTGGCAGTTTATTTTATTTTTCGTATGTTTCTTTTTGCATCTGTAGGCATTTTCCCGAATTTAAATTAATTATTTGTTTTATTTAATTTTTGTTATATTTTTAATTTGTTTTAATTAATATGTTTTATTTTATTCTTGGTCTCTTCTTGCGTGTGTGCTTATGTTACAGCAGCCATATTGACAATTTCCAAACGACATTAATTATTTTGTTTTAATTTACACAATTTTAACCTTTTTTGTTTAAATTGGTTTTGTAATTTTGTTTTAATTTTGGCTCTAAGCCCAACAGATCGGTGTAAGAATTGGACCTAAAATTTGTTCTTTCTATTTCAAAGATAATATATCCAAACTACGGTCTGCAGAAAGCTTTGTATCTACGAAAAAATTATGGAAATTTACCTATATCATGCCAAGATTAGCCGCCACTTACGTGGACGTTATGGTTTCCAAGCCGATCACTATATTGCAAAACCTTATAATAGCTGAAGAAAATAATATTAAATAAATAGTTAAAAACAATATGCATCTTTGATTCTTTTTTATTTGGACTTCGAGTATTAAATCAGTCGGCCCTTGAACTGCTGTTTGATAGTTAATCACGCCCTCAGAATGAAATATTTGGAGACCCCTGGGTTAAATGACATAAACTATTGAAAATCAATTTGTTTCATTTTACTATTAAATTATTTCTTCCCAGTAAAATCTACCTTTCCAAAGAACCAAACACTTGTCAACACATAAGTTTTCATGTAGATAAAAAATGTGAAAAACTATTGTAGAAAATTTTGGCCATTATTTTAATCATTCGAAGTTTATCCTCCTCTTCCTCAGTACTATTTGAAATTGTATGAATGATAAAACTTTGAGGATGAGTTCTGACATAATTTGGCTGATAAAAAGACACCCATTAATTTTTAAACCTACCTTCACTGACAAAACCTATCAATGACAGTAAGTAATAAATTCTAATTTTTTTGGGTTTGTGTAAAAATAATGCAATTTAAATTATATTAATTTTTAAATTATTTTAAAATTCAAAACTATTTTAATGTAGAACTAAAAGACTACTTAAGAAGTCCCATGAATAATTTCAAAATTAAATAAAAAGAAATTAATTGAATTAATATATATATTTTCGACAAAAATTTTGAAACAGAGTAATAAACAATTCAAAATAAAAACTTATTAATTAATTAATTAAAATTTTTTTAATTTCATTAATTAGCATCTGAGAAAAAAACAAAAGTAATTTTTGACGAATGTAGGATTGATTATAAGTATGTAACGGATAATGAAGGAATACGTTGTAAAATTGAGTGGGTTTTCTTAAAGAAACCCGAAAAAAGAGAAAAGCCCCTACGAAGACTGATTAAGAATGGCCACATATAAACTAACTAATTTAGAATCGAAATTGCCAGTTCAGGAGCAGTTAAAGCTTGAAAATAGGATTTAGAGATGAACTGTGAACTTGTTATAAAATTAATTAATTTGTTTTAATCGACAGAAATTTTCAATATATTTCTGTATATATTATTTTGAGTCTGAGTACCTTCAAATTCATTGGATGATGGTAAAATCTAAACCTTCCAAATGAATGCAAAAAGAAATCTAGATGATAACTATTGAGTAGTAGAAACGTAAATCCGTGCCCAACACGCAGTCAAATGGAGAATTTCCTCAGTCCGTTTGATAATTTGATGTTAATACTTATTAAAATAATATCTTTCTTAATATCATATTGTTAAATAGTTTACTGAATTTTTGGATCATTAGTGCTACCTGCAACGTAAACAACCATTAACGAGTAAGAAAAAATTTACTTATTTGGAATAATATGGTTAAAAGATCTAATAATAAAATAAAATATTTTAATTTAAATCAGATTTAATGCTTATGAGCCACATAAAGTTTTTTCGATAATTCTCCTCCTAATTACTCTAAAATAGAAATGTAAGAAGGTACGGCACCAATAATACCATAAAGATTAATTTCTAAACCTTTTATCCTGAACTCATACATGTTGGGTTATTATTATTGAAAGTCGGTTCCCTCTGACTCCCCGTATCCTTTTCGAATCAAATAAGTAAACCAAACACAGAATAATTTTATTTGCACTTTACCACAGTTACAACTCAATCCAATTTATTTCAACGTTTTGTAATTACAATTTGTGATTTATTTGCACCATTAAACCACCGAATAAATTTGATTACCTTAAGGTAGGTTATACAATGGATAATCACCTTTTCTGATAGATAGCATTTGACTTTACTTGGGTTTAGACTCTTTTACTGACCTGACTAGACTACTCGTTTGCTTCGACCAACTGGCTCTTCGTGTTTTACCTTTTCCTTTTATACTCCTGCTCAGATTGTTTTCAGACAATTGTCAACAACATTTACTGCCTTACTAAATTATTTATTAAGAATAATTACTTCCCCATAGATCAGTGGCACCCATTTAATATTATTCAGATCATTTTACCCTTTTTTATTGTTTGTTTTCATTTTGTTTACACGCCTGGTTTTTCTCATCTTTCGGGTTTCCCATTGACTCGGGCTTCCCGTTGCCTCGGGCTTCCAATTAGCAATTACTTTTTTAATCTTATTTTATTTCCTGGGGACCCCTCACTAAATTGTTATTATTATTTTTGGGCTCACCTCTCAAATTGGCATTCAACCATATTAATTTCCGCGGATCAATAAAAGATGAAGATGAAATAATGGCAATAAAAAAATTATTAAAATCACTTATAAAATATAAAAATCACAAAAACAATAAAAGAAATTTATTCACATGGATTTTCTTAATATTAAACAGTGTCGCGATGGGAGGCAATAAAATTCTAACTTCATGCATAAAATCCAAACCTTTTCTTTGGTACACTATTTAACCACTAAATTACTTCTGTTCAATTTCTTATTAAAATTAGGTACTCCTATAAAGGTTGGTATCTATTTCTAACTGCTTTACCCTAAAAGTTTTACCATGAGATATTTAAAGATTTGCTATTCAATAAATTAAAATATATCGATAAGCTTCTGCAGCCAACTTTTGTGTGTTTTGTAGTTATAGATAATGCAAATTTATTATCCAATCATATTTATTAAAGAATTCTGAAGAAAATAATATGCTTGCTGTACTCAAATGAATTTGTTTCATTTTCATTTTACACGGCTTTAATTGAGAAATAACTGTATAAACATATATTATATCTAAATTGTTATAAATAGTTTTTAATTGTCATGTTTAGTATATCATTGGTAATAAGATATATAAATAATTTATGTAAACCTTTGCAAAAAGTACGAGTCTGGACTACAGTCGTAAAAATGAATTTGTTAAATGAAAACTAATATTTTATTCATTCATGGAGTATCTCTCCACAAATATTCTAAATTTAATTAATGCCTGATGTATTTGCTATATAATGAAAATGGGCTATGTTATTTTGTTGGATTCGGAAGAGGCTTTTGAAAATATTTTGACAAGTCTATTACAGGAAGAAGCAAATTTTGTATTTATACTTTTTTTGAATCCCGGCAAGTGAAGAAAAGGAAGTATATAAGGAATATATAAGTTTTATTGCCATTTTGTTTTTTCGGTAGTTTGACAAAAATAAACATTTTAACGAAAAAGGATTTTTAATATAAATTTAATTTTTTTGTTTTTTTGAAAGTCTTAAAATTATTTACTTAATTTATTCTGTCCACCTGGATGCCATAAATGATACGCAAATTGAGAAAGATAGTCTCAGTTGAAAAGCGAGATATAATCGTACAAAACTTTTAATAGACCTTAAATTAAAACTAATTACTGTCAATTGAATTAATTAAAATAATTATTAAAATTTTGTATATTTTATATTAAAATCAACTAAATGTATTTGTGACCAATATCTCAATTTATGTCAAAATTCTAAATTCCCCAGTTGTTTGAAAATTAAAAATAAATTGAAAGAATCTAAATTTTTGTAATTGAAATGAATAAATTATAAAAAATTTGATTTTAATTTCTTTTAAAAATAGTCTTTATAAGTATGTTTTATTTATTTTTATTAAGTTTATTAAATTTACAAATTTAAATGTAAACAGTAAGATAAAAAATATCAAATGCTTGGGAAATTTACATTATAACAAATATTGTTTTTTATTCAGAATTTATTTTTGTTACAAAGAAAGAAAATATAAATGAAACAAATATAAATTTAAAGTATCGAAAATTAATTATTTACATATTGCACATAACTGATGTATGAATTTAGTTTATGACAACTGATAAATGAAAATAAATTTTGTTTAAACCCAAAATTGCCATTTTATTTATTTCTACAATTTATTTATGACATGTTTTAAAATAGTCCAATTTAGTTTAAATTCGAATAATTAATATAAAAAATTAAAATATTTTGTTTGAATCTTATTCTTAACAAATTCAAATTTAATATAGTTTCCTAAAGTGTTTTATATTTTTAAATCCACAGGATTATATTTATTTATATACTACCACCATTCCATGATGTAATCCGATTTATGTAAGGCTGAATCCAAATGAGTCTCTTGTTATTTTGATTTAGATATAAATCATCAAATCAACTGCCTATCAATAGCAGCTATAAAAGCAGGGATGCCAGATTTTCGAAAAATCATATCGGGAATAAAAAACAAAAAAATCAATTATAATTTGTGAAAAAATATAAATTCATTCATATTTATTATATGATTTATAAATAAAATATATTAGAAAAAATAACAAAAAAATAAGTCTTCAGTTTTGTTAACCTAAAAAAACAGTAACAATTAATTTTGTTTATAAATATCTATCAGCAATTGCTGCTTTTTTAAGCATTCCTTGTGCATTTTCTGCTTTTAAGAAGGCCTGAAACTCATTGCACGTCATTTTGTAAAATAAATGTAACACCAATCCATAAGGAAAAGGTGAAATCACAAATCCCTATGGTAAAAAATAGTGAGAATAAGTAAGATAGAAATATAATTTCTCTATTTTTCTTAGTTTTGTTTAATTTTATGGTTTTTTTAAAAAAAAATCCTTTCAAGATGGGTAAAATCTATTCAAAATCTAAAACTGTTCAATATCGGGAGTTACGGTTCATATATCGGGAGACTCCCGAAAAAATCGGGAGGTGTGGCAAGTCTGTATAAAAGGTGTAAGCAGTGTTTATTTGTTTATCTGGATTTTAGAAATGATATAACAATCAAATGAAAAATACTTATTGATATTGCATTAAGAGAAATTCCTGACAAAGTTTAACGAATCAGTGAATGAATTTTGTAATGTATTTCATGTAAATGAAGATGACTCCTTAAATTAAGGAAATAACCTTTACAAAAAATATAGTGATATGACAATAGAAGAAAAACATCTGTAGAAAGCATTCTTGTTCTTGTTGTTTGTAACAAGAATCACTGGTGCACTAATGTGATTATCCAACCGGAAATCGCTATTCCATGTGTTTGAAAACTTCAACTCTGTTCCACATATATAACCACTATACAGCTTACTAAAATAAATTCCAACAACTTGGGTTTCATCAATTCGACAAAAATCTTAATCAAACAACCAAATGAAAAAAATCAAATAAAGAAATCAAATCATGGTGATTTTTGGCCAATTATTTCGAAAACCTTTGATTTATATTCTGACCCAAGTCAGTGCAAATGATAATCACAATAAAAGGAGAAACATTGAAAATTCCACATTTTTAATTACAAATTTTCATTTTATATTTTATTTTGGAGTATTATATATTTCACATTAGTTAAATAAATCGTGTTTACAACAATCGAAGATTTTTAAGGAATGAAGGTTATGTATAAAATTCATTTTACTTCTTTTGATTTTTTAAAGATTAATTGGTTTCGAATGTTCGCTCTCTAATAAATATTGTTTAACACTCGCTTCATCCCCCAATTTTTAGTAGACTAATTGTTTTCAAATAATTAATTATTTCTGATTTGCATTTGTACTCATTGGTGATTTTTAAATTTTAAAACAAATCACTCAATCGTATTGGTTAAATTGACAAAGTTCGCTTTCGGTAAGCTTGATATCCACCAATTGAATTGGAGCAATTACTTTAAATTCTTCAGAATGGTCTCATTCGTTCAGAATCTATATTTTAAAAACATTTCAAAGTACATTCTGAATATTTTTCAAAACGAAATATTTCTATGGATTGTTTATGATGAATTATTAAAACAAACGCGAATCTAGCACTGAATTCATGAATTTTAAATATCATTATAAAACAAATTCAATTGTTTCCCAAAACTCATTGACTTCATCGACGCGGAAACAAAATAGATTAGAATTGACATTACAATGAATAAATTTATTCCAAATTGTTTTTTTTTCCTACTGAATTGTTAATGGAGAAAATCTCCAAACAATTGAACAATGATAAAATTACTAATTATATTTCGCCACTGATACTATGTTGTATAGTAATAATGCAAAATCGAAACAAAATAAATTTATAAACAAACAAACAAACAAATAAATTAATATAAATTAATGATTCTAATTTGATTTGAATTTTTAATAATCTTCCCGAAAGTACTAATTGGTCAAATATTTTTTTTCTGATATTTTTTTTCAAGTAGAAGTTTTTTTAAAGAGAAAAATGTCTTATAAACATAAATAAAAACAGAAAATTAATTGAAAAAAATAGGTAATAAAAATACGGTTTCTCTTCTAAATTACTTTTCTGCATTGTCAGATGGCGAAGATTTTTTAAAAAATTAGAATAAATTACAATTACTGAATTTCATCACCGGAACTGACCGAGATGAATGTATTTACAAGTTAACGGCTTCCACGTCTACTGTGAACAGTGCATTTACGTAAGGCTAAAGAATAAAGATATGCTGGAAGGAGGAATAACGAACATGACTCTACAATGTACATGCTATTTATCTAGTATATGCTCTCTATAATAATGAGATTATTGTGTTTAAAAAATTAATTCGAAATATTTTCAATTATTGTTTTTACTCATTGTTTCATATGCGAGTGAAATTTGTGCCCTCTGGCGCACATTTTGGTATCCCCACCTCTTATTATTTATAAATTTATAAATATTTCACATTTCATAAGACTAAATTAAAAGTAATACCACATTATGCATAATTATTAATCAAAAAATATTATTTAAATTCATTTTATTAATTATTTTAATTTAATTACTTTAATAAATTATTCCATTTATTTATAATATTTTCTATTACTTTATTTAATTATTTATTTTTATTAATAATAATTTATTTAATTATTTTTATTTATATAAATTATTATTCATTTTTTACTTTATTAATAATAATTTATTAGTATTTTTTAATTATTTATTTCATTTTATTTATTATAATTTTATATTTTTGAAAATTTAGAATGTTATTAAACTATAATTTTTATTTAAAATAACAAATTTAACAATAAATAGTAGCAATAAAATCAAATATATATTTATTATATCGATATGACAATTACAATGATAATCGCAAGTATGTCAATGATTTGATGAAAATTTTGGTAAACAATTTGATAATCTGTTTGATGATTAATTTGATGATTTGTATGATGTGCAATCTTTGAACAGTTTCATGATTATTCTTTAAATTTACCGATATTTAATATCAAAAATAGACCAGATGGCATATATTTTTATTGAAATTTCTTTTATTTTTATTAATATTAATTATTATATTTTAATTTATTTTCATATTTAATTTAATTTTTTTTCATTATTTACTTTTATTTCATCTAGTTAATTAATTATTTTTATTTAATTATATTATTTTGTTTACATTTCATTAAACACATCATTTATCATAACTTTTTTTTCGTTTATTAAATTATTATTTTATTTTATTTGTATTTTTTATAAGTTTCATTGATTTTGATATATTAATCTGATTCGTCAATTTTATGGATGAATCAAATTTATATTTTAATTTTATTGTTTAAATATTACAACGGGGTGAATTTAAGACAACATTTTTAGATTTAGTTAATTTTTTTATTTACATTTTATAATTTTAAATTTAAATTAATAAAATTATAATTATTATATTAATTTTAATCAATGTAAATTCTAAGAACTTCTTTTAATTTTCATCACTGATTTCATAAATTCTGTTTTAGATTTTTTTAATGTCGTAAAATTCAACAATGGTATTTATGGGTCGTTTTTTCATGGACAATGCCCCGCCAATGGTAGGATTTGTGACCTTCGCAAAGAAAAAATCTCTAATATTATATCTAATATCCAAAACATTATCAGTAGTATTAAAACCTGAGCAAGACAATGTTTAAAATATGTCAAGCTACATAAAATCGAGACCTTTAAAAAACAGAATTTTTCAAAAGATTTTGCACATCTATAGAAACCAAGTAAAAATGTTAGCTTTTACACACTAAAGTGAGGTAGTTATCCAAGGAAAAGTGCTATACTGATCCACAAAACTATATAAGCAGTTGGTGACCTTTTTACAAAATGAAGGTTTGGCTGATTTTGTACAATGTCCTCAATATTACATTTGGTGGGTTTAAATGGCATATTTAGCTAATATTTTTGATTACTTGAATAGTAAAATACTTAAAAAAAATAATATTAAGTCCTCTGTAACCAATTATAACCAAATTTAATTCACTACAAAATGGCCTGGTCTCAAATGTTGCAAAGTGTTGCTACACACGTGCTTATTTTTAATATGTGCACTTTTCACATAGTTTACATACATTTATAGAGTTTTCACTGTAATAATGTATAGTTGAATTTAATTAACTTAAGTTTGAATTATAATTAAACTTCGAAAAGAATTATATAAATTAAATATATTAAAAACTTGACAACAATAGTAAAATCCCCACAAATACTTGCCTGGTAGCACCATATTAACTCGGCGCAGGCCAAAATATTATCAAATATAAATTTCACAGAAAAGAAATTATTATAATCTTTTGAATTGGAATTTTATTGTTTATAATTAATTAAATTATTATTTATTTATAATTGTAACTTCTTTCTTATTCCAATACAGGCAATGGTTATATTGAGGGTTCCGAGCTGGATAGTTTCCTTAGCGAGTTTATTGTGAGTATTCTCGGAGAAGATATAAATCCAGATGTAATAAGTTAAAAATAAATTTTTATTTATGAAAATATTTTATTTTTTAGGAATTAAACAAAGAGACTTTATCCGATTTAAAAAGAGACTTCTTAGATGCTTTTGATCAAAATTCTGACAATAAAATTGAAATGTCTGAGGTATATAATAATAATAATAATAATAATAATAATAATAATAATAATAATAATAATAATAATAATAATAATAATAATAATAATAATAATAATAATAATATGTGGTCGTTTAATATATCCTATCCGTTGAAATCCTTTGAATAATTATAAGTATTTTACCATTAAGGATTATTTAAAATATAATGGTTCCACTCAAGGATGACCGTCACGGTCTCATTGGGATGTCAAGCGTCAATCACAGGCCGTAACGTAGCAGTCAATGTGTTAAATAAAAACTTTCAAAAATTTCTTATCATAAATACTTATCAATGTGTATTGTCAAATTTATTTTCAAAAAATTGATAGAAAATTACATGGAAAATTTATAAAGAATATTTATTGGGTTTCACGAAATAATCAAAAAATTACTAAACGCCGAAACCGGCTTAATGAAAAAGATCTTATGGATGCTATCTAATCTGGGTCACAAAATGTGACAGCCAGTGATTGTGAAGGTTATTTTAGGAATATGTGGTCTTATATTCCAAGATGCCTTCATAACGAAGAAATTCTAAATTAATAAAATTAAATATTGACGCTTTAAATATGGTTTTTACTATCTACAATAAAAAATCTTAGTTACATTTTACTGACAATTTTTAAATACACGGTTTTTGATTAAATATTTTTTTAATATTTTTTAATTAATTTTCAAAAATAGGACGAAATGTAAATTGGGTGAAAAACCCTGTAATATTGATTGTTTGCTGAAAAACACGTAATTCAGATATATTTCACCTTTGTTTATATGGTAACAATATTTAATCATAATTTTTATTAATAATTTTTAAATGATATTTATAATTAAAAATATTTCAAAAGTCAAATTTTTATTTCTTCTGAAAATGCTATTAAAATATTATTCTTAAGTAAATGATTTTTGTTTTCCATAATGAATTCTAACAATATTCTCGTCTCTGAAACCGCTCATTAGCTCATTGACATTTTGTCCACCATTTGCATTTTTAATGAATTTTCAATTGAGAATTCGCTTGATATTTATTTATTTTCCATTAAAATTCAAATAATGAACAAAAAATTAGTTGACAACTAACTAGTTGATTTTAGATCATTAAAACAAAATTTAATTATTAATCAATTTCAAGAGATATGATCAACATTCTTAATAATGATCATTTTGTCTGTTTAATAAGTTTTATTGTTTATTTTCTATTATTTATTAGATTAATTATATTTTTACGACCGATTTATTGCTTTCGATGTCTCAAGGATTTTTTTGCGTGAATGTTATTATATTACACAGCCTTGACGCAAATTACTGCTATTTTTATTACTGTTTTGATATGATAATTTTGCAGGTTCTAACTTATTTATAATAAATAATAATTTTTCTAAACAAATTAAAACAATTTAGGAATTATTTTAATTTAAATAATATAGTAAAAATTTTATTAAAATTAAAATGATATATATATATATATATATATGATATTAATGTAACTAAAAAAAATAATTTTCGTAAATTGTATTAATGTTTAAATACTACGTAAAATATTTCCATCTCCAAAACTCACTATTTAACTTTTAAAAAATAAAAAAAAATTCAAAGAAATATTTTTAATATTGATCCGAAGGCAGACAGAAAATTTTTTTCCAAACTCAGATCTGCAGAACGAAATGTTAATTCATCGACTTATTTTTGTTTATGAGAAATTTTGTTATTTTTATTTATTTATCAATTTTTGTTTATCAATTAACTAATTCACATAACATATTTGCTATTTAGTAGGAATGTGAAATAGGAATAAAAATCATTTATAAGAAGATTTAATAAACTTTAGATTTATCAAATATATTCCATAAGTTAAATTTAAAAAACAGAAATTTCTTTTAAATAGTTTTATTATTAACATTCATAAATTTTCAATTCATAGTAAAATTTATTTCAAGATGAAACAATTACGGAAATTTGAGTTGCAAAGAAAATTAATATTTGGTTTTTTGTTATAATGAAAATAAACGTAATATCAAAGTTTTGTAAAGAAACCTAAAATAATAATAATAATAATAATAATAATAATAATAATAATAGTAATAAACTTCATTCACTGAAATACTTAATCATGTTTTCAACAAGTCTATGTACTCTAACTTTATTTGAACTTTAATGAATTAAATTCAACATTTAATTGCTTTTATAAAACTAAATAAAACAACATCATTTTTAAAAATTGCTTCTTTATAAAATCTTTCTAAGGCTCTGCTGTCATTATCAGACAGATACTAACAGCGCCGGCTTTATGTACAAGGAGAACAGGCGGCTGCCTGTAGCGGCCGTTTTATGAGGGCGGCCGAATGCATCCCTCGTAATTTTAATAGTTACATGTCAAAATTGTGAAAAAATAATAAAAAGAATAATCTCGGAACATCACAGAGGACTAGAGGAGGCTTGTTCGCGCTTATTTGGTGTGGACGGGAATTAAAGGATTTGCTTAAACGCTCACAGTACGATATAGCTAATTGATAAACTATACTGGATAACTATAGTATTTATGAATGTTTCAGTCACATGGATGTAAATGTACATTGATTTTGTACTTGTACCGTACACAGAGACGATTTGATGTTGTAATTAAAATTTATGTTTTTTTAAATGAGCCTTAATGATCTGTAAAGTTTTTACATTTAATTAATTATTTTCTGCTTGAGTGTTGTTTTAAACTATAACAGATAAAATTTTCAATACGTTATGACTGAGGTAGAGCCTAAATTTTAATCGTATTCGAGAGTTTTTGTATCCGATACGATTAGACTTAATTCTACTCGTGTTAGGGGAGGCCAAAACAAATCTTGCCTGTAGCAGCAAAAAGTCTAGGGCCGGCCCTGGTTAATAACAAACTTCAATAAAAATAATTATATTTATAGGTTTATTAGTAATGGCATAATTATCTGCGTAGAATTTCATAAAATCAATTAAACACGTAGTTAATGCATTTTGTGTGTAGATTTTGGAAATAAATGATTTTATCACAAAAGCTTCACAAGTAATCAGTAGTTTGTTGAGGATCTATAATAAAGTAAATAATATTGTCATTATTGATATGTGAATAACAAAATAAGCCCTTGTTGCGAAGTAATAATTATATTGTTGAAAAAAGTTTCGATTATTAAATAATCCTCTTCAGTTTCTTACAGAATTCTTATTGTGATTATTATAATTAGTAAGTGAAATATTTAAAATTAATTTGGTTATCTTGATTAAGATCAAAATTGAAATATGAGATTCCTCAAATTAATTTAATGAAAGCAACAAAAGTTTAATTTTAAATTGGACATTACATGCAGCAAATTTTTTATGTCAGAAGCAGCTATTTAATGATAATCAAAAAACTTGACGGACACAATTAGACACAATTCTACAACAAATATTCACAGAATCAGAATATTAGACAGTTGAAAATTCATTGATAATAAAGTTGCATTGCGTTTAGTCAATAAAATTTATATAGTTTATAATTCATTGTTCCTGACAATTAAAACAATCTTGGAGTCGGATCTATAACTGTGAATTCTTTAAAACCCTAAAAAACCTACGAATTTTTTCCACATGAAACATTCAATTTGCAAATTAACATCATACATTTTATGTTTTATTTTTAAGAGTTTTTTAATAATTTTTCATTTAATTAAAATGTTAATTTTAATACATAAAATTTATATTTTATTTTAACAAAACTTTTATGTTTTTATAAATTTATAATTTAATGTAAATATTTAATGAAAAATTTATGATTATGATAAATCTTTTATTATATAATAAAAGGAGTTTTTTCGACATAAAATCAAGAAATAGTTATAAAATTAATTATAAAATTAATTTATTATATTTAAAATTATACTTTGGAAATAATTTATCAATTAAGTCTCAATTTAGTTTTTCCTTTTTCGTAGTATCTAAATATTTTTATTTGTAAATAATTTTTATGAGTTTCAAAGGTCTTTGTGAACTGAGATCATTTAACGCTGAGTCAAGCACATTTGACATTAAAAGGCGATCAAGGAAATCACTTTTAAAATAAATTGAAGAATACGTATACAACATGTTATTTATTTTTGGAAGTCCCTTTTAAGGTACAACGCAAGAAGGATTTAGTATCAAAAATTCAAACAAACAAGCAAAAAAACAAAAAAATAAATTTCTATTATTAACGAAAAAAGAGATATATTAATTTAATATAATTATAAATAGAAAAATAAATTTCCTCAACTGAATTGGACCTATCATAGAAATTTAATTGTTACAAGGACCGGTCGGAATTTCTTTATAAATAATCAACAATTTCCTATTTAATTATATATTATTTCGGCTGACTTTGTCTTTCATACGAATTCCCAGCTTGAAATTATCAGCTGCCTCTGCTTAATAATATCCATAAATTAAAACAATAAAAGATCCCATATGGTGGCTATAGAACTTCAATGAAAGGAGTGATTCTGAAAATGGAGACTGTCAATAATTTAATTTTTTGTTTGATAATCTTACTGATAAAGAACAATGGCCATTGAGGGGGATTGATAAGCTAGAGAAAGAAAACAAATCTGGTTGTTGATTCTCGGCTGAATATCAAAAAATATGAATGAAACTGATTCAAAGCTTGAGATTTATTTGTTAGGTTTTCATTCAAGTTTCTGAAAAAAAATTATTTATTAATCATTTTAAATAATAAAATTTTATTTTAAATAAATTTCAAACTATTTGTTTCAATTCTTGTATATTAGTAACGGTATCTATTAGTTATAATAATAATAATAATAATAATAATAATAATAATAATAATAATAATAATAATAATAATAATAATAATAATAATAATAATAATAATAATAATAATAATAATAATAATAATAATAATAATAATAATAATAATAATAATAATAATAATAATAATAATAATAATAATAATAATAATATAATAATAATAATAATAATAATAATAATATAATAATAATAATAATAATAATAATAATAATAATAATAATAATAATAATAATAATATAATAATAATAATAATAATAATAATAATAATAATAATAATAATAATAATAATATTAATAATAATAAAATAATAATAATAATAATAATAATGAATATATTTTTATTATTGTACTGTTATCAGTACTTTTTCTCGGCTTCTTGTTCTGAAAATAATGACTAACTTTAATATAATTTTGAACGTTCTTTTTTAGCGAATGTTTTTTCGTGTATTTTTTTTTGACTGTTAGAAATTTTCAATATTTATATTTTGATTTAGGAATTTAATTTACATTACTTTAGCTCTTCAAAAATGTAGTTGAAATAAGATTTATTGCATGTTGTTTTTTTTTTGATTAAATATACAGTTGGACATTTTACTTCCTAAATAGTGCTTAAAGTTAACCAAACAAGGGACAAAGAAATCACTTCTGAACAAAAAGAGCGACGTTATTATGAAAAATTTAATGAGTTGGACGTAAGTATTAGTAATTGAGAGAATTGGGGATGTTTATTAATGTTTAAAAAACAATTTATAAACAAAATTTGCAACAAACGCCAAGACATTTACAATTTTAAAGTGTTATTTAAGGATATAAAAAATATTGTAAATATATTACTTATGAAGCCTTGAAGATAAAACAGTTTTCCAAAATATCAACATACAAACTGCATTAACCATGCACATTTTGAGTGTTTACTTAATTGGATTAGGATTAATAAATCTTATGGGATTGGGTCACATAGAATTATTTAATTCCTAATAAACTCTATAAGTATAATCCTTTTTATTGAAGCTGTTTAGTGCTTGATGATGACAGATGAGCTCTCAAAATATATTGGAAAAATATATAAAATGATATTTTTTTATTTTTATGATAATTGCAAATAATCTGTGTGATGACTTAATCAAGATGATACTTTAATTCGTTTTAACATCAGAGTTGAATAAAAAGAAGCTTACTATATGGAGATCTAAGACTAGTGTTATCAGAAATATTTCCCAAAAAATGGTTGCAACAATAATAGTCCATTTCAAAAATAAAAAAATTGAATTTTTCATAAAATTTTATTTTGTCGATTTTTATTATTTTTTGATTTTGTTAATAATTTTGAAAAATAATTCTCTTTCAAAATGATTTTAAAAACCTTTTCATAACATATTTTCCTCCAATCAAAATGATTAAAATTTGCCACCTCCCCTGTTTTCCGCAATTTTCACGATTTTATCAATGTATCCATGAATGTGAAATTGAAATTTTACTTTAAAAAATTTTCTTTTTATGTTTTAATAAATCTTTTTTATCTGTTGCTAGTTTTTAAAATGCAAAATGTTTTGCTTCCTAGGGAATAATCTTTTTAATAAAACAAATTTCTGTTAGTATTTGAATACAATTTATTTGTTTAGCTTATTTATTTAGATCAATTCATAATATTTATTTTTGAATAAATCATAATTACTATGAGATTTGATAGTAATATTAGATTGCTTTCACATACATGTCATATTACATAACCAATATAATTGATGTATTAAAATACCCGCATGTTTGATTGATTAATGTTGAATGTCTAAGTCTTCAAATTATGTCAATGTTTATTATGATACGTAAAGATACACTTGGTTTCGTTCTATTGCTTTCTAGTAGTGTGCTGAATTGTCACACTACAATTCACATGCTAATTAACTATTTTATCAGGCCATTTTACTTTGGCTTAAAAATTTTATTTATAAATACAATTTTTATTTAATTATTTATGTTTAATTTATTAATTTTAGAATTTCATTTAAACGTAAAATAATACTACTACTATTACCTAGCAATCATTATTTCTATATATTCATTGCAATGTCTTTTGAAATATTTTATAGCCTTTAGAAACTTTTGGGAAAGTAATATAAGTTCCCCTTTAATAGTGCAAAAATGATAGTTGAATGCGATAATAAATTACGTATGAATAACTGTCAAATTCCGCATTCATCGTTTAAACGAAACAAGGTTCAATTAGCAGGATGTTTACTGAAGATTTGTGATGCGGCGATATTTACTCTAGGCAATACAAAAAAGAAATCTAAGCATGCCGATGATGATATGGGGAAATACAAATGATATATTGTCGGATCCTTTAATACAAATGGGTTTGTAATACTTTCCGTAAAAATTCAAAACTTGTATTTTTACCGCCTCAATGTACGCGATTAATAACTGATATGCATTTTCATCATTCAGTTATTCGAAAGATAATTTTTGTATTAGTTTTTAATACCTTCATATATTTAAGAGACCCATAGAAAAACATGAAATGCGATTGTATGTCATGCAATATGCCAGAAGGGTAAGAAAAAAAGACCGTAACGTACACAGTAAACTCACTGCTTTATCGATAACTTGAATGCAAACTTCTAGTATTAAAATTCCTGAAACTCGCTTTTTACCCAAATCTCTATTTAGGATTACCTAACACGTACCTTACGTATGTAGCATAGAATGGTTTAATACTTTGCAACAGAAGACTTATGTGCTAATTGAGCAACATTAAATTATTAGTTTTCCTTTTCTAGATAGTACTCGTCTTTTTAAAAAAAATATTTTATAAAGTATTTTTAAAATCTTTGAATGCAAACTTGGCAAAAGGATCAGCAATATTCACTTGGGTTAAATATTCTGAATTTAATCAAAATAATTTATCTTTTAATAATTTAATTGTACCTTTTATATGTTATTATTTTTTAAAAACCTTTTAAATATATAAATTGGTCTCTGTCAGACTCGCTTAGCTCAAAACCGGAATAATGCTGTCACTGTCTCGTTGTAACCCGATTGTATTTATAAAATAATTATCCACGGAAATTTCCGGTTTTTTAATTTGATTTAATTTGTTTTAACTTGAATAAAATTTATTCAAAAAATTTCCAAAAAATATTCAACTATCCCCCCCCCCACCTACTTTCATCCCCCTTTCCTCGCTCTCTTCCTACTAATTTTAGTCAATTCAAATTCAAAAAAACAACTGAAATAAATTAGATTTATTTCTTAACTAATTTATAAATTTTTGATGGGGATAAATTCAGTTGAAAGAGAATAATTTCAATTTGCGCATTAATCAAATTCTGATCTTTTCATTGAATAAAGTTTCAGGAAATAATTATGGCGGAAAATCAGAGATTAGAAATAAAACCGTTTAAATAATCGAGGGATTTGCGCCCTGTTTGAAGTGACAATGAAAAGTTAATTAATTCATATTGTTTATTTAATTATGGCAGCAACTGAGAAGGAGAATGAAATTATATATATATATATATATATATATATATATATATATATAAATTTATATTTCATGAGGCGGTGCTTTTTGAAAATCCGTATTGCTTTGGATTGACTAATCTCATAAAACAACGTATAAATAATAAATATATAAATTTAAATAAATATAAACAAATATAAATAAATAAAAATAAATAAATATAAATAAACATTTATATATATATAAGCTGAATAAAAAAGTTTTTATAAAAATATACTAAAGAGAAGTATTTTATTATTTTTTATTTTTAAAATATTTTTTGGTTACTTTGATACATTTTCTTCTTTTTTAGTTGTGCAAATTTAAATTTTTATCTTTTGTCAGAATGAAAATAAATAAAATGTCATCAATAAAAAAGAAAAAAATGTTCTTACTGCTTTCACTTTTAAAACAAAAACAAAACAGAAGTATTAAATGTTACAGTTATGCAGTAACTATTAAACTAGCAATGTTCTGTTGCGACCTACCAACATAAAAGTTGTCTACAATTTTGTCTTGTATGAGTTAAGTAGTCAAGAGTTAGAAACTAACTCTAAGGATATTATTGTTCCTATGCCCTTCTACATATTTATATTTTGTAACCTTATTAATATACTCTTATTAGAATATTTACCCAAATTATCATTCTCCCATTCCATAATATGGGTGACTTTCTTATTTTCATTTTTCAAATAAAGTTCTTCCGTGAAAATCAAAATCCATTCTTGCTAAAACAGTTTAGAAAATAAAAACAAAAAAATCAAAATTCAAAAAATGAATTTTAACCTAAAATCATTAAATCTCAAAAAAACTTTCAAAAATAGATTATTAGATTTCTTGAGAATTCTAAACAATTTGTATTAAATAAATAAAAATATTGACATATAGTTTGAAATGAAGAAAATGGAAATTGATAATAGATTTTTAATTCAAAATTCTCAACTTTTAACTTAAAAGTCTCTTTTTGTTATAAAGTACTTTTTCTCTATTTTATTTTATCTTCACATTAAACAAAATTATCTTCACTTTTAAACAAAAGAAAATTTTCTTAGTTACAAAATATAAAAATAAAATTTCAATATCCAAAATTACAACTTTGATATTGCTGTTAAATTTAATATTAACATTACATCTAATGCACGGTTTTCCATTGGTTCATTCAGGATTGACCAATCGTATTATTAATAAAGATGTAAAGGATAACGAAAATATTTTTGTTTTAATTTTATTATAAATTCTTTAGTCTGTTTAATTATTCTACTACTTTACTTTTAACAGTAAAATCCGTTAGATTTTTATTTACCTTTGCACATTTTTGTTTTTGTTTAACATTTAATTTATTTTTACAATTATTTTTTTTAAATTATTTTCCCTTTTCTAACATAAATTTTCTAAAATATTTTTTTAAATCTATTATTATTTAATAATAAAAATAAATTAAATACTTACTTTTTTTTTTAAATCTTTTAGTCTTTATTTATTTAATTATTATTTTTTTAAATCTATTATTATTTAATAATAAAAATAAATTAAATACTCTACTTTTTGTATTTGTTCAAAAATACTTTCTAGCTCTAATTATTTATTTAATTATTCCATATTCTAAGCCAAACTTTAAATGTCAAGTGCACTTTATTTTAATTGGTTGATTGGATGAAGTGCAAACGATTCTTGGAGTGCGCAACAAGACTAGGAAAAGTGCGAAAAAATTAAATTGAAAAATTGCAATAAAAAATGTTTCACTTCATTTTCTAACAAAATTGGTATGGGATTTTCAAGCCTGTCAAATGTAAAATTTATTTGCGTTTTCTAATAATGTATAAATTTAAATTAAAGTTTTACATAAAAAACTGTAGAAATAAAAAAATGATAAAAATCCGGCATATTATTTTAGGTTGTCAAATTTGTTGGCATCATTTAATCGACAAAATCGAGTTTGGAGTCTTAAGGGAAATCAAATTTATAATTTCCAGTGCTTAAAATGAGAAAATTGTTTAAATATTGAAAACGATTTTCATTGGTTAAAAATATGGAAATTTGAATAAATTGAATTATCAAATTTGTAAACGATGAATGCAATTTAATGAGTTGAAAAATAAAACTATTTTTTATTATTCGAATTTATTTACTAAGTAAATTTGTTTTTTATTTTTATAAAATTCAAATTCACTATGAAAACAGTCATTTTGGATAATCAATAAATAGTGAAGCACCTTTTGACTGAGAAAAATATTTCTTTCACTTTTATTAAATTGTGATCAATCAGAGAGTTTTTAAGACATCTTCAAGCATTTAAATAATTTTATAATAACAAATAAAAACTTTCGTCATTTAATTTTGATCATACTTGTACATATCTTTCTAGTTGCCGGAAATGCTCTTTTCAATTCAACACTTATTGGCCTTTTGCATAATTTATTATTATTTTCTTAATAATATCTGGGAGAACATTTGATGTTAATAAAGCCTTTAGTTATCAGCCAGTTGTGAAGATCATAAGATATCATAAGGTCAATTCGGTGATAAATGCCCACAGAAAAATGTACACACACAGTATTGCTCACACGAAAAATCCTCACATAGAAAAAAGCACACAGAAAAAAGCACTACAATAAAATAAATAGAGAAAAAATCAAGAATAATATTCACTCTAAGAGTTAATCAATGTACGATACATCGACATAGTTGACTTGAAATGAAATGATTTTTAATTATAATTATTTATTATTATTTTTATTTATTATTATTATTTTATTATTATGAATTATTTTTATTATTATTATTATTGTTATTATTTTATTATTATTTATTATTAATATTATTTATTATTATTATAATTATTATTTTTATTAATTATTATTATTTATTATTATTATTAAAATTTATTTAAAAATGAAATTTATTTACAATTCACCTGAGTATAAAATGAATGGAAGAGAAATATCGCTTAATTTTTCCAGTTTTTATTTAATACATTTACTTATGAAACATAAATAACATTATTCATTTTACAACAAAATAGCTATTCGGATATTTTCAGTATTTATTTTAAATTAATTTCACTGTAACAAAATCAGGTGTGCGCAAAATGTGCGGTTGTTTTCTGTTTTTCACAGCGCCACGAAAAAATAGGTCTTTTTGAACATGCTATTGTCAAACATATTGACCTGACAAATATATTTGATCAAAGTCACTGCCAGACGAATAGACTTGAAACTGACTACGCTAAAAATTAGCAACACAAATCAGTGCTACATAATTTCATAAAACTAGGTTCCAGTTGGAGCATCAAAGCACTATCAGCACTTTTATATGGCACGGTACTGAGAGAATTAAAACAAAACTTAAGATCATAATATTCAACAAATTAGATGACATTAATCATTATAAATATTTTAAATTCATTACAGATTTATTTTAATTTTTTTATTTAGCTTGCCCAAGTTCTTCCCACTGATGAAGTATTTCTATTGTTATTTAGAAAGGATGCTCCTCTAGATTCAAGCGTAGAATTCATGAAAGTAAGCTCTTCATAATAAAAATAAACAACAAAATTATAAAAAAATTCATTAATTAAATAAGTTGTTTTTTGTTCACCTTTGATCTGCATATTTGTTTTTATTCGAAATTTCGCTTATCTTTATTTCTGCCGTACTGTGACCGATAGCTATATCAATATTAATAATTATCATGTCTTAGTTGATTACATTTTCAGATTTTGAGAGAAATTTTAAATTTGTATTTTGTAATAAATAAATAAATGTTAGAAGAGGATTTGAATTGAAATGCGTCTAACAATACTACAGACAATAAAAACCAAGATACATTTACAATTAATTATTCATAACGACGAAAAAATGAATAAAATGTTCTTCATTAGTTTGTTTTAAACACGACTGATTTATAATCGATGTGAAATAATGAAGATAAATGAAATTAAAAAAACATTGAAAAAATAAAAATAATGAAAAATGAAATATTGTTAATTTAGAAATTGAGATAATTAAAATGAAAATATTGAAATTATTTATATGATGAAAGAAATTTGAAATTCAGTGAATTCCCATGAGAAACTGGAAGGATTATTTGGTGAATTAAGACATTATTTAAAGGAATTATTTTAATGGGATTGGATTGAATTATTGTGAAAAATACATCACAAATGTGACCGATAAATTTCATTTAATTGCTTTTCTTTACTCTTAATTCCATGTTTTGATTTCCTTTGAAATTCTCAATGTCGAGCGAGACATAATCGCCATGCGAATGCGAACTTTCAAGAGATTATTTTCATGACAGAATCGTACATTGACAATGAAGAAACAAACTATTGAAGAAGTTTTTCCGATGTCTTTTAGCTTCTTTTGTTTATTAAAAACATATTTTGAATTTGTACCTTAAATCAAAATTTAAACCCCCCCCAATTATTTATCTAATGCTTTCTGGTTCATTAATTGCCATTACTAATCACACGTCTAAAAAATATTTCTGAAATGCATACTGGTTTTTGGTAATAGCTATAATGTAGAATGTACTGCCTAAATATCAAATTTTGTGTTTGTAGCTTTTAGTTTGTTGACATCTGTTTGAATGTTATTCTATATTTAATCAGTAAAAATATATTTTGAAAAAAATTCTTAAATCCGTACTGAGAGCTTAGATCAAGTCTACGTTAGGTTATTGTGAAAATCAGTTTTTATTGCAAATCTTTTTTACCATCACTACTTTGCGATTCCGTTTTGACATCCGTTTTCACTAAATGATGATTCTGCTTGCAATCACTGATGCGAGGGGTTTTCTCTAATAATTCGTCGATTTTTGGCGAATTGGGTCATTTCTTCAGTTAAAATTTATATCATTTTTGCTCAGTATATTTCTATAGATTGACAAGTAAATGTATTCGTACCATGTTTGTTAACGATATTCACTTATAAATTAAGGATTCATAAAGAATGGACATAGCCGCCTTTTGCGCTAACGTGTTTATTAACATATATAAGCACAGTCCTTTCATCCAATTTTTTGTAGTAGTAAGCGATGTTTTAAAATGTACCCTTTGACAACAGAAGAAAGCAAAGTAAAAGAAAAACAGAAGATAGATAAAGTCTAACCTGTACAGGGAAAGGGGCCGCGGGTTAAAGAAAACCCAATAAAACATTCGAGTATTTGATGATATTATTATAATTTTTATTATCAAATATTAATATATTTTTAGTTTCAATCTCACTGGACTTTCTACAAAAACCTATAAATAATAAACGATAAAATTTTGTATGTTAATTTGATGTTTTAGAATCGGAAATAAATGTCAAATTTTTACGAATCCGGTTCAACAATTTTAGCATTATTATTTCCGCCGCCAATGGGGGAGATAGAACGGTTTATTCGGGCGCGTAAGGACAATGTGGCTGATTTACGACTCTGATAATTGCAGACGAAAAAAAAAACTGAAAAAAAGTTTAGAAATTATTATTGCATCATTGGGGTCTATGATTGGCATTTGTCATAGATGTTGGCATAATGGCAGTCATGTTCATCAGCGCACAGACAAATGGGAAATATAAACCCAACATTGAATATCGCATTTATAAAGGAAGCCATTAAAACAATGAAATGAAATTAATTTAAATAGCAATTAAAATATAATGATAATTATAGTCGAAATAAAGGGGGAAAGATAATTAAAATAAATTAAATGAATATAAAGAGTTGTTTTAATGCTTGGCGGCTTCCACTTAAATGATATATTATTAATCTTTATATTTAAATATTATTATTATTAATCGACAAGTTTATATTTAATAAGAAATTTTCATTAAACATTTTTGTTTAAAATATATAATTCATAAAATAAAATATTTTTCTTTAATTTAAATAAAATTTGTTTTATTATTAGTCGAATTATGAACTATTATTGTAGTGCGTCATTTAGGAATGTAATTCAAGGATCTTCGTTTAAGATGTGTTTATAAGTTTCTGGGGGTTTGCGAGAAAAAATATCCACCACAATGTTTTACAAACATAGTAAAACTAATAATTTGGATTCGTTTATTCATACCATTGATATAGTTCACAAAAATCCTAAAAATCAAAATCCACGAGTAGTCAACCAAGAAATCACATTATTATAAAATTATAAGAATAATACTTCCAAAAATATATTTTTTGTCAAAGACTTTGTGAACATAAAATGTCAGTATGTAAAATTTTACAGCATTTGCAATGGAAATCCTTTGAATAATTTTTCTGCAAATAAAATTAATAAAAATTCCCTGAAACGAGTTTATTTCCAATTGATAAATCAAACAAAGGAAATTAATTCATATTATTTTTATTAATTAATTAATTAATTTATTTATAATAATATTAATAAAAAATTATAAGGACTTTTTTGTTTTCCCCCTCTGATTTTTGTATAAGTGACATATTATTTTCTACAAAATTTGACTATGAATCAGATTTATTTATTATTATCAGGTTTATTAATAATAGTAATAAAATGTTCAATGAAAATTTCTTATTAAATATAAACTTGTCGATTAAAAATAATAATATTTAAATATTTTAATAAATAATATGTTATTATTATTATTATTATTATTATTATTATTATTATTATTATTATTATTATTATTATTATTATTATTATTATTATTATTATTTTTTTATTATTATTATTATTATTATTATTATTATTATTATTATTATTATTATTATATTTAGATTTGGAAACAATTCGACAAAGATCAAAGCGGTTTTATTGAAGCAGACGAACTTAAAGTAACTATAAAAATACGAAATATTTTATTTGTAAAAATTGCAGAATTTCTTGTCTGAATTTCTGAAAGAAGCGCGTCCTGAAGAACAAATTTTAGAAGAAAAGTTAATAGAATATACAAGTACCATGGTATGTGATATTCGCATTTTTGTTTACTAGTCTCAATTAATTATCAATGAATTCAAAATTCCAATCAAAATAATTGTTTTACTAAACTGATAATCTTACACAATCTACGAAAATCTGAAGATAAATACCAATTTAATCTGTAATTAATTTTTCAACATAGAAAACAAATTATATCACATTTCCTTTAGAGACAATAATAAAATTTCAAATTATAATTATTATTTTATTTTTATTATCATTATTGTTATTATTATTATTATTATTATTATTATTATTATTATTATTATTATTATTATTATTATTATTATTATTATTATTATTATTATTATTGATATACTATAATCCACAGTGTTAACCATGCACCGAATTTCACTTAGATAATTTGAATATTTCAATAATTTATTCGATTACTTCCAAATCGTCGGGAAATTAATACAACTAGCAGCAACCCAATCGATATAATTCTCAGAACTGGCGGTGATGTATATGCACACAGACACACACACAAAGCAGAAATCACAGACTAATAGAAACGATTGATTGATTGTTGTGTAAAAATAAGCTATAAGAATGCGCAATTTATGTCGGGAATCCGGGTGCTGCCGATATCAGTTGGTCCAGCTAGGTGTTCAAATGAATATGATCGCAATTATTCATATTTGTGAATTATATTTCTGGTCAAAACATTTCATCAAATCACTTACAAGTCTTTATGACATTATAACTTTAGAAGCAATTTTCTGTGAATTTGAGCTTCTCAAAATTTCAATCCTGTAGAAATATTATCGGTAATAGAATTGCACAGCCAAAGAATTAAGTTGGGAACAGAATTACGGAAAGCATCACAATCTGAATTTTCAGAAAATCAATAAATAATTAATTATTCTAATGAAAATCTCCAAGTAAGTGTGATGGCGAATCGCAGAGTGAAATAAAATTATTGAAAAAGGAATGAAAATGTAGTTAAAGGATAAAAATAATCTAAAACAGAAATCATTAGTCAATTATTTAGCTAGCCGGAAGAAAAGTTTGATATGTAAAAATTTATGAAAATAAAATAATTGTATTTTCGAGGGCTTTATCATGACAACACGATCAATGGTTGCTAGGAAACGAAGTCAAAAAATCGTTACAGAGCAGAATGTTTAAATAAATATTGACTCGTTCCAGTTATCCATATTTAGACTATTAGACTATAAGTCGGTAGTTAGGAGCACTCTGAGCCCACACACCATTGAATAATAATATAGGGGAGGGGGGGGTTTGTCATGATTATTTTCTGTATGTATTGATTACTCAATGATGTAATTTTTTGTGTGCAATTTAATTAATTTTTTTGTGTGTATTTTTTTCAAAAATTTTTAAGTTGATTTTGTGTGTATTTTTTTCGATAATTTTAAGATGATAATGTGTATTTTTTTTCGAAAATTTTAAATGTATTTTTAAGATGAAATTTTAAGTGTATTTTCAAATTTTTTTTAATCATTACATATTTTTAATTAAAGTATTTTATATGAAAATTTTAGTTGGATTTTTGAAATATTGTTTTTAATAAAATTTTTAACAAAATAATTATTAAATTTTTATGATAAAATATATAATGTTTTAAATGATTTAAAATTTTATACATAAAACTATTATAATTGATTAAAAAATGCTATTGTTAACATAAAATAATAATATTAATAATAATAATAAAATAATAATAATAAAATAATAATAATAATTATAACAATAATAATTATAATAATAATAATAATAATAATAATAATAAAATTAATAATAAAATAATAATAATAATTATAATAATAATAATAATAATTATAATAATAATAATAATTATTATAATAATAAAATAATAATAATAAAATAATAATAATAAAATAATAATAATAATTATAATAATAATAATAATAAAAAAAATAATAATAATAATAATAATAATAATCAAATAATATTAATAATAATAATTCAATCAATTTAAATCTTTATAAAAAACTATAAACACATAGAATAAACTCGTAAAAGATCAAAATTTATTTACATCATCACAAATCTGCTTATAGTAAGCTCTTCTTAGCTCAGCCAACAAAATATGTACAACTTCCTTCTTCTTGTAGTCCCTGCAGCATCTGTATCTAAATGGACAAATCAACATTGAGGGATCTGCGCAAACAATGCAGTCATCTAAACATTTCAAACCAGATCCTTGAACTGATTCGTAGTGCATCCGTACAATTTCTTCAATGTTGATTCCTGTCATTTGATAGATCCGTGTAGCCAAGTATTCAGGAGCACAATAGGAAAGTTTGTTCTTCATATTCGGAAACAGTTCTTCCATCTTCATTAGAATTGTTTCGAATACGTATGCTTCTTGCTCGTCGATTATTATTAATTTTTACAATCGTCTATATCTATTTAAACACAATCAGTGCTTAATAAATAATCTAGTATTTCTTCGTCGGTATTAAGATTATTAATTTTTGATTTTATAAAATTAAATATTTCTTGTACTAGACTGTTGTATTCCAGTGTTTTTATTCCCATGACAACAACTTTTCCGCTTGCAAATACATTCACACAAAGTGGATTATACTTGACAAGTCTTAATGCAGGAAACAATTCCGGTTCGTAAATGTTTTGTGTTTTGGTAGACAATTCGTACAAGTTGATTCTACAACCCATGTCAATATTTAAAGATGATGATTGAATTTGTAAATCTTAAATCTGATATTTGAGATTACCTTCCTGTAACGGTCTCTTGCAACCCATTATTCTGCATTTTCCGTTCTTGAAGAATAAGATTGGATATTTTCCACTTCTATCCACTACATGTTGAGGTTTTCCGGTTGGGAACTTCATTCCGACTACTTGTATACATATTAGGTAACCAATAACTAGTTACTGAACAAATAAATATTTGGTTACTTACCAACAAAACTTTAAATAAAAGTAAATAAATAACATGAAATACAAGTAAAAATACAAATTTATTAAAAAAATTTCTTCACTCTCTTTCACAACAATAATGTCTCTATATCTGTAAATCACTTGGTTGTTTAGTTACTGAGTAGTTAGCAAGACCTCTTTTCTGAATAAAATTTTGTATTTGATTATTCTATTTTATTGAAATTATTTTGTAAAAGTCAAACATTTTTCAACTATTTTTAAAAATGTATTCAATTTTGAACAATTATTCTTCTATTAAATGTTATTTTTCATAAAAATATTCATTTAGATAGTGTTTACCCTTTAAATAACAATATTCAACCGACTCAACCCCTTAAAATATCAATAAACTTGTTTCTCATCGATAATCTCCCTTTAAAATACATGGTTATTGACTATAAACCCAAAATGTTACCAATAACTAGTTACTGAACCAATAAATATTAATGATTGGTTACTGACCAACAAGTTTTGAAATAAAACACATAAAAGGTTGAACAAAAGAAATACAAGTTGAAATTTTATTAACTTCTTCACTCTCTTTCACATCATTGATGTCTCGAAATTCGTAAATTTTTTGGTTGCTTAGTTACCTTGTTGTTATCAAGCGATAATTAATCAAATTCATTGAAACCAAATCCATTGTTATATTTACTTGGTATCAACTTCTGAATACTGATAACCCATACACAGTGAATAATTCATTAATAACTGAACAACAATCACTAGGTACTGTATACAAATAACCGAGTACTGTACAACTCTCTATATACATACTGGGCATTGAATAATTTACTTATTCATTAAAATGTCATATTTAAATAATATTTACTCTTTGAACACCGATATTCAACTAACTTAACCCACTTAAAAAAATAAAATTTTCTCTCAATCATTTCCCCTTAAAATACTTGGTTATTCACACACTCACAATATGTTATCAATAACTAGTTACCGAACAAATCAATATCAAAAATTGTTTACTGACCAAGAAATCTTTAAATAAAAGCACATAAAAATTTGAACAATCAAAAGAAATACAATTTCAATTACAAATTTTATTAACTTCTCCACTCTTTTATCGATCATTGATGTTTCCAAATTGTTTGGTTGCTTAGTTACCTGATTGCTATCAAGAAACTATTAATCATTGAAGCTCAATCAAGTGTTGTATTTTCTCTGAATAAAATTTATTGCTTTACAAGTCTTGTATGTGATTTATTGACATTTTGTAAAACTTAGTTAAGACTTTGAAATTTTTCTACTATTTTTGTAATATTTCTAATTGCGTCCAACAATGAACAATTAATTAGAGTTATTTTCAAAGATTAATGTCAACCTTTTCATTTAATTTTCACATGTCCCTAAATAAATTAATTGCTAACTCATCAAATAATTACTTAAATTTATTTTTATAGATTTTCTAATCTTTGTTTACTGAATGATAAATTAATTAGTAAGTACAAGTAGTGGTTAATCTAATTGCTAGTGAAAAGAAACTTGATTAGAAAAATATTCTTAAATTAATTTCTCAAAACATATATTACTTTCATTGTACTTGGAATAAATTTTCATATATTTATTGAAAATGATTCAACTCTTAAAATTATTAACTCAAAGATGCTAAAGGTTTGAATAAAACTGATATAAAAAAAATTAATATCTACCACATTACTAGCAATTAAATTATTATCGACCAACCACTAAATAAGTTGAATTTCTAACAAAGCTTAAAAAACTACACGAAACAGGTACTGATAGATACCGATAAAATCTACTAAAAATCCAAATATGTATGTTTAATTTTTGTAAAATATTTGTTTTTGTAAAAATAACACTTATCCTTAAATTATGATTATCATGTGATTAGAATTTGATTAAAGTTGTAAGAAATATTTTAAGTTGTTAAATTTTAAATAAAACTGCTTAATTTGTATATAATGTTAGTATTTTGAAGAAATTTTAAAATAAGACCTTCAGCAAATTGGTAAGAAAATAGTAGTTATTGAGTAATACTTATTAAAGTTACTAAAGTTTTATAATTTTTGTCAAGTTTTGATAGATCTTTAATAAAATTTGTTAGTACTTTGAATAAAAATTTTAAAAAAGTTTCAACATAGTAGCAAATTGTAAAGAATAGTAATTATCAATTAAAAAAATTAATTAAATTAACTAAGTTGTAAAATAATTGAAAAAATTTGTTAGATCTTTTTTTAAAATTTTATAAGTTTGTTAGGCAATTTTTCTAGATACTTGTTGAATGAAAATTAATTGTACAATTTCTCTTCATTCGTAGAAATAATCATATAAATTTAAATTATTCAGAAAATTGTCAATAACAACATAAGTAATGGGTAACATAAATTTTTTAAATGCTAGTCAATTTTAATTTTTAATTAAATTACAAATAATAAAATCAAATAAATACTCGAATACAAATAATTACATGAATCAAACATTTTTTTTAGAACCGAACACGTATAGTATATTTTATTCAGATTCCAATAATATCATTAAAATTAACCAAAATCTTACTGATATATTTTGATCACCTTTACTCTCAACCAATCATTTCTCCTTAAATGACAATAATCCCAGCTATATTCATTTTTTTTGATAAAAATCACCGACTTATTTCGTTATTGAACCGAATAAATTTCTAGAAATCCCCTTAAAATAAAATTCATCTCTCGACCAATCATTTCCATTTAAAATATAGTAAAATTTACTTTCAACCAATCATTTCTCTTTAAATGACAATATTTCCACTCTCAGCTATATTCATTATTTTCATAAAAAATCACCGACTTATATCGATATTCAACCGAATAAATTTCTTGAAATTCCCTTAAAATAAAATTCATCTTTTATCCAATCATTTCCCTTTAAAATAACAAAATTCAACTGACACAACCTCTTAAAAATATCAACAAACCTCTTCTTATTCGATAATTTCCTCTTAAAAGATCATAAATTCTCTTCTTAACCAATCATTTCCCCATAAAATAAAATAAAATGTACTCTCATCCAATCATTTCTCTTTAAATGACAATAATTCAAGCTATTTCATTATTTTCATAAAATCACGATTATATCGAATATTCAACCAAATTAAATTTCTTGAATTCTCTTTAAATATAATTCCTTTCTTACCAATTTTTACCTAAATTATTTCATAAATTCTCTCTTAACCAATCATTTCTCTTTAAATGACAATAATCCAGCTATATTCATTATTTTCATAAAAAATCACCGACTATATATCGATCTTCAACCAAATAAAATTTCTTGAAAATCCCTTAAAATAAATTCCGTGACCAATTATTTCCCCTTAAAAGATCATAAATTCTCTTCTTAACCAATCATTTTTCTTTAAATGACAATATTTCCATTCTCACAAAAGATTTACACACATATTAATATCTATCTGAACAAAGCCCCCTAAAAATATTATAAATTACTCTATATTTTCCATTTAGAAAATATTTACCTTTTGAACACAGATGTTCAACCAACTCAACCCCTTTGAAAATGACAACAAACTTGTTCTTAATCGAGTATTTCCTCTTAAAATATCATAAAATTTCATCTTAACCAATCATTTCCTTTGAAATGACATTTTCCCCCAATGCACCAACAATATACATAATTTTTTTGTAAAATATCTTTAGAAATCTATATTTAACCGAATAAGATCCTTAAAAATTCATCATTCGGATCATATTTACTATATGTATTCAACCAATCAAATTCCCTTAAAATTATCATAAAAATATGAATTTTACCAATAAAAATAAATTTTCTTTAAAGTATTACACCCAACATTTTCCGTCGAAAATCACCACAATTTGATTCTTATAACAAATTCTATCAAATAAAAAATTCATCAAAAAATGACTAAAATCGAATAAAGTTTATGTTTCCCATATAACTTAAACTTCACTAAATTATTGTAAAATCATAAAATATATATCATGTTGCTCAAATAATTAAAATTAATCAGTAAATCAAGTATAAATTCAATAAAAATTACCAGTCAACCCATAGATATAATTCAACGATTTTCATATGTATACTGATAACCATACTGAGCATCCTTTTACAAATCTCTAAATTATACTACTTTTGTGATTGATATCCACGAAATCAATAAAATGGAAAATGCAAATAATTAATTGACCATCCTTTTTTTTACTGTAAAATCAATTAAAATTTTAGGTTTCAGTAAAATATTTTTAAAAATCAACTGATTTAATCAACTTTTTTAATAGATCATAAAATTAAAATTAAAATATCATTTATTATTCAAAATCTATCAGTCAAATTGGAATCTAATTGGTAAATAATTATCATAAATATATGTTTCATAAACATTTTGTTCCTAAAATAAACTTTTATTTAAAATAATCCTAAAATCAAGTTAAATCTAATAAATTATCGAGAAATAAGCTGTTTCTAAAATTATAGATTTACCTCATTTCTTCAAAAATTTTATTAAAAACATAATCAAACCCTAAATCCATTCAAATTCAACAGAAAACATAAAATTCATAAAGATGATTAAAATTTACTAAAATAAATACCTCGTAAAACTAGATATTATTAAAATTATCATAAAATTCTTCTAAAAGCCCTAATTGATTTACATAGACTAAAATTATTTTATTTTTGTCGAGTACAACCTAATCTATTGAAGGGTGTAATTAAATTTATTAAAAGTTAGTTAAATTTTCATTGAAAATGATAAATCAATAATAAGTCAACAAATGGAATTTTAATTAGTAGAGATTGTATTCTATAAAGAAAATTTTCAGTGAAGAAGTAATATTGGTAAGAGAGTACATTAAGTGACTAAAATTGTTGAAATTACTGAAAAAAGTGGGATATCTAAAGGTATTTACTAAATAGATGAAATATCAATTGATATATTAAATATACTTTAATATACTTTGAATGGAGAAAATATACATTGAAGAGGAAATTAATCATTAAAGTGAGAAAATATTTTTATGTTTTTTAATCAAAGAAATATTTTTTGGCTTTTAATCGATAAAATATTTCTATGCTTTTTTATTGATAGGCGATTCAAGCCAATTTTATCTTAGGTTTTTTATCAAGAATAAAAAATACCCCCTGACTATAGTGTGACCAAAAAAAAAATTTTGTGGATGAAAAAAAAATATTTCAAACAATTTTATTTCAAAAAATTACGCCAAAAATTTGAATTTAAAAAATGCGCCAAAAATTTTAATTTAAAAAAAATGGGCCAAAAAAATTTAAATTCAAAAAAATTCGAAAAATAATTTCAAAAAAAAATATTTATCAAAAAAAAATGTGCGCACACAAAATTAATTAAATTTGAATCAAGATAATTAATTTTGTGTGCGCACATTTTTTTTCATAAATATTTTTTTTTGAAATTATTTTTCGAATTTTTTTTATATCAGTTTTATTCAAACCTTTAGCATCTTTGAGTTAATAATTTTAAGAGTTGAATCATTTTCAATAAATATATGAAAATTTATTCCAAGTACAATGAAAGTAATATATGTTTTGAGAAATTAATTTAAGAATATTTTTCTAATCAAGTTTCTTTTCACTAGCAATTAGATTAACCACTACTTGTACTTACTAATTAATTTATCATTCAGTAAACAAAGATTAGAAAATCTATAAAAATAAATTTAAGTAATTATTTGATGAGTTAGCAATTAATTTATTTAGGGACATGTGAAAATTAAATGAAAAGGTTGACATTAATCTTTGAAAATAACTCTAATTAATTGTTCATTGTTGGACGCAATTAGAAATATTACAAAAATAGTAGAAAAATTTCAAAGTCTTAACTAAGTTTTACAAAATGTCAATAAATCACATACAAGACTTGTAAAGCAATAAATTTTATTCAGAGAAAATACAACACTTGATTGAGCTTCAATGATTAATAGTTTCTTGATAGCAATCAGGTAACTAAGCAACCAAACAATTTGGAAACATCAATGATCGATAAAAGAGTGGAGAAGTTAATAAAATTTGTAATTGAAATTGTATTTCTTTTGATTGTTCAAATTTTTATGTGCTTTTATTTAAAGATTTCTTGGTCAGTAAACAATTTTTGATATTGATTTGTTCGGTAACTAGTTATTGATAACATATTGTGAGTGTGTGAATAACCAAGTATTTTAAGGGGAAATGATTGAGAGAAAATTTTAATTTTTTAAGTGGGTTAAGTTAGTTGAATATCGGTGTTCAAAGAGTAAATATTATTTAAATATGACATTTTTGTATATAGAGAGTTGTACAGTACTCGGTTATTTGTATACAGTACCTAGTGATTGTTGTTCAGTTATTAATGAATTATTCACTGTGTATGGGTTATCAGTATTCAGAAGTTGATACCAAGTAAATATAACAATGGATTTGGTTTCAATGAATTTGATTAATTATCGCTTGATAACAACAAGGTAACTAAGCAACCAAAAAATTTACGAATTTCGAGACATCAATGATGTGAAAGAGAGTGAAGAAGTTAATAAAATTTCAACTTGTATTTCTTTTGTTCAACCTTTTATGTGTTTTATTTCAAAACTTGTTGGTCAGTAACCAATCATTAATATTTATTGGTTCAGTAACTAGTTATTGGTAACATTTTGGGTTTATAGTCAATAACCATGTATTTTAAAGGGAGATTATCGATGAGAAACAAGTTTATTGATATTTTAAGGGGTTGAGTCGGTTGAATATTGTTATTTAAAGGGTAAATACTATCTAAATGAATATTTTTATGAAAAATAACATTTAATAGAAGAATAATTGTTCAAAATTGAATACATTTTTAAAAATAGTTGAAAAATGTTTGACTTTTACAAAATAATTTCAATAAAATAGAATAATCAAATACAAAATTTTATTCAGAAAAGAGGTCTTGCTAACTACTCAGTAACTAAACAACCAAGTGATTTACAGATATAGAGACATTATTGTTGTGAAAGAGAGTGAAGAAATTTTTTTAATAAATTTGTATTTTTACTTGTATTTCATGTTATTTATTTACTTTTATTTAAAGTTTTGTTGGTAAGTAACCAAATATTTATTTGTTCAGTAACTAGTTATTGGTTACCTAATATGTATACAAGTAGTCGGAATGAAGTTCCCAACCGGAAAACCTCAACATGTAGTGGATAGAAGTGGAAAATATCCAATCTTATTCTTCATGAACGGAAAATGCAGAATAATGGGTTGCAAGAGACCGTTACAGGAAGGTAATCTCAAATATCAGATTTAAGATTTACAAATTCAATCATCATCTTTAAATATTGACATGGGTTGTAGAATCAACTTGTACGAATTGTCTACCAAAACACAAAACATTTACGAACCGGAATTGTTTCCTGCATTAAGACTTGTCAAGTATAATCCACTTTGTGTGAATGTATTTGCAAGCGGAAAAGTTGTTGTCATGGGAATAAAAACACTGGAATACAACAGTCTAGTACAAGAAATATTTAATTTTATAAAATCAAAAATTAATAATCTTAATACCGACGAAGAAATACTAGATTATTTATTAAGCACTGATTGTGTTTAAATAGATATAGACGATTGTAAAAATTAATAATAATCGACGAGCAAGAAGCATACGTATTCGAAACAATTCTAATGAAGATGGAAGAACTGTTTCCGAATATGAAGAACAAACTTTCCTATTGTGCTCCTGAATACTTGGCTACACGGATCTATCAAATGACAGGAATCAACATTGAAGAAATTGTACGGATGCACTACGAATCAGTTCAAGGATCTGGTTTGAAATGTTTAGATGACTGCATTGTTTGCGCAGATCCCTCAATGTTGATTTGTCCATTTAGATACAGATGCTGCAGGGACTACAAGAAGAAGGAAGTTGTACATATTTTGTTGGCTGAGCTAAGAAGAGCTTACTATAAGCAGATTTGTGATGATGTAAATAAATTTTGATCTTTTACGAGTTTATTCTATGTGTTTATAGTTTTTTATAAAGATTTAAATTGATTGAATTATTATTTTAATATTATTTTATTATTATTATTATTATTATTATTATTATAATTATTATTTATTATTATTATTATTATTTTATTATTATTATTTTATTATTATAATAATTATTATTATTATTATATTATAATATTATTATTATTATTATAATTATAATAATAATAATAATAATAATAATAATAATAATTTATGAAAACGGAATTTTAAATCACTATAATATATTTTAAATAAATTTTTTTCTGAAATAATGGGTAAGAATTAATTATTCCTAATAAACAGGAAATTAAAATTCTAAACAAATTGAAATTTAAAAAAATAATTTTTAACCGTCGACGGAGTTATAAATTTATGTTAATGAAATTTTGGGGTTTTTAGAAATTATTCCCTCTTCCATTCTCCACTCTAAGTGAAACAAGTGGATAGACATAATCTGTCAAACTGGTCGTCTATGCTGACTGTTAAGTTTTCAGCTGGTTCAGAGATTGCGTGGAATTATAAAGCATTAAGAGGTCTTATAAATAATCGGCGACTTTACTCAACTTGTATTTTTTTTTGAAAACGTTCTATTTTCCGATGGGAGTATATTAGATAGAGTTAGAATAATTGTTAGAATATTATACTAAATCAGACATGAATTTATGCGACTCGAGAATAATCTTTCAATATTAGTTATTTAACTTCCAACAATTGACCGATTTAATTATCGACACTGCTTCTTAATTTTTGAACGAAATTTCCACATTTTTCATATGCTGATTAAAGGAAGGAAAGAAAGAAAAAGACTCATAAACAGTTTTGTTTTATGAGTAATCAGGATCTTGTTAAAATCGCATTATTTTCTATTTTATGAATAAACATTGTGGAAATTGGCTTACAAAGTTATTTAATAAATAATAATAATAATAATAATAATAATAATAATAATAATAATAATAATAATAATAATAATAATAATAATAATAATAATAATAATAATAATAATAATAACAACAATAATAATAATAATAATAATAATAATATTAATAATAATAATAATAATAATAATAATAATAATAATAATAATAATAATAATAATAATAATAATAATAAATCCAATTGAAACGATATGATGTCCAAAAGAAGTTACCATCGCGGAAATCCAGTGTAACCCTTGGACATGATCAACGAGTGTATCAAAAACAATATTTTAAAGTAAATCAAGTTATTATGTTCAAGAATTTTACTTTATATGAGTAAATGCAATAGACGAAATTTGTGAAATAAGATTTGTCAACAAGAACTAAATTTGTTTTGCACTTTTCACAGAAATATTTATTCTTCAATTTCAAACGCACTTTGAATGATCATAGGTTTTCTGATGTATGTGAAACCTTCTTTCTCTTTCTAACAATGACAGAAGGAATTTCTGGTCAAATATTCTGGCACTTTGTCCCACAAAAGTATTTTCCAAAAGATAGTCATTTGTTAATGTTAAGTGATTATTTTATAGTTTTTCTTCCACTTTCAACCTTCATGTTCATGTTTCCATTCTTTTCAAATCTTTCAAGAATTGCTTGCACACTTGATCTTCAATAAAGGATGCCTTCAAATTTGGCCACTTTTTTAGATTGTGTATGATTTTAGTAGAAATTAATTATTTATCGATGGCTTTCACTTATTTTGATAAAAATAAACAAATTTAACCAATCAACTAAGCTAATGATATTACTTATAAAACATCTATTAAATTAAGTAATATAAAATAAGGTTAGTAAACAATTATTTGGGTGCGGTGTTCTAGTAAAATCCAAAAATTTTGTCATTCTTATAAATTTAAACAAAACATATAATCGGAAAATGAGAGAATGAGAATGAATGTAATTTGATAAAATGTATTATTAGCGTAATGATATGACACACCCAGTCGGAGGAAATTTATCAGAAATATATTTCTCCTCAATTTGACATTGAAGGATTTCTTTCCACATGAAGTCAAGGACTAACTAAATCACGGACGCCATAAATCTAATATGATCTTGGCCAACATTTAAATGCTGGGTTCAGAATTATTATTATTATTATTATTATTATTATTATTATTATTATTATTTAAACAAATTTAATTATTTATTAATTATTTATTAATTATATTAATTATTTTTGTAATAAATAAATATTTATAAAATATATTCAAATAACTTTTAATTAATTTAAAATGTTATTTATATTATAACTTTTAAAAAATTAATGTAATTTAAAATTTCAATTATTTTAATAATATTAAAAAATATATACTATGAAAAGTTTTTTATTGGCGTTATCTTTTAATAAATAATAATAATAATATTTATAATATTAATTTGTAAACAAACGTTTCCAAAGGAACTTGGTCTAGTTATGCATTTAGTGATTAATATTGTTATAGTGATTAATTGTTAATGGAATTATATTTCTAAAATCAATAATTAAAAGATAGTTACTAATAGTAATACAAGTATATGATTTTCAGAGATAGATGCAATATAAGAGTATGTTTAATACGCATGTTAAATCATGTTTATGTATTTTTTTTTAAAAAATCTTTTTTTTTAATATTATTAAAATAATTGAAATTTTAAATTACATTAATTTTTTAAAAGTTATAATATAAATAAAATTTTAAATTAATTAAAAGTTATTTGAATATATTTTATAAATTTTTATTTATTACAAAATTAAATTAATAAAAAATAATTTGTTTAAATTAAATGTTAATCCATAATATTATTATTATTATTAATAATATTATTATTATTGTTGTTATTATTATTATTATTATTATTATTATTATTATTATTATTATTATTATTATTATTATTATTATTATTATTATTATTATTATTATTATTATTATTATTATTATTATTATTATTATTATTATTATTATTATTATTATTATTATTATTATTATTATTGTTATTATTATTATCATCGAATTTTTCATTCAGCTACAACTATTTGACTCAAACAAAGATGGAAAGCTTCAGCTCAGTGAAATGGCACGGTAAATCTTGCTGAATAATATTTATAAAATTATTCAATATGTTAAAAATATAATTTAATTTTAATTAAATATAAATCAAAACAATCCAGTTGATAAGTTAAAATTTTGCAAAATTTTTTTTCTTACAAAAAAGTACTGTATTTCTGAAAAGTATTGTTGAAACAAACAAATGGAAACTGATTTTTACAAATAAAGAGAAATGTTTAAAGTACAGAATAGAATTTATACGGTGCCCTAACTACTAATTTAGGCCCATTATCAAAATTTATTTTGAGGTGCACTTTGACAGCTGGACAGTTTGAACGAATGAAATATGTTACGAAAAGATTTGAACAAGAAATGAAATAAAAATTTAAACCAAGAAAATATTACATTTTATATATAATAAAATGTGTTATTTTAAAAAAACAAAATGTTAACATTTATTTATTTTATTTGAATTTTTAAATAATTATTTTCAATTGTAAAAATTAGTTAATTAATTTCATTTTAGATATTTTAAGTTTTCGAAATTGCCCAAAAAATTCAGTCAAAATTTTATTTAAAACATTTAAAAAAAAATTTAAATTTCTTTATCTCAATGATAAAATCTTTTTGATTATTATTTCGGACTCAATTCTAAAAATGTCAGTGAACAAATGATCTCTTTCATTGTGACAGGAATTGATAATAATTTAAATTAATGGGAAATGTGGGAAATATTATCAGGTGAAATAAAGAAAATGTTTTATTTTGTTTTAATATTTCAAACAATTCGGATTTTTATCTCTCTTTTTGATCTTTTTTGTTTGACTTATGTTTAATTTTGATCATTTATTATTTTCCTTTAACATTTCATTCTCTTTTGTAAATCAAATTCTTGATCAACTTGAAAAAGGCAGTGCTGAAAATTTGTGTTATATAAAGAGAAAAGAACACAAAGAAAACAAAATCGAAATGAAAATAAATGAACTTTTCAAAGTTAACAAAAAAGTCTCATTAAAATAAGTAAATAAAATTTACTAGATTATGTTGTTTTTATTTTTGTTCTTTATTAGTAAGTCTTTAAAATTGGTTTTATTATGTCTTATATCCATAGAAAATGTTGTCATATATCAAATTAGTAACTTATCTTTAATCTCTCAAAAGATTATATATTAACCATTTAACATCAGAGGCGTAACTAGGATATGGCTGGCATGGCACGTGCTATGGGCGCCAACTGAAGAGGGCGCGAAAAAGCGACTACCCAAATGAAAATAAAAAAAATATTTTTATAGATATAAATATGTGTATTTCTGACAATCGCGGTTTCTATTGCCAGTTGCGAAAGATCATTTAGTAAATTAAAATTGATACTTTCATATTTGAGAGTCTCGATGGGCCAAAGTCGATATTGTGATCTTGCTTTACTTAGCATAGAACGAGAAATGACCGAAAAAATTGACTTTGATAATATAATTAAACAATTTGAGTCAGCAAAAGCAAGAAAGATAAATTTGTAATAAAGTGTTAATAGATTTAACTTGTGTGATTTTTTTTACCAATTCTAAAGTAGTATTTAGAAAATAAAACGTAAGTAACATATCGTCGGAAAGGGGCGCAAGATCAGTGTTTGACATAAGCGCCATTTATTTAGGCTCAGTTTCATGTTTGAGTGCACTATTTGGTATGTTAAAAAGAAGTGACATTCAAAAACTTTATCCTTTTTAAATAAAAAAATTGAAAATTAAAATTAATTATTAACTCTTACTTTTGGGCACCACTTTAAAATATCTAACATTGATTATTAGTCCAACCAGCATAATAATAATAATAATAATAATAATAATAATAATAATAATAATAATAATAATAATAATAATAATAATAATAATAATAATAATAATAATTTTAATAATAATAATAAATAATAATATTAATAATAATAATATTAAAGATGTACTCTTGAATACAAACCATTACAAAGCAAAAGATTTTTTTTCTATTTTTCTTTTAATTTTCTTTTAATATTTAGATGAAATAAATTTCTTTTTTGTGCATGTTTCCTACATACGTATTTATCAACATTCAAGTTTAATTGCAATTTTCTCTTTTATTGAAACAATGTTCGCTTCAATAATTTTTCATGATTCATTGAATATAAACAGTAATAGCTCATCATATGAGACAATAATTGGAATAATATGTAATCATTTTATTGTTCCCATCATATCTTTGACTCATGATGTCATTTTCTAAGGACCCCTTAAGCAGATGCCTAGGGCACCATATCATTTTTTAAAGGAGCCTTAGTGGGAAATTTGTCCCGCTAAGTGTTTTATATTTCATAATAATGAAGAAAATGGAAAGAGAATTTCTTGTTTGATAAATTGTTTTTTCTAATTTTTCTAATTTAAGAATTATTTATTTTCATTATTATTACAGTGAACATTGAGAGACAGTAAGACTTCTGAAATAATAAATAATTCTCTGAATAACATTTTGTAATCTTTATCATAGGCCTTTATCATAGCATTACTATTATTGATAGATTAAAATAATTATTCATTATAACTAATTATATTCATCCCGTTATTACAGATTCATTTCAATACTTGAACAAATATAAAGTAATTTTAATGTCATGTTGATTACTAAAGATAACGCACAATGCTGAAGGATCCTTTGCTCTTGACGCCCAACATGAAACTGTTTATATAAGTAGCATTCGTCTGTCAAATGCAACCATATGAATTTGAAGGAAGGAAATGTAAAATAGAGAGTTGAAAATAGCACAGTTGATCTAGAAATGTCAGATAGAATGAAGGTTGCAAATGTCACGTTGCCACTGTTCAATGTTTGGGAGGTATTATTGTAATAGACAGACAAAGAGACCCATGAATTTTCTTTTATATATTATAGAAGATTAATTTGTAACAGTGGAATAATTTACATTAATATTCATTGTAATATTTAATTTTGTGCACTTAATAGAGGGCCTTTTACGTATGACGCCATGTGATTTGATCAATTTTGAACTTCTTCCTCGTCGTTACCAAATTCAAAAAAAGTACCAATTTTAAACTATTTATGAATTGCTACTTCTACCACAGCAGAAAGAATAGATATATACTAAGAAATATTTCTCTTAACCCTTAAATAAAGATACAACCGTTAAAATCTATTTTTCTATGTAAATATTCAAATTTTCCCGTACAAACCAATTTTATGAAGCACAGCTAACTTCATTCTATTTTAAAATGTCATATATGATATAATCGTAGTTTAAGTATTCGAAAAAATTAATGTTTAAAGTGTACATTCTAATTTTTAATAAAATAGTCTTGGGTATTTACGGGTTAATATTTGTATATCTCATTTCTAGACCTCATTAATTGTCCAATGTAAGTAATCAGTATAGGTGGCTATCAAGGGCGTAGACAGAAAACATTTGGGGGGAATTTTCAAAATAATATTTCATTAAACGGTTATAAAAGTAACACTCTTCTTGAGCTCTTCGCCAAAGGTTCTAAACCTTCCTCAGCATCTAAGGAAACACAATTTCTGGTGAATTTTCACTATAGCTGAGCCATTCAATCTCTGTTTTGATGTCGTGTTCCGTAGGTATGTCTTAATTCTAAGCAACGTAGGAAAAGATTGTTCAGCTGTGTCTGTTGTAACAGGTAAAGTTGCACACAATTTCAATTTATTGTGAATCGTAGAATATAAATGTCCGTTGCAAATATTCAAGCAATTAATGAAGTCCATTGAAATATATTTCTTGTTCTAAATTTTACACAAATACATGCAGGTTTTTAAGTCACTTTATTTTTGACTGCAGAAGTACAGCTAATCCACGGGAAAGCGAGAATACGCAATTAGCAATGTAAATTGAAATTATAAAGACAGGTGTTTTTATAACCAATCTAAATGTGAAACAGTATGTTTAAATTTTATTTAATACAATTTTCACCCAACACAAAAACTAGTTTTTAATTTTAGTTCATTTTGAAATTTCTGAGGGGATTTATCCTTTTAATTCCCCTGCGTACGCCCATGGTGGCTATTATGATACACTGATTACAATGTTTTCAATTTTGTTTCATTCCTAATAAATCTGCCAGTAGGAATATAAGTTATCTAGTGTATTTGATTTTGATTGACAAACGGAAAGTATGATTCATCCAATTAATAGCGCAATCAACACGGCATAAGCTAGTAGTCATTTGGATGCATTACGCCCTTTGTTATATTCACACAGTCGTTTAAATTTTGCATGTTAAATAAATAGCACTAATCATATTTCTTTCGAAAATATTTTCACATCAGATCAAAACCGAAGCAGACGTTTTGGCGCCGCTTTTTTGGAGCAAGACATATTTTTATAAATAAAAAACCGTTCTATGAATCTTGTAGAATACTTTAAATTTAGCAAAGGACAAAAAAATTTTAAAATTAATAAAAGTTTAACAAATCCTGTTCAATATTGTAACTTTGCCAAATTTAAACAAACGTCTGTGTTTATTAATCCATCAAAAAATAATGCGCAATTCCTCTAAGATACTCTATGATGTTTCGATTTTTGTAACTCTCAACAATTCTCATGATTCTGGTTTCTGCTGCGAAGTATTTTCTACGCTTTACAGGTGGATGGTCTCCACGAACGAATTGCTCATATATAAGGTCACGCTCTTTTGAACACTTCCAATTCCGTCTATAAATTTCCAAATGTTTGAATGATCTATCCCAAATTCGGCTTGCAACCTTCAATGTGCTGCTTCAACTTAGTTGTTGTTGCGATCCTCTCCATTCACTGTTCTCTCGTAGACAGACAACATATGAGGAAACAATGCACGAGTCCGGTTGCGATTTTGACGTCCTATATAGACATCCAGCACCAAAACGTCACGTCCCGGATCAAAACCCTTTACGTTTTTTAAATAAAGACTTTTTAAAAATTTGAAAAGTCCATCTAAAGAGGACATCCAGTCATTTTCTCAAAATCAATAGGTTCATAACCTTATGTGGTCTCGATTTTTTGTAAAGTTTTCAGCGACCTATTCAATGATGTGACATTGAATTTAGATTATTAAAATTCTTATTTTGTAAAGCATTTTTATTAGTAGAATAATTATTTACAAATTTATTAAAGTTTCCTGATTTAAAATTATTTAAAATATCATTATCATAGGAAACATTACCATTAAAATCCGAAACATTTAATTTAGAAATTATAAAATCTAACTTTTAATTCATCTGATTGATGCATTCTTCATGATCCTTCATCTTCGCCGAAAGTGGCAATTATGGGTCAAAACCTTTAACATGTTGGACAGTGAGATTTAAAGTTTCATCTTAATTTCATAAATTAACAATCTAAAATGTTTTTTTCGAAAGAATAACATGACTCATTGTTTATATTTGACATAACAAATTTAAAGCCAAGTATGAGTCATGCCAAAAAACATGACTACGGCGCGCTGAATGTTTCATGCTTTTTCTCAATCAATCAGATTAAAATTAACTTCTGACATTTCCCTATCAATTTAGGAAAGTTTAAAGTTCAATTTTAAAGTAAATTTTTATTTTATTCAAAATATTATTATTAAATATTAAAAGTCCGAGTCATTAGTATTTTTAGACGCATTTTCATCATTTCAGTTAAAGTATTTTTTTGTTTTTTATTTCTGATTTTTTCTTTAGTAGTACGCTAGTAATTATTTTAATCATAATTATATTAATAATTACAATTATTATAATAATTACATTATGATTTTAAATCAAATAAATACCCATCCCCGCCATTTTTATTAATTGAAATATATTTGATCACGAATAATAAAAATTGAAAATTTTGTAAAAGTTCACCAATGAATTATTTAGAAAATTGTCCATTTAATTAATGTCTTTAAATTCTTAATTAAGTAAATGGGTGAATAATATTTAGAATTTATGAAGATATCCAACTTTTGTAGCCATAATTTATTATTTACTAAAAAAATACTAATAAAATAACGAAATTGACTGACAGAATTTAGGCTATGAACGGCAATAAAGTGAGTGAGACTCCATTTTGCGAGATAATAAATTGTTTACTCTAATAATTCTCCCTAACAGAATCTCCATAACCAAATTAACCAATAGGGTAAACTAGCACTTTATTTTCACATTTTTAATTTTAAGTTGATTTAATTTCTAATTTTCTGCGTTATTTATGAAGATATCTTAATTATGTCAGTTATTTTTTATAATATTGTAAGTGTTTGTAATTAGTAACTAGTGTATATTTGATCACCCTTAAATAGAATTAGAATCATTATTAAGATTAATAATAATATAATTAATAAAAGAAAGCACAATTCAACATATGTTATACTATAATGTATTTCAACAGACTCAATGTCATCGTCAGGTAGATTCGAACTTAAAACTATGTAGAATAAATTGCTTTAATTTAAACAAATTTCACTTTTATATTTTAAAAATATTTTACCAAAAATTAAAATTTCTTTTTTTAAAAATATCAAGTTTTAAAAATTTTATAAAATCTAGATTTTAATAAAACTTTAATGAATTCTGAATAAAATACTTTTAATTTGTAAACAAAACTATTTTACATTTATTTTCATCCTTCAGCACAAAATTGCGTTTACTAATATCAATCAATTCGCTAAGTCGACTGTGATCTAGAACTTGAGAGTGGAAATGACGAGCTGTCATTCCAATGTATGTGACATTGCACCTATGACATAAATATTCATAACCAAGATCTGAATACTATCTAAGCAAGACCTGAAATCTATTATTAAACACGATAACGATCCTATTATATAAAATACAAACCCGAAAACAAACCTCATTATTTATATCAAATAGAGATAATTCAATCATTGATAGTTTTTTGTTCAATGAATTGCTACATCTCTTACTCAATTCCAAAATCCGTTACTTGAATACTGGAACAAACGAATTGTAACTTTCAAATTAATTTCAAAAAATCACAAAACATTGGCGCTACATTTATAAATTAAAAAAAGCGCCAATCCAACATATATATTATAAATAATTATTAAAACGATAAATAATTATTAAATGTAAATTCAAATTTTTTTAATGGCTAAAATAAAACATGCAACCGTAAAAACTAAAAGTATTCCTTGATTTTAGCAAGAAAATAAATAATTTATTATTATAAATTCTCAAACATGGGATATTTTACGCCTTAATACTAAATTGAAATTTTTTAACATTTTAAGATTAAGTTAATGTCTGAGACATACCAAAACGTAGTTAAAAATTAATTAAAAAATTGAAAAAGTTAAAAAATCAATATTTTGCAATAGAAAAGTAGAAATAGATAACAAATGAAAGATAAAAAGAAAATGGTGATTAATAAAATAATAATCATTTTAAATAAATTAAATTTATTTGATTAGTATCTTAATAAAAATGATCAGTACTTTAACTTATAATTAAACTGTTTGTTCAACATTTGTTGCTCTCTTTTGTCTGCCTCCTTTTCGGTTTTTCTTTGTTGGTTTTGTTTGGCTTCAGGTGGTGACTTGGCATACTTTTGGCAAATTATTATATCAACAATATGGTTTCATCTGTGTTTTGTTTTAAAAGTTCCTTCTTTCATGTTATAACTTTTATATATTTTCTTTTCTGTAACATTCGTTGCTTCTCATGTGGCACATAGGAATTTAGATGTAAATGTCTTTTTATTGTCCACCAATATGTATTAGGGATACCGGTCAATTTGAACGGTATTAAATACCGGTATTTCGGTATTTCAGTCTATACTTTTTTGATCAAATTTTTAATTAATGTTATTATCGTTTATCTACTTTTCTCAATTTTGATTTGTTTCTTAAATAGTGATAATGATTGATTAATTAACATTTGAAAAAGTGTATAAAAGCGCGATGATAGATCTGTGTTACATTGCTTCGGTGTTATTAAAATTAGAAATATATTAAAGATAACAAGCAAAAAAAATTAACAATTGTTTGGTTTCATTTCTTTGTTTCTCTTTCTCTGTACGACCTGACCTCTATGTTTGTGTTGTGTGAGCAAAAACCTATATAAAAATGAAAACGAAATGGGATTCTTCATTCGGAGTCACAATTTTGGAATTTAGTACTTCTCCGAATTAAGGGAAGTTTACCTGTTGTAAAATGTGTTTCAGTTTTAAATGACAAATTGGATCAGTATGGGTTGTCATTGCAGAAGAATATTGTTTGTTTACAAATGACGGTGATGCAATTATGCAGAAAGTAGGCAAATTAGTACCGACTACTCAGCAATTATGCTTGGCCCATGTTCTTTATAAAAAAAGATACAACTGAAGATAGAAACCGCAGTCCGAATGAGTCAATTTACATTGATTCAGATTCCGAAACCGCTGAATCCAATAATTATGATGCAGTCAAAAGAGATGTATATGCACACGAGGATGGATTAGTAATGGATTACGAATCACAGGAACAAGATACAGACATAACAAATAATCAGCTTAATCTGCTTATACAAAAAGTCAGAAAAATTGTGAAAATATTTAAACTTTGACCAACAAAAAATGAGGCACTAAAGAATTATGTAAATCTCGAATTTTGCAACGAATATTGCTTAATCTTAGATTCTATGACTAGATGGAATTGTATATTAGCAATGCTCAAACGTTTCCACAAATTAAATTCAAGCATTCAAAAATCAGATATAGATTTAAAATTAGGTATAAATTTTACAGATGCCGATTTGAAACAGTTTCAGTCACAATCTCAGCACTTTTGCTGGTAAAATTAGGTGTTGGGTCACTATTTCGCGAAGACAACAACTTACTTTCTACAGACACGACGACCAAATTTATATTAAATGAAATTAAGTCATCACTGAGCAAAGAATTTCTTAGTGCGTTGAAAGAACGCATATTTGGAAGAAGAACGGAATTATATGATCTAATTTGCTATTAGCAATAAGCTGTTGGAGATGATGGTCAAAAAGCGGCCACAAAAATAAATGCAAACCTAATACATTTCATTTTTCCTCGTGTATCAAAAACAAGTACTCTCAATTCACTGTTGGGTATTGTGAATCAAATGTGACTTTGGAATCAAGAAATAGCTCCTGAAATTATAGATTCAAACGTCAGTGAGGTTGAGATTGAAACAACAGAAAAGTCTGAAACTTTATTGAAGAAGCAGTTAAATATAGCTATTTTGAAACAAAATAAATTTAAAGTCGGAAAACTAACAGATCACACAGGGATCCAACGAAATGCACAAAAAAGAAATGAGCCTGTTTGAGGATAAAGGTGTGCGGGGAAAATATCTTTAACAGGTTTACGAAATTCTTTTAACAACCAGCGTTGAATCCAAAAGGGTTTCTACTTCGGCTGGTATAGTTTTAAATAAGTTGCGAACAGAATGGATGAAATAACTTTGGATGCTCTTTGTTTTTAAGGAGGGTATTTCAAAGGAAATAAATAACGATTCGATTAGTATTCTCAAAATAGACTAACAAATTTTTTATTGAAATATATTTTAATGAATTTATTTTTATTGATTTATATTACAAAATAAATAAATGTAAATTTGAATGCATTACCAATAAAAATATGAATAAATTTTGAAATACCGGTATTGGATTCCCTACTATGTATATCTGTTTATATTAATCATGCTTTGGCTTTGTATAAAAATAAAAATATTGAAGTGTGCGTAAAATAATAAATTGTAAAAAGAGGTTTGAAGTTGCGAATCACTGGTCTAGTAAGAAGGTACCATGCAAAAAGGACATTTTCATTTAAAGATTTATTTTAAACAATGTAACTTCACCCTTTCCATGCATTTATGGTTACCCACCGTTTTGTTATGATTTTGGATGAAAATCTTGATGTTGTCACTGGCTTTTAGTTTAATTTAAAGTCTATAATGTTAATTTTTATTAAAATTTGTTAAAGTTGTTTCTTAATGTTTTTGTAACTCATATTGTTTTTTAAATTCAGTGTTTTTCTAAAAATAGTCGTACTCAAAAAACCTCATGCAAATTGAGTCTATGGGATCTTAATAATATTGAAAAGTATATTAAACTGTCTTTGTCAAATTAAAAATAAAGATTTTAGTTATATAACTATATGCAAATTTGACATTTTTAAAATAGTTATGAACAAAGCTTGAAATACATTTTTACATAGAGTAAAATTTTAATATTAAACCGATAAATATAGTATATTATTGTTGGGGTTAACAAAATTCACAAATGTAAAAAGGAAAATCAATAAATACATTGATATTCAAAATAATAATTAAAAAGTGGAAAATCAATTAAAAATTTTAAAATAAATATTTAGTGGGGGAAACGGGTATTGATGAGACGAATCTAAATATAATAAAATTCAATCGATTGGGGGTTCCCAGAAGGAAATATTTAATAAAAATAGAAATTAATTAAAAATTAATTGGCTAATGGGAAACCCGAGCAAATGGGAAGTCCGAGCCAACAGAAAACCTGAACAGTGTGAGAAACTCGGGGCGTCAACTAAATCAACTAATTACGGGAAACGAAATTGGGTGACGAAGGAAACCCGGAATAAAAGTGGAACCCGCAACCAATATAATTATTGTAAATAAATGGAAACCCCGGGAACCCTGAAGTATCCAATTTAGTTTTAGAAAGAAAGATATCAAAAATGCCATAACTAAATTGATTTACAAATAACTTAATTATGAAATGGGTATTAAAAGAAACAGAAAATCAACAAAATTACCAGTTGGTCAAAGAGAATATTTTCAAGAGTTCAGCAAAGAAAGTAATAATCTTAGATGGGATAACAGTCAGCCAAACAAATTAAAGTCATACTCACCAGGCAGGGACATTTCTGTTTGGAAGACGTATCCCTACGCATTGATTTATTGTGAATTTTTGCTGAGTAATTGTAAAGAGCATTATGAATTGAATCAATTTTTGTGAAAGTTGTGAATAAAGATTCAAGTGTAATTGTGATATAGAGATTGGAAATAAACATTATTGTGTTGGGTTAATTGAATTTATTAAATAAGGACACCAAGGAGTTAGACCTAATCACCGATATTTTACGAAAAACCCAACATTATGATTAACTTCCAATAAATGTTTAACCAGTTAACCAGTAAGCATTTCAAAAATTATTATTCGATATTTATTTAGCAGGAGTAACCGAAATGTTTTGAGAAAAAATAAAGAACTTGCAGTTTTTAGGCTTATGTGAAACTTCCCAAAACCAATAAATGATTTTTTACAGTATTTAATTTTTAAAAAAATTTTAATGATTTTAATTATATTTTACTTTAAATTGAATTAATGTGATTAAAATTATTCAGATTGTTACCAGTAAAGGAAAACTATCTCTGCCGACCGATTTTCAAGGTAATTAAATTATTTACAATTATTATTTTTGAAAAAATTATCAGAACTTGAATATCAAATACCCCAACGTGTAAACTTTGGGGGCTTTTATGACAATTAAAGGGAGTGTTCTAATAATATAGATGGAATATAAATATATATATATGTGTGTATGTGTGTGTGATACATTAAATTAAAATTAAAAAATTGAATTTTGCTAAATCTTACTTGGATTTGCGAATTTTGAGCTTTTAATTTACGTTTGATGCACTTTCTGTTTAACAGTACTAAGACCAAATATTATTTAACTGTCGTTAATATTAAGGTGAGAATTTCTTTTGAAATAGTTTTATAATATACATGTGATTACGTTTGATGAGTGTTGATACGACAAGTTGCTAAACCACTCTCTAGTGTCATATCAACAGGGGCGTGCAAAGCGGTAAGCATATTAGGCATCGCATAGGGCACATACTAAGATGGGCGCCAACGTTGAGACGAATTTTAAAAATTATTATGAATAAAAAACCTAGTACCTTTATTTTCACTTAAGATGAAATTATATTACGATTAATGTTATAAATATAATTGTTATTAATCATTACCAAAAATTATATAATACATGTATTGTTAGTTGTTAGGAAAGGTATACCTTATTTTGAACAGCGCATATTTTAGGTTTACATGTGGGCGGCAAAGAAAATTACGCTCTCCTGCATATAGAGGAAGTAAAACTTTATCCAGTTAAAGTTATACAGCTGAAATCAAAATAGAAATTTATGATGAGTGGATGTTATTTAAGAAAATAATTTTTGTTAAAAATGATCAAAATCGGGTAAAATTCAACAATTTTTATTGTTATGGGAAACCTTAAAATGAAAATATTTTAGCCTCACTCGACAACTTTTTGACGTTCGCCAAGTTAGTTACGTTACTGTAGGCATTCTTAGTGAAATCAAGAAGTTTTTTAGTTGATGGAAGGTTGAGGGAGGTAGTATTTTACATTGGCAATGCTACTGGTCACATAAAAGGAATAATAACAAAATAAAAATATTTATTTTCATTATTCTTCTATTAGATAGTTGATAGAACATTCGATGATAACATCAATGAATACCAATAATAAATGATAATAAAAAATAAAAAATTAAAATAACTATCAATTAAAAATAATTTCAATGTCGACTTAGCGCCAAATCTGTCCTTTTATTGAATAAATATCAAAAATGATGATTAGTTTGGTTATCATTGTAACTGATTTGTTAATATTTTGAAATCTTGTTTCTGTGTGTTTAATTAATATTGTGTCTTTGCTACATTAGCAAAGAAGCAAAAGTTCAGTTTGGAAATTTTTAATTCATTTATGAAACATTTTAAAATATATTATCTTTTAAAAATGAAGTTTGTTTCATTAAATTAATAAATTATTAATCATAAATTGTTTGCAACTTGAACCCAGTCAAACATCATTTTTGCATATAAAGATTCGGAAAACCGCAAAGAGAAGTTTATCAAGACCAAAGTAAAAGGAAATGGTGATTTAGAGGGAAGCTACAAGTACCCAATCTTATTTTCAAGTAAATAATCGAGTTATTTGGATCAAAAAAGGATAATAAAAAATAATTTTCAACGTTGTCTTTTAGGACTTTCTTAAAAAGGATGTTCTAATTTGGTACTATACATTCATATCAGTTTAAATGACACGTTCTTCAAGTCAGATTTACAATGCTGATCTAAAGACTTAAAAAGACCTTTATATTACGAAACAAAAATATTGTAACGATGAACTATCCCAACCACAGTAACAATAATTAGAATTTATAATAACATTTATTAGAAAGAAAGAATATTCAAATTAATCGGTTCAAGTTCTTTGTCCATAAGTATTCTAAGACTGATTAATCTTTAGCTTCAAATGTTTTGCATCTTTGAGTCAGATGTCTTACTCTTGTGCTCTGAAATCTTGACTAAGCGGACATATCTTCTTTACCTAAAGACAATAGTTAATAATATGTTTAAAGTGAATTTGTTAACTAGTGAGAGTCTACTTGTTTTAATGAATATATAGATTTGATTCAAGTTTTGATATTTGAAAACCAGTTTATGTAAGAAAAGTTGAAGAAAATAAAAGTAATTATATTTCGATGAGGGGGGTTTTCTTGCACAAACCTAAAGAGCATCATCTCAAAATTATTCTACTCAACCAATTGAGAAGGAATTTTGCGGAGCTAAGCTTCCTTTTTGATTTTTGACATGACTAAATAGACACTGAAAATATACATTATTAGCCATATCAATACTACGGCGATATGATTGGTACAAATCTGATAATCATATAGGGTTTTGAGTTAAAACTTTGCTAAAACAGTCAAATCATATGTCACATTGAACACATCTGATGAAGAAAATTCATCTACGAATAATTAACTCAAAATTGTATGCTAACTTGTCATTTTTATAGAGCAAATAAAACCGGCTGAGGTTTGCATTTGTCGAGTGGTTTAAGTGGAATGCAACTAATGAGTTCAGGTTTACCTGTCTAATACTTTTAACAGTTTGAAATTAAGAGTCTTTATGGTATACGATAAAGATTGTTTCTCTGAATTCAAAATGTCTTTTAAGTTCTTTAAACAATATATTTTTGAGTTTCGGTTATACGTCTGCAGTCGGGCATGACAATGGAAGTTTTGGAATGTCCTGACAATGTCCTTGAAAATAATTTGAATAGTGAACCAAAAATTGTAAATTGTGTACAAGTTAGTTTTCAAATCATTTGCTAGATGAAGTGTATCTTCAATGTCTACCGCCCAATTCAATTCGAAATCATTTAGCTCATCTATATTTTTGTCTATTTTTCTATACTCTTTATACGTTTTCCGATAAGATATTCTGGCACTGTAATACTGCTTGGTCATGCCAATCGTCTCTTTTGTTATCAGATATCTCAATTTCTCACATAAGGAGTTGATTGAACTCGCCGAGGACATTTTAGATTGGATTGTGTTTATTAAATGAATATTTTTTAGTTTTATATCAAAACATTTATTAATTTTATCCAATAGAAATTCTTTGAATTTTATTATTTGAGTTAGTTGATTTTCATGGTAACTCTTTCTTGATTCGACTTTTTGCTTGATCCCATTCACCTTTTGACTTATGATACTTTCTAACATATCATTCAAACTGATGTTGGCAATGACTATGTTGTCTTTTACGAGACTCATTCTGGTGATCACGTCCCTATCTAACGGGCAACTCGGATTTATTATTAACCATTTTTTCAAGCACTTTAAACAAAATTTGTGCTGACAACCATCGAGGACCACTGTCGCTTCATCGTATTTACAAAAACAAATCAAACACATTTTCATTTAATGACCAATTTATGAATTAAGTTAAAAATAAAGAAAAGTTTACTATTTTATTCGATTTTAAAGAGATTTGATTGAATAAAATAAAATTGAAATAGTTTTAATTTAACAAATAAAGGTACATTTATCATATTATTTTTTAAGGAATGTTTTTTTTATGTAAATTAAAATTTTTATTATTCTAAATAAGCAGTAGAAATTTTTGTTACGTAAGACAATAAATTTTTGATCTTAAGTAAAAATGAAAATTAATGATAAAAGAAAATGTTAAAAGAAAACAGATCAAAGGTGAACAAATAGATTCAGAAATCCTTTTAATTAAATATTTCATTTATACAATTTCGTTATACAATTTTAAATTTTATAAATTTTTAATATATAAATACATGTCTGATTGTAAAACAGATAAAATTGATTATTTGTTTTTTTTAGTTTTAAAATGTTTTTTAAATTATTATTTTAATTTTAATATTTTGAAATAATTGTCATAATTATTTTTATATTGGAAATTTAATTTTAATGCAGTAAATGTCTTTTTCCTTAATATTATGTTTTATAGAATATTTTACTGTAATTTATTGAATATAAAATGTTAAACAGGAAAATAATTTTAAAATAGTTTTTATTATCTGCTTTTTAATTTTAAAAAACATTCTGTTTTACTTATTTAAGGGGGACGGGTCATTCGAACGTTAAGTTTTTTATGAATTGCTCTTCACCAGGTTTATTTCCAAGGAGAATAATTTTCAATCCAGATAACATAATACATTTTAAATATATTATCGCCGCCTGCTGGCTGATATTACGCTTGTCGAGATCAAGGATTTTGTTTTCATACTGAAATGATTAATGTCGACAACAAAATTTTAATAAACTAATTAATCAATTTATTAAAATTTTGTTGTCGACATTAATCATTTCAGTATAAAACCAAAATCCTTTGGACCTATCGATTTCAAATTGCCTTATTTGGATATAACTCCTTGTTCATTATATTTTGTCCATTATATATCCCTTAGAAAATTTCGTCAAAAACTTAGTTGAAATCGATAAATGACTTTGGTGCTTTCGATCCTTTTTGAAAATAGTAGTGCATAGGTTCCCAAATCTTTTTCAACTACCGCATATTTTGCAAGATTTTTAACGCCTACATGAACAAATTTTACCCTTTCTTGTTACATTATATTCCTCTAGAAGTGTGAATGACTGAAAAAAATGCGCTATAGTAGTCCAATATACTTGTTGAAATCAATTGGCAACAAGAATGTATTAACATAATTTTAAATGCAAAATTGAAATTGTTTTTGATTTTACCATTGAAAAATCACAAAAATTATTAATATTAAAGTATTTATTAATGATTTATTCTATAACTAGTCACTTACCGCACAAAATGTCTCGTAAACGGCTATCGTCCCCTATAAAGCTTTAGTTGCCATTAGATGGCAATACCGCCCCTTTGGGACCATTGTGTTAGACCATAATGTGACAAAAAGAATGTGATTAACGGACGCACAGCTTTTTAAACTAAAGTAAAAATGCAATTTTTATGAATAAAATGAAACAAAACTGCCAATTCTTTCAAAAACAAATATGCACTTAACATGGAGACTAGCAATAAACATAAAAACACAATAAAATGATTAAAAATGAATAATAAAATAATGTCTAAAGTTTTCCAACAGTATTTTTAATTCTTATCAATTGTAATTAGCAAGTCATACTCAGTATTTAGCCCATTAAAATGTTATTACAAATTAATAAATTAATTACATATTAATTAAATTGTGGAACACATCTAAGGTTGAATAGTGTATGTAAGTTTGTTTGCTGAAATTTTCATTTTAATGATTTGTATATTTTAGTTTTAAAATAAACAATATGATATAACACGACTGCCTGATATGAATTTAAATATTTTAATTTCAATTTGAACACTTAAACATAGCATCAAAATTAAAGTCTTAGAAAATTTGTTTGAAAACATCGTGTAATGAAATATCTTTTAGACTTGGATTATCTTTTTACCAATTCAAAATGAATGACGAAATTGAATGGGATTCAATTGCAACTAGCAACCATAATATTCCTTATTAACACTAGAACTACTGAGTCTTACAAAATGACGGTTTTTGATATGATAGAACTAGGTATATCAAATATGCTGGTAAATCTTGTGTTAATCTTCCCAGTTATTAGGGCATAATAATTTTTCAGGATATTAAGCTTTCCTACATGTAAGTTTGGTAATTTCTTTAATTATCATCATAGGCTTAGACATATTATAACAATAGTAAATGTTTTTTCTTAGATTTCACATATAACAAAATATAAAACTTTACAAATTTTAACATCTAAAAATCTTAATAATTGATGATTCTATTTTTGATCATTAGCCACACAGGTAGTCATTTTTTCTACTATAGATAACAGAAATCAATCAAGAATGAAAACAGATCAAAGATGACGAAATTTTGATGTGAAATATTGAATTTATTTTGTCCTTAAATTAAGAAATGACCCATAATAAATGGAAATGACGGAGGAAAAAAAGAAAAATTAAAACAACATTGTATTTGTCTTTAAATGCCAGCGAATAGGTTCCTAGGATAGACATAAATGTAAAGAACAGATAAAAACTTAAAAAGACAGAAGAAAAGTATAGAGATATTTAGAGAAAACTATAGAAATAAGACACAGTATCACAGAAATTAAAGTAACTAATCAATTGATACAATTATATTCGAGGAATTTTGATTGAAGTAGCAGTTTTGTGATAATTAATTTGGATTATTACTCATGTTCTGAGTTTCGAGTCTTGAGTGGTGGAATTCAGATCGATTGTAATTGTGATTAACAATAAATATTGATAATATCGAGAACTCGTCATTGTTAATACTATTCCAGACACAACTGAAACAATTTAATTATTTATCTTTTTAATTTATTATGTTGAAAAAAATCTTAACTTTTTATAGAGTGAGACAATTTATTTTTAAAACTCATTATTTATTCTCAAAATTCAAGAGGTCTATGAATAGTTCCTTAAAACCATAAAATAGTATAATGCAATTCTGATGATTTAATTTGCAACTTATTTTTAAAATTCTGGGCAAATTAATTCTCGACCCCTTCATAGCATTGATTTCAATTCATTCAAGTCCACTTGATTTATTTCATCAAAACAAAAAAATATAAGATTTCTAGTAATTAAAACAATCGAAGCATCAAAAAACCAATCAACTTATGCATCTATAGTTTTTTTCAACGAAGATCTAGCGTGCATTTAGAAAATTTAAATGATGATGAAGAAATATTAAATTAAAATAAAATTGTTTTAATTAATATGCATTTAAGGAAATAATTTGAGAAATTAATTTTCTGAACATGTTTAATATATTTTTTTAGTTTCTTAATTAAATTGATGTTCAAGATATAATATTTTTATGCTAGTTTTGTTTTACACATTAATTATAATCTTAACTAGTTTGAATTACAGTAATAATAATAATAGGAGGATATTAATAATAGATAATCAAAATTTGATTTCCGGTCTGTTATTATTATTATTATTATTATTATTATTATTATTATTATTATTATTATTATTATTATTATTATTATTATTATTATTATTATTATAATCATTGAGAATCATTAATATATTATTATTATTATTATTAAAATGAATTAATAATTGAAATGATATTAAACAAAAAATATTTATAAAATTTTGCACCATGTAGTTCTTGCGATAAGATAGTTCCATTGCTTCCTTATAAACGTCTCCCACCGGAAATTGGCTCGTCATTCCCAAAATATTAGATTGTAAAGTCATTTGATAAATTTTATACATTAAATCCCATTAATAATCTGTCAGATTCAACTAGCATCATAAAATTTTAATTTATCATTTTCGTTTTTAGAATTTAATTTCATTTCGTTTTCTCTTTTACAGAATGCCGACAAAATAACAACAGTTGATATTGAAAATGTCTTCCATTTATATGATAGAGTGAGTGTTTTACGTTTGATTTTTTCGTTTCTGAATTTAATAGATATTTTTATAAAAATTATTGTTAATTGTTTTTAAAATTTATTTAATAATAAATACTACCCAAGTCATTGATGCCGACGTTTTCAAGTGTTATATGGTGAAAGAATTATGCTTTGAAAATGAAATATGTTAAAAATAATTAAAGAAAATGTTAAAATAATTAAAACATTTGCACAAAAAACATTACAACCTTTTGTTGTTTTTACACTATGAGAAAATATGAGTTTTTCATACGATTAGTTTACAAATGTCAAAAAATTAGATTTGGCTTGCTAGTGTAGTATTTAAATTCTGATTATTATTTCCTTACATGATACTGATGAGAGACAATTAAACTCGCAACTTGCTTGCCATTAGAAATTGTATTGAGTATTTCAATACGGTTTATTTTAACAAATATTTCATTTCATTCTAAATTATTTTTATCAATAAATCTTACTAAGATTATTTTCTAATATTTCTTGATGTTTCAAAGAATTATTTTTATAAAATACTGGAGAGATCTGGGAGAGCAAATATAGTTATGATGATTTTTAGAAAATTTATTTTTGGGTTTTTTTTGAAGTTATGTCAATATTTTTGAGATAAATTTTATTGACTTGTTTGTTTGAAATACTGCAAGCTAATGGAATTGACAGATAGCTTCGGTTTTTTGTTTGAAATTGAATAAAAAAATTTAAATTCATTTTTTAAATATATTATTTTATCAAAATGAAATCTATAATTTTTGTTTTTATTTGTAAATAAAGGAAAATATTTATCAAAATATTCTATTAGTGACATTAGTGGAAGGCATTAGGTGGTTTCGTGTGGTTGATATCGAATTGCAGAGCTGTAATATTCTTTTTCATTTGACTGTTAATAGCGTTTTAAAGAGCTCCCGATAGAAAGAGCTCAAAATAATTTTTATGTTAAATATTTTGTTTAAATGCATCAAGGTAAATTTGATTTAGTTTCTCTCTGGACGATCTTTACCAAGGTTTTACTACTGCTCACATGTTTATTAGTGACTACCTGAAAATGCAATAAACCTTCTTTTAAAATGTTTAAAAAATTTGAACCTAAATTTGAACAGTTGTTCTACATCATTGAATAAACTAAAAAGGTTGATAGGAATAATTTATGAGAAAAAATAATTTAAAATTTTTGAAAATATTATTTTGATTTAATAATATACATGCAGTTTTTTAAAAATCTAGATTTAATTTGTTTTATACGATAGGATAAAAATGGAACCATAGAAAATGAAGAACTTCAAGGATTTTTGAAAGATCTCTTGGCTTTGGTGCAAGAAGTTAGTAATCTTTTTGTTTCATTGATTTTGAAAATCTTCTTTGAGCCTAATAATCATAATACTACTACTACTACTACTACAAATAATAATAATAATAATAATAATAATAATAATAATAATAATAATAATAATAATAATAATAATAATAATAATAATAATAATAATAATAATAATAATAATAATAATAATAATAATAATAATAATAATAATAATAATAATAATAATAATAATAATAATAATAATAATAATAATAATAATAATAATAATAATAATAATAATAATAATAATAATAATAATAATAATAATAATAATAATAATAATAATAATAATAATAATAAATTTGCGATAAATATTTAAAGTTGATGTTAGGTGATTTTTTTTGCATATCACTGGGTTTTTCAAAGTCCTTAAATCTTAGGGATTTTCTTTAGGAGTTCTACTAATCTTTACTCAACAATTCATTTTCTTTGTGGTTGTGAAACCGATTGCGAGAATTTAGTACTTTGACAACGCTTTTTAATGCCTCAAATTTTAGACCCTTTCATTATTTTAGCATTAATGTCAAAAACAAAACGTGTAATCTGTGACAGCCATAGATGGCCTCTACAAAACCGAAATAAATTTCGATCTATTCTAATATTTTCGAAATATGCTCAAAATAAATTGATGAGGCATTGTTTTAAATTAATCGATAAAATTTTGTCAGAAAAATTATTTTTGTGAATTATAAAATAAATTCCGACCAATATAGTCTTTCCTTTTCATTTTTGACCTTCCTTGTTAAATATAAAACAAAATATTGATTGATAGTCTGAACAGAAAATGATTTGAAAAATAATCCTAATATAGCTACATTTTCAACATATTGTACAAATAAAATATTGAAAGTTTGAAAGTTTATTGTTAATTATTCGATAGAAGAAATTTTCTGAATGAAACAAAAGAGAAAAGATTGTCATATAATTATTTTTGGAGTTAAATAATTGATATAATTTATTGCTTTCTGGAAGTTATGGAAATTGAGTCAATGATTAAAACAATGATAAAAAAATAAATTTAACTGTAATTGTTTCAATTTTATTTTTAATCATTTTTTCATCTGATAGTTTGAAAATATTTTCATTTTGTTACGGTAAACTTGGAATATTTAATTAAGAATATTGATCTATAGTCTGAAATTAAACAAAAATAAAATTAGATTTATGAGAAAATGAATAAAAATGTTTTATTGTTATGATTTTTGAATTTTAATTTGTAGAAATATTTCAAATTGTATATTTGGTGTCTTTATTTTACAAGTATCACTCAATAGCTGACTAAAACGTTTCAAATGATTGAAGATAAACCCTATCCAATTTTGATTGTCTAGGTGTCTTTCCAAGCTTTGAATATCCTTCAAAGAATAATTATTAATTTTTGAATGCGATTTTATTTTTTTCTATAAAAGAGTATATTTTATAACAATTATCTAACTCAACATACACTTTACCCGTATCTCCAGGAAATCCACCTAAACCATCTTTCCATCCTTACAGATTTTCTTTTTACTATGCTATTTTTAACATTTAATAAAGACAGTACCGAAAATGGGAAAGTAAAATTTTGATCTATAGCCGTTGTGAGGATATTTAAACATAATTATCAACGGACATAAATTTAAGTTTGACTAAATTAACTTTTGATAAATTAGATAAAAATATTTTAAAATATTTGATTATAAATTATTATACTAATTATTAAATAAAATAAGGACTTTTTTTAAATAAAATAAAATTTTATTATATTTTAATTGTTTAAATTTATACTTGGAATGAAATTTAATTTTAAAAAAATTAAATGCCGTTGTTAATTTTATTTAAATACTCAGAAATATAGAAGAAGTTTTTTCGATTTGAATAAATTTTGAACTTATAATGACTACAAATTTTGAACTAAACGAAGATGTTTTCACAACATTAGACAATTGTTCAAAATCCCCAAATTAAAATGAGAATGTGAATGAACCTAAAATTAAAAACATCCCTCGACCACAAATAGTCTATTAATAAAACAGTTTTTAAAATTTACTTTGTCTTTAAAAAATGCTTCATGGAAAACTAAGGATTTTAATTTACCCATTTGCTTGTGAGTGGCTTCGAAATTCATGTTTCCATATTTTCATAAATTCTTGTGAATTTCAACATATAAAAATGCACTGACAAAATTCCAAATTTTTCTCACCTTCTATTTTATCTAAAAAACATTTAAAACTATTGAAAACATAATTAAATTTTACTATCCGAATTTTTTGTATGTTAAAATAAACATAATTTTGGTTCTGAAATCGACGAAATATTTATTAAATGCAGACAAAATGTAGAGATCCATTATTGTAGAGATCCATTAAAAAGTGATAATATTGTTAATATTATTAATAAAAGTATTAAATAAAAATAAATTTTTAGTTTGAGTTGGCATTTGGGTTAAAACTTCCCGTATTTAAAACATACATAATCGAATAAAAATATTCTAATGAGATTATTTTTCAATAAAAAAATAGGTATTATTTTTTTTAATTTCTAAAGATAATCATTTGACCAAATAATTTAATTAGATAATTAAAAATTAAAATAAGATTGTTAAAAAAAATCATGAAAAAATTGATAGAAAATAAAGATTGAATTTAGAAATAAAATATTTTAATATTAATATGATTAAACAAAAATTAGAATATCCAAAATATACTATTCCTTGAATTTGTTAGAATATTTTACTTGTGACTTTTGTTGATAAATTTATTACTTTAATGTTTATATAATGTTAGCTTATCATAATTATTATTATTATTATTATTTTTTTATTATTATTATTTTTATTTTTATTATTATTATTATTATTATTATTATTATTATTATTATTATTATTATTATTATTATTATTATTATTATTATTATTATTATTATTATTATTATTATTATTATTATTATTATTATTATTATTATTATTATTATTATTATTATTATTATTATTATTATTATTATTATTATTATTTTTATTATTATTATTATTATTATTATTATTATTATTATTATTATTATTATTATTATTTACGCCATTGCAAAATGAAAAACAATACGCGGTGAAAACTAGAAAAAGTTATTTTTTATATCATTATTTTAGCATATTTTAAAATCAAAACCGCCAGAGTAGTCTAAAGAAGAATCTATCAGCGTCTGCATGACCCCGCTGCTACACTCACCTCATTTACCAAGAAAAAGTTTTCTAGTTCCAAATAATAATGAATGCAAAATATTACAGAAAATATTAAAAAAATGAATTCATTTTAATAACTTTATAAATAATTATTTTTCTCCGAATTCCAATTTTGGTTAATTTACATAATCTTTATTAAAAGCAGATTTAATGTGAAAATAAATTTCAAAATATTTTTACTGAGATTTTTTATACTGTCAATTTAGGGAGAGCTCGGATCTCATTTTGTCATAAATGTAAATATGTTATTTTTCAAAATCGGAGAAATTCTCATTAATCATAATAATTTGTCGAAAATTAAATAAAACTGCCAACTAAATACAGTAAATAACATTCATAGCTTACAAAAATGTTTTCATGGATAAAGTAAATTTTTGGAAAATTTAGTTTAACATAAATTTTGAATTATTTATTTTTTGATACATTTATTTTGACAAACAACTTCAGCTAATGTTAGTAAATAATAATAATAATAATAATAATAATAATAATAATAATAATAATAATAATAATAATAATAATAATAATAATAATAATAATAATAATAATAATAATAATAATAATAATAATAATAATAATAATAATAATAATAATTATAAAGGAGTTTCAAGATAAAGATTCGTCTTATTGTCTTGCCTTAAAACCAAACTTTGCAAACTTATTTTATGTTCAGAGCATCAGGATAAGTGAATAACAGGGTTAACTTGACACTGTTTTTATTACCTGGCGCTCAGAGAAATCTGAGCGCCTCCCGGCATATTACTGATGAGAGCCATTAGCTCAAAACTAGTATACTATTGGGAAATGTACTGAGTATCGCTTAATGTATCGTATTATTATTGTTATTATTATTGTTATTATTATTGTTATTATTATTACTATTATTATTAAAATTATTATTATTATTAAAATTATTATTATTATTATTATTATTTTTATTATGCTGGTTATCAATGTTAGATATTTTAAAGTGGTGGCCAAAAGTAAGAGTTAATAATTAATTTAAATTTTCAATTTTTTTTTAAAAAGGATAAAGTTTTTGAATGTCACTTCTTTTTAACATACCAAATAGTGCACTCAAACATGAAACTGAAGTAAATTTAGAATAAGATTTATGGTATTCTCATAAAATATAATTCACTCTTGTTAGTGATAGTCTAATAAGTTATCAGTCTGTGGTTTTCAAAAAACTAAGCGCTGGTTCGTCGCATTCAGAACTTTATGAATCACTTATATTAAATTAGTTTATGTTGTTTGCATGCATAGTTTATATTAGAATTTTTGGTTATTCATTAATTATTATTTTATAAAACTCAAGAAATTATTTGTTTAATTATATATCTAATAAAATAGACGTAATCGACTTTTTTCAGATAAAAAAAGTTTATTTATTTCAACAAATATTTGAACAGTCCGTGTCATAAACGAGCATGTATAATTTGGCAAGTAAATAAGTAGTAGTAGCTCGTGTATTATTGTTATTATTATTATTATTATTATTATTATTATTATTATTATTATTATTATTATTATTATTATTATTATTATAAATTAAAAGAGAGTTTTATCTTCTATGAAAGTGATTTCTTTATTTGCCTTTATTTTAGCTTTGTTTTAAACAAATCTTTGGGTTCATCAATCTTTTTTCGGGTGTCTTAAGTACCAAAACTTATTGACTGCAAGCTTTGAAGATCTGAATCTAGTTTTAAATGTTCTTGATCCAAAGATTCGTAATTTAGTTTTATTTTTTTTGATCCGTTAAGATCTCAAATTAAGATCCTATCTGTATGATGTTTATGGTTGGGTACTGAGTTCAGGGATAGAATGTGTATTATAATTCGAATTGGTAATATCTTCAGGGAAATAAAGAGTCAATATTCCTTTGGAATCTCTTGTTAGCTTAGCCAAATCACCTTGCTATTTAAAAACAGACACGTGGGTCATCCTTTTGGTCTCTTCTCTACAGTTATTTATATATTTAAAAGGAAATGATTAAACAAAATGTTTCCAATTGTCTTTGACTAAACACGATGAGCCAGATAGAAAGATATTTCCTCCCGATATATCATATTAATATCCCAACACATTTATCCTTTTAAATCAAAATATTTTTTTAAGATAACCGGATGTTGCTCTCTTCCGAGAAAGTAGGTTAAGCGACAAATACATGCAATGTATAAATTCAATAGGAAAATAATGACAAAGAGTTTCAAAGGGGTAATAGTTATTCAGATTTTGTCAATTGTAAATTCTTGATCGTCGATCTAATGACTACCAAAAATAGTAATAAATAAAATGTTGATATAGACTGAAAATATAATTAAAACATTGAGTTATAATATAAATGTTTCACTGGATATTAATGTTTAAATAAATAAAGGAAATATTTTATAATTGAATATCGAATCAAATGATTTGCTAATTTAAACAAATAAACTTATTTTAAATAAAATAAACCTAAAATACAAAATGACTTGTAAAATGTTGTAAAATATTAGCATGTGATAAAACCAATCAGTAAATCTATTGAAAGATTGTTTTAAACAGCATACGAAAATAGCGTAATTTCAAATTATTCACATCAAAAAGACGCTAGAGAGAAAAAGCATTTTGTTAAAATTTTTAAATATAAATTTTTGAGATTTTTTAATTTGAATTGAATTTGTTCACTATTTGCAGGATTACGACAAAGATGATCTGGAATTCTTTCGGCAGATTATTCTCAATGAATGGGACGTCAACCATGACGGGAAAATTAGCATGAACGAGCTGAAAATGATGCTGATGCAACAAAGTCGACTGGCTAAACTTACTCACTTGGAACCCCGACAATGAGATTAACTGATAAAAACGGCGAAATTTGTGCCATTTCTTTTAATGTTGTCTTTAATCGTATTGGAATATTTTTTTATTCTTCAAAATGTTTAGTTTATTTATTGATAATATAGTTATATTTACCTTTGATTTCTGTAATAAAATAATAATAATAATAATAATAATAATAATAATAATAATAATAATAATAATAATAATAATAATAATAATAATAATAATAATAATAATAATAATAATAATAATAATAATAATAATAATAATAATAATAATAATAATATTAGTAGTATTAGTAGTGATAATATTTTATATGGTTTGGCAGGAAATGTTTACTCTGACTCCACGTGGTCTTTAAGTACCACTGAAATAACTCAACACAAGAAAAGTCTTTATTGCTACCACCAATTGCACAACGATTTACACTTTCAATATCAATTACAACTGGCAAGGATCCCTATAGAAGCCGCATTTTAATCTATAATATACTAGATCTCTAAAAATGTTCTTGACACAAGTCTGACTAGTTATGGATTCGAGATTCTCTTATTTAGTAAATCTCTTCTCAACAACTAATTAAATTGAATAAAATTTTGATTCGGCTCTCGAAAACTATTGGAGTAATATGTTTTATCTTTTAGACGCTTCGGCCTTTTCCTGAGAGAAGTTTTCAGCGCAAATCACATTTGAGAATAATTAGTTCCCTTGATAATTAAATTTATTAAAATTAGATAATTAATTTGTATTTTTTTAAATTATTTTTTCTAATGGTCCCAAATTAATTTTATATTATTATTTTCGTCTCGTCAATTGGCATCGGCTTATACTCATTTCCCCCGGGAAATATTGATTTTGAATTTTTGATTATTTTAATTTGATTATTTTATTTTCCCAATTTTTCTATTTATTAAAATTTTCTAAATATACATAACCCCAACAATAATAATAATAATAATTATTATTATTATTATTATTATTACTATTACTATAATAATAAATTTGTATTATTTTAAATTAAAATAAAATGCATTCTTGATGGCTTTTGATAGTGAAATTTTCAAATTTTTGAGTCAATTTTAAACTTTTCAATTATTTTCAATTGCTTTTGAGTATTTAATGCTTACAATTAAAATTTGCATCATTAATTCATGTTGTAATGATAATTTGTTTAAATTTGATTTAATATATTTAGGGAATTTGACTTGATGAAAAAAATTTCCCGCATTGGAAAGAAGTGTCGAAATCCCGGGATTACGGAATAATATTGCATAGCTTACATTGAGAAATTAGGATTATTATACGATGGACTGAGATCACCGATAAGTAATCCGTAGGTTATAATATAACGATTTTGATCGAGCTAATCGCATTGCTATTGGTTAAAAAGATTTTTAATTTTTAAAGTGAAAAAAATTATTTAAAATATTTACTAGATATTTAAAATGAGAAAAATAATATTTTATTAATTTTTATATTTAAGAAATATGTTAAATTAATATAATTTAAACAATTATATAAAGTTTTGTAAACTGTTGACTAGCATAAAGTATTATGTGTTTACTTATCCCCCTATGAGTGGTATTTTATGAACCCGATGGTTTGTAACGTAATTTCCTCCTGGTATCATATGGAACCGTTGGTTTTCTAAAGATAAGGCGTCAATCAAAGAGAGTCCTCTGCCTGTCTGGATCTCTAGTTATGATATTATAAATTTTACTGTATGTAGAATTGGTTGATTTGGAATGAGAATTTTATATTTCTCTCTCTACTTGCAAGCCCATTGTGAGATATAGTGAATAATGTTGAGAAAATTATTGCAAACATCTTGAAATATTATTAATTCAGTGAATAAAAAGATAAGAAATTCTATAACAATTTTTAATTTATCATAAACAAAAAGCAAATTAGTGATAGGAGCAGCTGTTAATCAAATATTATATTTTTTATTGCCTGAACTGCAATTAATATCATAATTTATTGTTTAAATAGGATATAGTATGCATAATAATATAGTGTAGGATTTATTATTGTTTACAAATAGTATACAGTTAGGAGAGGGCGCTAATGCCCTTCAAATAAAATTTCAATGTTTCGACATTTAAGGGTCAAAAATGATGTTTGCATGGTCAAAAATTAAGGCCAGGCTTGATGAATAGGTTTGTGTTTTCGTCGAAATGGAGTCATATTGAAGTGTTGATAAATGACAATAAATATGGGCAAGACAGGATGATCGTCAAATTAATTGATGGACAAGATTAAGGACAGACATGATTAAAAAGCCTATTTATCGGGTGAAATTCAAATATTGGCTAGTGATAGGAGTAAGTGTCGATAAAAAGCAGTAAATTAATGGCAAGACTGGATTCAACCAGTTCAAATGTTCCACAACTATGAAATGTATTTTTTAAAAGAAATCAATATAAAATGGATAGCCTATATTTCTAAGCTTTATTAGCGATTGTCGATTTAATGTATTTTTATTCAAAGACCATATTTGCCTTCGAAAACCCCTGTGGCCCGTTGAAGCACATGGGGTTTTTTATCGAGAGCCATAAATACCCCTGACTACTGTGACCATATTAGGCTTCTTTTAACGCTTATGAGATTTATTGCATTTTTATCCAGAAATCATATTTGCCTATTAAAACCCACTGACCCACATGAGTATATTAAAACCAAATAAATGTTGTTAAAATTATTATTTCCAGAATTTCACATGTTAAACCGACAGGAGTTCATCGATTTTGTTTTTAGATTTATTAAACCAGTGCAAAAGTAAACACTATGAGACATATTTATAGAAAACCAATTTATTACACTCGTTTCAGTTCATTAAAAACTGCTATACTAAAATGAAAAAATCAATAATGTTATAATATAGGGACATACATACTTAGCCGTGTCTGCATGTAATTTGTTCAACTGAATAAAAACTTATTATAGGAAGGAAGGAATTTGAAGAAAATTTTTTTAACATAGAAACATAATACCTAGTAAATAATCCATGCAAACTTACAAAATGTAAAAATGTTCAGATCAATTAAATCTCTATAAAACAATTTTTAGTAACATTTTAGACAATTTTTTTTTCAAATTAAAGCCGAAAACTTTTGAAAAAAATACCAATAACTTTGAGTTGTAGAGAAAATTATGAAATAATTTCGTAAGATTTTTCATGAAATTCAATCAATTTAATATTTTTCAAAAATATCCATCGAAACTCTAGATTTTTGCAGAGATGAAGAAATAACAATATAAGATTTAACTTGTACTTAAAACAAATTCATTTTTTACCTCATTTGCAATTTACCAGGAGCAGTGGAACCAGAAACTTCAAATGAGCAGTTTAAAAACAACGGGACAAGTTTTTCGATAACTTAAGTTTAAAATTAATATTTTTTATAAGTATAAAAAATCGAAATCATTAATATCATTGAAAATGGGAAAGATTTTTATAAATTTAGGTAATAAACGGAAATTTCCAAAGCCTCATAAAATCAATAAATATCAAAAATTTGGATTTGTCAAAAGGTAAAAAGATGGCAGCCAAAACGCATTTCCAAGAACAGAGAAATAGTTTTTTCGAATATAGAAACTTTTTAATTATAAATTTTATTTTAATAAATTTTAGTTTTCAATTAATCGTACTTACTTTTATTCGAAAATAATTCCATTAATTTACATAAATTGGCATAAATGTTTTCTAAATAATATTTTTGCATAATATTTTTTCTAATATAAAGTTATTTTAACAAATAATATATAATTATAAAAAATAATTTAAATTAATTTGTAAAGTCTGTTGAAACATGGCCTCTGGCGAACATATTATTATATATTAATATTTTATTAATCAAATTAATCAATACTTATACTTTGGCCTTCTACGTAATTTTAGCTCATACTATATTGGTGATTAATGGAAACCTCAAATACTATAGTTTGATAATGAAGTAAGAAAGTCAATGATAAAGAATGAATGACATTATATAGACATCAAAATATTATTCATAACAAAAGATAATTTTTATGTTGCTTATTTTCGTAATAAATAAAATATGAAATGTTGCCTTTTTATATGTGGAAAATGACAGAATTTAAAAAAATTGGGCGTAACTGATTTTTTAGCTATAGTTTTAAAGATTGTGTTATTAAAGTTATATTTTTTACTAATAAATACTTTTTAATTACAAGTTGATATATTTTTATTTTAATTACTGTATCAATTTTTTGGGTTTTGAAATAATATTTTACATTTATTTCTTGTAATTTAATATTTCGTATTATCGGATGCTCGTTTATAATAATAAAAATAATAATAATAAAAATAACTTGAAATAATAATAATAATAACTTGTAATAATAATAAAATAATAATATTAAAAATAATAAGTAGTAAATTATATTTAAAAATTTTCAACAGTTTGAATGACATTGATAAATTTTAAATGACCTTGAAAAATATGATGGCTCATCCAATGACCTTGAATGAGTCATGGTCTTTGTCTTAAAAACTGTTTTGTACTTTTAGACTTAGAAAAAAACTTTTTACCCCCCGGGGAGTTTTAACTGGCGGTGACACATCCCACTACCGTCTCTCTTTAATTGAAATAAAATTGAAAAAAAGACCGAAGACATATTATTGCATAATTATTGACGCATCTTATTACTATAAATATTTAGGTGGTGAAGCTGTATCAATAAATTATGTAATATCAGTAAATTTTAAAGAAACTGATTTTTATTGTAGTACACAACTTAAGAAATCATAGAAGTTAAAAACCTCTTTTAACCCCTTAAGGTAGATAATCATGTCCGTGAGGTCAGATTTTTATATTTTAAGTATGTTCAAATCATGATTATAGAACACTTTGTTGGGCTGAAACTAGAATATATTAAGATTGTTCAAATTGTGCTGTAATACAGCATTAAAAACCGGCGATTCAAGATGATTTAAAATAACCGACACAAACACTAATTCGGACCCCAGAGACAAAACTCAGTAACGCATCAGAATGTACACGAAGATTTTGAAGCATCTACCTTTCCAAATAGGGTGATACAAATTTGTACCACAAAACCTTATGCATAATTTTTTTTTGCTTGTTTGTAATTTCAAAAGACTTGTAATAAATAAACATATACACTTCTAAAATGTTACAAACTCATGCGATAGTCACAGAAACAGTTTCTAGAGTCATTTAAATATAATGATATACCATATTGAACCCAGCAGATATTGCTGCGGCAGTCTTTAGCACGACTGTTGCAGTATACACAGCGGGAAATAGTTGTTTTCACCAATGTATTGTGTCGAGGTGAGTTTTTAACCTTTTGAACTGAGATATCTTAGAATGAATGATCCCTTGATACAATACAAAGTAGTTGTTTATTGCAATATCCAGCATCAAAGAATATTTGCAAATAAAATTTGGATACGGATCGGTGATCTAATTCTTCCAATAATGCCTCATTGATGGTAAGCGATGATATTACATCATGATATTTACACCAATGAAAGCCTTCATTTCTTCAGCGCTGACCTCAAAGTCATTACCCTTCTGAGAGGCATACAAATTGGACTGGGGAACTAAAATCGTTTCTGTTAATTTCTCAAATTGGCAAGTCTCATCGAAAATACAATATGGCCTATGCTTCTCCTCCTCATTTCATCTGAATTTAAACTCACCATATCGAATCTCTTTCAAATTAAATGGCAAATACATTTCAATTTCTCTTTATATTCTTTTCCACTTTTTCACATTGTCCTACAATTGCGGCATCTCCATAGGATGAATTGACACAAGAACTGTCTTCTTCACATACAAAAATAATTAATAATCATACATAGCTAATATTAAAGTAATAATTTTAGTGACAACCCTATTATACACCAAGCCCCACTGAGATAAATTCCGCTATAATTCAAGTTGATACATAAATCAACTTGGCGGAATTTATATACTGAATGCATTTCAGCCATTTTTTAAATGGCTGCTAAGTAAGTTTTTTTTTATACAGTTATATAACTTAAAGTTAAATTTTAAGAGTTGAATTATGATTTCATAAGGAAATATGATCATAATTCAAGCTCTTAAATATAACTTTGATCAACTATTTCATATATATTACTATAAATAATATTTAGGAAATCAAGTAAGTAACAATAACTAATCTCCAAAAATATATATATTTTTTATACATTTCGGAAAAAATCTCCTAATATGCACAAAGTAATTAGTTAAATCACTGTAGTCTTCTTTCACCAGCTCGTTATCCAGTGCGTCCTTCAGAAAATCGAATCTGGATTGGAAATTCATGGAACCGAATCCATCTGCTCTTGATATAGATTTCCGAATATTGAATTTGATTTTACTGAACACACTTTCAATTGGGTTCAGTAAAGGACTATATGGTGGTAAATGTTCAATAACATTATTTAGAGATATTGCACCACCATGAATTGACGCATTGTCGTGGATTAAAAGATATCCAGTTCCATTCAATTTTACAGTTATTTCGTTGATGAAGATCTGGTAGGTATCCTTTTTATAGGATCCTACTACTAATTTATGGTGGACTGGTCCATTGACTCCAATTGCGAGAGCCAAGGACATATTTCGCCCTCGGTTCGTTGGAAGTGTGGCGTATAATCGCTCACCTTTTTTATTTCTTCCAAGTTTCTGGCTTGTCCAAGTATTAAAGCCACATTCATCAATATATATTAATTGAGAATCCATCCATGCTTCTTCTAAGTATCGCGTCGTGTATTCCATTCTGAGATCCAAGACGCGATCTGAATTTCTTTCAGCAACCGATGGTCTTATTTGCTTGGTGGTTATGAGGTGATTTCCAAGAAAACGGGAAATAGTGTTTGTGGAAACACTTAAATTTTCGGAAATTAAGAAGTTCTTCATTTCCTCTAATGAAGCATAAACATTTTTCTCTACAAAATCAAGTAGTTTATTGCCATATTCAGAAATTTTGGATTTACTGCCACCAATCTTGCCTTATGACAATTTCCCAAATTTCCGGTATTTGTATATTATTGTTTTGATGGAATTTCTGGATATTCCTAATAATTTTCCAAAATGGAAATAGTCTTCACCATTTTCCATGGCATTGATAATTCTTATTTTATCGATTTCCGAAATTTTATAAGAATAATTTTTTATAACTTATAAATAAAATTTACAGTGTATGCTTTTTTGTTAGAGTCTCAGGTGTTGTTGAGGGCCTAGAAACTTCTGAAAGCCTATGGAAATATTCAATTTATTTCAATTTTCAAATAAATCGTACAATGTGATTTCTTCTTCATCGCGAAATGGAATTGTTTCTGCAGAAATGTCTGAAAGTCTATGGAAATATTAAATTAATTTCAAGTTTCAAATAAATCTTACGAAGAAATTTCATCATTTTCATAAAAATTAGGATAAGTTTCCTCAACATTAAATTTTAAAATTTTTTCCGCCATTTTTTTATCTAAAAATATCTCAAAAATGTCTAAATTAATTTATTATAGGGATTTTTTCAACTTCGGATGGCACATGTTAAAAGTTAGCATGCATGTTTTATTATAGGTTGTGTTAATGTGCATTATTTTATTTCTCTCTCACTTTTTGTGTCTCTATAGTTTAGGGTTTGTCTCATTGACGATTTTACAAGCAACCTCAAGGTCAGTTGGTGTGTTTATATGCTATAAATATATTGATTTTTGTTTTATATTATAGGTGACTTATCTCAACTTCGCTTGGTGTAGTTTCAAGTACTTCGAGAAAAAATACAATGTCAAGATAACTGGTTGATTATGTTACCAATAATTCGCGCCAGGTAACAGTGAAAACATTTAAAAGATGATTTTAAAGTTATAAAAATAAATTCAGAAAAAAAGGACTCTTTCTTGGAAGTTGTTCTTAATCATTGAGACTTCTCTGATTGAAAATTTTTCCGTTTTCTGCACGTCATTGTCTAATATAACATCAAATAAGACATTTAATAAATGTATCATTATCAAAACTTACAATAATCAAGATCTGTGGCATTAAAAATGGGCCTATGACATAATCCAGTATGCGTATAACTAGAGGTGTGGGGAGATATTTCCAGGGGTGTGAGACTCATTTGATTTATAAAATGTACACATTTTTTTAAATACACAATATATTTGGCAAAAAAAGGTATTTTTCTAAATTAAAAAATTGAAACACATTTTCCAATTGGGTCCGAAGACCTATTTTTATATTTGAAGAGTGAAAAACTACTCATATAAATGGATAGAGAGGAAGAATGAGAATAGAGAAATAATAGTACGATTAAAAAAATTTATAATTAAAAATGCACGCAATTTTACATTAAATAGGACCCTAATTTTAAATTTATAAAAGAAATTTAGTTAATTTATAAAATTTTATGTAAAACTTTGCTCAAAATTGGTTTGAGTGAAACCTTTTACTAAAGTTGTCTTGGAAAAAAATGTTTAGTTCCTGAAAAGGTTTTTACATACCTATTCTTACTTTTATTATGACAAATTTGTCATTTTATCTAAGTTATTTTTTCAAAGGGTTTTTCTAATAAAATAAAATAAAATAAAATAAAATAAAACTTAAATTCAATCTACTGAAATATTACTATTGTTCATCATTATTTCTTCATAAAAATATTAAATTCATACTTAGCAAAATCGGAATTTAATTTGGTTCAATTTAATGTCAGAAACGGTTCTATCAATTCGCGTTGGTGTGTTCAAAACGTTTTTGTGCAAAAAATTTGGTTACTATTTAATCCTTTATTGCATGATTTTTTTTGATTTTAGTAAAAGACATGTACTTGTGGTACATTTATATATAATATATACGGCATTTCATTTGTGAAAATTTAAAACAGAATAAATTGTTATTATAGTTTTTAATTATTATTCATAAATAAATAATTATTATTATTATGACAATCATTAAAACGATCGAATATTTAATCAGTGAGATATTTTTTTTTCACTTAGCTTTTTCAAGTCGATCTCAATACTTATATCTTCACATCGTTGTTGAAGTTGCAAGTTTTCATCACAATTGCACTGTCATAAAGTCATAACTATATCACAAAATAGTTTTGTGAAAGCGTGTTGAATTTCATATGCCGAAAAAATTATTGATCTAATTATTATTATAAGAGGTAAAAATATAAAATGCAATCCAAAATAGCAGCTTAAAAAGTTGCTATTATTTTAATAAAATATAAATGTTTCTATCTATGACATTGTTTTACAATTTTTGGGCTGTGTAGCAAAAGAAATCTCTCAAGAGCTACATATAAAATTAATTTTTTTATTATAGTCTACTATTATACTTTTTTGAATAACTCTTACAATATAACTAATTTATTGTTCAATTTAATTCATTATATTAAAAATATGAAAATAATTAGGTGCATCTATATCTACATTTATAGATGTCATGGCAAAATGTAACATTTTTGTTTGTAATTTACTTCTTTAAGCTTTATTCGCAAAAAGAGTTGCTCACAAATATAATAATAAAATAATATAAGGGACCATCCTTAAGGATGCCCTCCAAAAATAAGCAATTTTTGATCCCCTTCTCCCTTTGTCCCTTTCTGTCCCTTTTCACGAGCAATCCCCCCAAATTGAATGTTCAATAAGAAAGAATATAACCCAAAACTTGGGATATCAATTTCGGGGATTGTAATTCTAGTTGTAATTTGGTATTAGATAGATTGTTGAAATTTTATCTTCTATATTGTTCGTGTATATTTTCAAATGATTTTACTTCTTTGATCTCTTCTATATTCTCTGGACAATTGCAGGAAAAATTACTCAAATTTCTGATTTTTCTTCTGGTTTTTATTGTTTTTTTATTTTCTATTTAATATTTATGTTGGGCTCAGAGCCAAAATTAAAACAAAAATTACAAAACCGATTTAAACAAAAAAGTGAAAATTGTATAAGTTAGAACAAAATAATTAATTTCGTTTGGAAATTGTCAATATGACTGCTGTAACATAAGCACTCACCACAAGAAGAGACCAAAAATTTAATGAAAACCATATTAATTAAAACAAATTAAAAATATAACAAAATTAAATAAAAACAAATAATTAATTAAAATCATTAAAAAGCCTACAGCTGCAGAAAGAAACATACGAAAAATAAAATAAACTGCCAGAACCTTTCAAAATAAGGTTTAGAAAAAACACAGGCAGAAGAGGTGACCAGAAAACAAAATATTGGAGTTAAAAAAATAATATTGTAAGAAAATAATAATAAAAATAAAATCCAACAATAAAATATTAATATATCAAAAAATAAAGAAAAATATATAAAAAGTTACAAAAATATTTTGAAATTAATAAAATAATTAAAAAACCCGAAAAATCGCGAAAAATCGCACATTGGTCGCACACAGGCACAAAAATACTATATACGGCAGTAATTTTCAAATTTTCAGACATTTTTTCAGTTAGATGACTACTAGAAAAATTTTTAGACTTTCTTTAACGAACCGTGAGTCATTTTTAAACAAAGTGTTTATGCCAATTTATGCAAATTTTTCCAATTTGGTTGCATGACTGTTGATTGTAAGTATTGTTTTCTTGTATAAATATATATTTCGAAGTCTTGTTACTTTGATTTTATTCTGGATGGTCGTGGAATCTTTTGGTGCCACTGACAAATCCCCCTAAAATCTTATTTATAATACGTATTTCAAAAGCCATCAGTGGGACAGATCTAGGGTCGGCTGGTGGATTAGGTTCCCTAGTTGTGCTCGTGGGTCATGCCTCATTGAAACCTCGGTAGTACGCAGTAGGTTCTGGCAATTGCACAGAACCTCCACGCAGGGCATCGTTGAACGACTCGTAGCGGCTACTGAAAAGTGGCCGGGGCGAGCAGAAATTAAAATCAAGGGAAGTGCGATTTTAGTTAAAGGAAATAAAGTTTTGTGGGGAAAATCTAAAATATTTACGGAAAATTAATTAAAAATCAAGTAGGAAAGGATAAGATAGTATAAGAATGCAAATTTGAAAGTATCTTTTCCAAAAGTTGAATGATATAATCTGACAGAAAAGAGAGATGTTTAATGAAGTGACCGCAGAGGGTTGTAACTTCGTAAAATCATGGGAAATGTAACGGGAGTTAAGGAATTGCTAATCAAATTTTTATTGTAGGGAAAGATAAATGTAAACTAGGAACAATGTAGTCAATTCGAAGATTAAACAAATGAAATAGAAAATTTATCAAAAAATAGGGGAGGAACGCTGCCCAAATTTTTGAAGGATACATTTATAAATAACGGGTAAAGATGACAAACAAGTATGGAAATTGTAGGAATAGACGACTGAGGACCAGGATATAGAAAGAGAAAGACGTAAGACCTTCCATCGGCAGTCCAGAACCCGAAAGTGAAAATATCATGAGAGTAGGTAGTTAGTGGCACTCTGGGACCACACACCATTGCATAATAATATATGGGGAGGGGTTTCTCGTGATTATTTTTGTGTGTATTTTTAAGATTAAATTTTAAGTGTATTTTAAGAAGATAATGTGTATTTTTAAGTTAAAATTTATTTTCAAGTTTTGAAATTAATTTTTTAAGTATTACATATTTTTAATTAAAATAATTTATATGAAAATTTTAGTTTGATTTTTGAATTAATTTTTAATAAAATTTTTAACAAAATAATTATTAAATTTTTTATGATAAAATAAATTATGATAAAATATTCATTATTTTCATAAAAACACCGATTTATATCGATATTCAACCGAATAAATTTCTTGAGATTCCCTTAAAATAAAATTCATCTCTTATCCAATCATTTCCCTTTAAAATAAGGGGATTTTATTGATCAAGAGAGTAATTTTATTTTAAGGGGATTTCAAGAAATTTATTTGGTTGAATATCGATATGTCGGTGATTTTTTATGAAATTAATAAATATAGCTTGAATTATTGTCATTTAAAGAGAAATGATTGGATGAGAGTACATTTTATTTTATTTTATGGGGAAATGATTGGTTAAGAAGAGAATTTATGATTTTTTAAGAAGAAATTATCGAAAGAGAACAGGTTTGTTGATATTTTTAAGAGATTGTGATAGTAGAAGTTTGTTATTTTAAAGGGAAATGATTGGATAAGAGATGAATTTTATTTTAAGGGAATCTCAAGAAATTTATTCGGTTGAATATCGATATAAATCGGTGTTTTTATGAAAATAATGAATATAGCTGAGAGTGGAAATATTGTCATTTAAAGAGAAATGATTGGTTGAAAGTAAATTTTACTATATTTTTAAAAGAAATGATTTGTCGAGAGATGAATTTTATTTTAAGGGGATTTCTAGAAATTTATTTGGTTCAATAACGAAATAAGTCGGTGATTTTTATCAAAAAAAAATGAATATAGCTGGGATTATTGTCATTTAAAGAGAAATGATTGGTTGAGTAAAGGTGATCAAAATATATCAGTAAGACTTTGGTTAATTTTAATGATATTATTGGAATTTGAATAAAATATACTATACGTGTTCGGTTCTAAAAAAAATGTTTGATTCATGTAATTATTTTAACTTAGTTAATTTAATTAATTTTTTTTAATTGATAATTACTATTTTCTTTACAATTTGCTACTATGTTTAAACTTTTTTAAAATTTTTATTCAAAGTACTAACAAATTTTATTAAAGATCTATCAAAACTTGACAAAAATTATAAAACTTTAGTAATTTTAATAAGTATTACTCAATAACTACTATTTTCTTACCAATTTGCTGAAGGTCTTATTTTAAAATTTCTTCAAAGTACTAACAATATTAACAAATAAGCAGTTTTATTTAAAATTTAACAACTTAAAATATTTCTCACAACTTTAATCAAATTCTAATCACATTATTATTATTATTATTATTATTATTATTATTATTATTATTATTATTATTATTATTATTATTATTATTATTATTATTATTATTATTATTATTATTATTATTATTATTATTATTATTATTATTATTATTATTATTATTATTGTTGTTATTTTATGTTAACAATATCTTTTTTTATTTAAATATAATTTTAAATCATTTAAAACATTATATTTTATCATAAAAAATTTAATAATTATTTTGTTAAAAATTTTATTAAAAATTAATTCAAAAATCAAACTAAAATTTTCATATAAATTATTTTAATTAAAAATATGTAATACTTAAAAAATTAATTTCAAAACTTGAAAATAAATTTTAACTTAAAAATACACATTATCTTCTTAAAATACACTTAAAATTTAATCTTAAAAATACATTTTAAATTTTCGAAAAAAAATACACATTATCATTTAATTTTCGAAAAAAATACACATTATCATTTAATTTTCGAAAAAAAATACACAACTTAAAAATTTTCAAAAAAATACACACAAAAATAAAAATTAATTGCACACAGAAAAAAAATTATTTGCACACAAAAAATTACATCATTAAGTAATCAATACACACAAAAATAATCACGAGTAACCCCCCCCCTCCCCTATATTATTATGCAATGGTGTGTGGTCCCAGAGTGCCACTAACTACCTACTCATGAGAAGTAGTTCTAGAAATGGAGCTCACCTGCTCACGAATTTTCAACCTCTATGTACAGTACCAACATGGCAATCACCATGGGTACATAGGAGGGATAGGATAATAATCTTGCTGGCGTTTAGGTGGGAGTCACACAAAAACCCTAGATAAAATAAATAAAAAACCAACCCTATTCGCCAACATTTACAATTTATCAATTTTTAGTTTTTTTTTCCATAGTGCATTAGTTTATTATAAGGTAATTCTTTTTAAAATGTCAAAAAACTTATAAATGAAAAAAATATGTAAATATATGTCAATACATACCCGAAATAAATTTTATATAAAATAATTTATATAAAATAAATTTTATAAAATATTTTAAAATTTTCTTATTATTTTACTTATTATTATTAATATTTACTTATTATTATTATTATTATTATTATTATTATTATTATTATTATTATTATTATTATTATTATTATTATTATTATTATTATTATTATTATTATTATTATTATTATTATTATTATTATCATTATTTTACTTATTATTAAGTTCCGCAATTCCAAGGTTTTAGTCTGGCTCAGATCTTTTGCAAGTATAAGTATTAAATGATGATTCTGGTAGCAGCATAAATTAATATATCAGATAAGTGAATAACAAAATAAGCCCTTGCTGCGAAGTAATAATTAAATTTTTGAAAAAACTTTATGTCTATTTTTATACTAAGTTGCGTAAAATGTTCCCGGGCAGTTTTGGATTACAATATAAATATAGACTAAAATTTAAATTTAAACAACAGTACAAAATTAAATGAATTCAAGCAATGGTAATATACTAGGTCGTGTAAAGAGTTTATTAACTTATAATTTCCATGTATGCAAAGTGCTTTTTATATGACCTAATAGAAAATTTTATTTTACATATAAATTTCACGGTTTTCCATTAAAAATAATATTAAATTTTTAAATTCCTTTGAGTTCGTTTGCAAAATTCATTGGAATTTAGAATATATTCATCAAGTTTGCTCACTTTAATTGAATAATATTTTTTATTTTTTGTTTTATCGAATTAAATATTTTATAAATTTTATTAGAATATTAATATGTAAAATTGACGTTTCATTTATTAACCTTTTTTTTAACGATAAAACAAAATTATTTTTTGGTCAAAATCTTTTTTCTTTAGAGTTTATTCACGTTTCAAAGTTATGTTATTAATTTTCAATTTCTTTTAAGGAGAATTTATATTTTCCTGAGGTGATGAACTTCCCAGCCGCCCCAGTTTCAAGTGTAAAGAAAATTTTTTTATTGTGTTTATTAAAACAAATTAATTAATTTGTATATAATAAAACTTATTTACAAATTTATATAGTTTATTTTTTAAGTTTTAAATTGGTTATTATTTATTAAATAAATAATAAAAAAGTTATGATAATATATAATAATAAAAAAATTATTCGGAATTTTTGGTATTACAAATGTCTTACCAAATTTGGCAAAATTCCAAATTTTCTTATCAATTTTATCTAAAAAACAATATTACTAATGTCATTTTATTTTAGATGAGCAAAAATAAAAGATAAAAAATGGTGGTTTTACGGGTTGATGAAACTTTTGTTTTTATGGTTTCAGTTAACCTTGATCCTGGAATACCAAACGATCTTGCGATTTAACCAGCGCTGATATACTCAAGCGCTACTGCCAATAACAACAATATTACAACTAGAGAACATGGCTGAAAATCAGTGGGCAGGTAAGCTCCGTTTCTAAAACTACTCCTAATTGCATTTTCATTTACAAGTTCATGTCTATAAATAGAAGGTTTTACCTGGGTTCCTTATTTTTTATTCAAAATTGCAATTGTTAATATTTTTCGTTTTACCTTTGCATTATTTTGTGTTACTTTCAAATTTTTGAGCAGGAATTTTCTTTTGTTTTTTTATTTTAGCAGTTCAATCTTAAATCACTTCTAAAAGTTTGCAATATACATTTTAGATTTTTAGGTAATTTTTAGGTATTTTGAAAATTTGGTTAGTGTTCCTCCAATATTTTATGAGTTTACTTAGCCGTATTTACTTATATGTCATTCGATTTTTTGAGCTTAATTTTTTTTATTTCTCATTTAATTATGTTGTTGCGTTACATAATTTTAATTTGTTTATTGATCTCTACTATGTTGTAAACTATATTTTGTTTTAACTTGGTATGACATTGTAAAGTTTAATTCAACTTTAGTACAGTTGATTTTTGGGGAAGTTAAAATAAATTCTAAAATTTTCGGTTCTAGTCAAAAACTAATGTATAAATATCTAACAAAATATATTTAGGCAATATTATGAATTAATATTGTGTAAATAATATATTGTTAAAAATAAACGATTTGGAAATAAGTCGTGTTATTATGGAATTTGATTATGATTACAGGTGAAAATGATTGCAATGTGATTACAACTAACATTCACTAAGCTATTGCATCTATACGCTTTTCCGGCATCAATAGACTCAATTATGTCGTCCTTATCAAAGTTTTCTTTGTTTTCGGCAATATCTCAAACCAATAATAATTAATTTTTATTGTGATGTTGCAGTTTAACAATCAGCTATCATGCTTGTCATACTCGGTCGTTTTGTTTTTCATACAAAATAACAAATCTCATCAACACAACTTTAACTAATTTATTTAATTTGAATTTTTGCAATAATAAATTCTTCGGTTTATTTATCATTTCTAAACTATTGAACTTTTCTTCCACATTTTATTTGCTATCTGTTCGTATTTTTTCTCCAGAAAAATATTGATTTTTAATTTTTTTTATTAATTTTTGCAAGATTTAACTTTGGGCATGTCTCAAACTTCGTAAAAATAATTTTGGAAACTAATCGCGGTGTCTTCGGCCCCTGAAGTATTTACAAATTAACTGAAAAATTTAATAGATGCTTGGAAAGGATGTTGTTTGTTTTACTAAGGAAGCAAAAAACTTTCGGCTATTTCCAAAGTAAATATTTTCTCTCGCCAGCTGTTGACTGCAGTGATCCTGAAAATATTAAAAAATAAACTAATGTAAACTAATTGAGTTTAAACAAAAAAAGAAATTCGTAAGCTAATTTATTTGAATTTAATCTGAATTTTTTAATCAGTTGGCAATAAATTCTCTTAAAAAAATATTTCATTGTTTAATTAATTATTATGCTAAATTTTCTAAAGGTTGTGACAGAAAATTTTAGAAAAAATTTTGATATTGAGTAAGAAAATTCAATTAAGCAGAGCAATATCAACACTTCATTATGGAATATTTTTCAAGAGTTTCCTTTTTGATTTCTTTTATTATTTTCAATTCAATTCTTTTTTCTTAATTGAACCTTGGGAACTTATCTGTGAAAAGATTTCTTTAGAGATTAAAATCTCTCCGCTGTTAAAAAGTGAAAAATCGAAGTGAGAATTGTTTTAATTGGAATATTAATGAGAAAGGTTGGGTGGGGTGATTGTATTATCCAATTTATTATTTTTTAATTTTCCTCTTTCGATAATTTTTTACTCCATCTACATATTTCCTTCCGAAGTCTATTTCTGGTCGATATTCTCTGAAATGGTTTTATAATTTAAACAAATTAGATATAATCACCATAATAATATATATATTGGGGTTGACATGAAACAATGGAAATAGAATCAGTGCGCGGGAAATTGAAAATGAACAAAAAACATCAAAAATCATAAAGTGTAGAAATTAATTAAAATTTCAAAATTAATAATGATCGGGGGAAATTGGTATGGTTGAACGCCAAATCATGCGACAAGTTCAGGAATAATAATAAAAATTTAGTGAATGGTCTCTAGAAACAGTTAGCTAATGGGAAACCCGAGCCAAAAGTAAGCCTGACACGTGAGTTTACCCGAGACAAGGGTATACCCAAGAAATGAAGAAATGAAAGAATTAAAGATTGTCAATTGTTTTAGGGTATGTATTTGCTTACATTGACGAAGGAAGTTAATTTGACAATGTCGGAACTTATCTAGATATCAAATTATTGTTTTCTCTTAAAAACATTTCTCACATTGTCATTTCTCAACTCAGGTCTACTACCAACACTATGAAACTTGAAGAAACTCAAAACCTTGATATCGAATGTTTCGTGGTCAATTGGCCAACACTCTAATACAAAGTTCAACTAATCAAATCAACTTATTGTATTTATTTAGAATACATTTTTGATGTTATTGTTTTGTCCTTACACAGGCCATTAAACCCATCTTAAGCTATGAAGTTAATCAAATAATCATACTTGTTAAATTATTAATCTTTTATTTACTTAAAACAAGCTTTAGAAATGCGTATTAGAATGAAATTCTACATGAAATTCTGTTAAATAATATTTCTTTATAATATTTCTTTAAATATTTAGTAACTGTTTTCAATATATTACTGTTGTACGTACATTTCTTACACCCGTAACTTTTGTCGATGTTGGCATATTTATGTATAGCAACACTACTACATTCACATATCAGTATAGATAAGTTGCAAACCAACATTTTAATGTCAATGTTATTATAAATTGTATCCGTACATGAACTTTAGTCGGTAAAATTTAAAGGGCTTATTAATATTTTGACCATAAAATATGAATTAACAATTTACACAAGCATTCGTTTATTTAATAATATTAATTATTAATATCATTACTATTTAATATAAATTATTATTAAATTATATTAATATTTAGATTATTATTATTTTAATATTAAATGGATTTAATATTGTTAATTAAATTAGATTATTTTAATTTAATATATTTCTTAAAATGCTTGCTATTTTAATGAAATAAATAGTTTTGTGATTGTTTCAAAAATCTGAATAATTATATTGTAATGAAATTGACATGATAAAATACTAGGGGCAATCAATTCCATTTTTCGTCAAAAAAAATCAAAAATTATCATTGAAAGTAATAAAATTGTCAGATTAATTATTAAGAATGTCAAAAATGACTTTTTATTTTAAGTAAGAAAAAATATTTTTTTAAGATATTTAAGGAAAAATTCATATTAAATAATATTTTTATTAGCGAAATCTTTGATTAAAATATTTTAGTTTCATTTCTTCGAATCCAGAATTTTGACCTATATTCCTTGCTATTTTATTTCCAAATCATAATATATTTTTTGATTAGATTTATTTTTCGTGTGGTCATATTTTGTGTATCAGGTTATTATTATTATTATAATTATTATTATTATTATTATTATTATTATTATTATTATTATTAATTTTTATTTTATGAGTTGTATACAATTTCGTATACTGTACAAGAAATGTACAAGTTATACACTTAATTTTTATTTAACCCAATATTTATTTTAAGTTTTGTTTTTAATAGTTTTCGCCTGTTATCACAAACCGATTGTCAGTACAATTATGTAAACTATTTAAGTGAGAATCAACAAGTTAGATGGTAAGAAATACAGAGCGCGTTTCAATAAAATCGGCAAAATGTTAGAAAAATTTCATAAATAGAGCCATTTAAAAAACAGTAAGCCTAATGTGAAATTGTACAAAATTTTATAATTCAAATTGAATTAAAATAAGTCTGATTGAAAAAATGAAAGCGAGTTGATTCTACAACTGAATCTGTCACTGCTGGGCAATACGATCAATACTGATATTATCGCATTGAGACAAATGTCAAATTTATAACAAATCTGGAATTGAGTATAAAATAGTTGTAATCTCTAGCAACATCAGTGAATCTCTGATTGTAATATTGTATCGATTTTTCTTTTTCTTTGATATCAATTAAACTTTAATATATTGTTGGGATGTTTATCGATATTCAAGAACAAGGCTTTTTCAGCTTATATGAAACCCAGCATTATAATTATTATATCAGATAAGTGAATAACAATTTAAGCTCTTGCTGCGAAATAATACTTATATTGTTGAAAAAAGTTTCGATTATTAAATAATCCTCTTCAGTTTCTTCAGAAATTGAAGGAGATTATTTAATAATCGAAACTTTTTTCAACAATATAAGTATTACTTCGCACCAAGGACCTGATTTGTTATTCACTTATCTGATATATTAATTTATGCTGCTACCAAGGAATCACCGTTTTATACTTATATTATTATTTTTTTTTTAAATTTAACATTAAGGATACATCGAAATTTACATACTGCTTTGATAGGATAGAATAAACTTTTGTTATTCTTTCAAATGCCTGGAGAGAACTGGTAGATCAGCCTGTTGGGATTTATAATCGAGTTCAATTGAATAGAAAGGGGCATTTTGTTGAAGACTTCAGTTTTAAATAAATTTCACTCCTATTAAGGAGAAAACCAAATAAAAAAAATGTTTATATCAAATGACAGTTATGGTTATATCACATTTCAGTTGAACTTATTTGATCGTCAAATATTTGTTTCAGTTTTGTAATAATTTCCCTCATTTTATAAATTAAATCTGCTTTGTAGATAATTTTGAAAAATTAATTAAAATAATAATCATTTTATTACTCAGAGATGTAAATTTCATTCATTAAAAATGTGGTAAATATGCGAATTATTTATATTTTCTACATTGTAAATAAAATTGCAAATGCTTACATTTTTCAATTGACAAATATATTAGTCAGAAATAGTTATATATATTATTTCAATTAAAGATGATAAATATATTATAATTTAAAATTGTATTCTTTATTGTAAAATGATTTTAGCGCAACCCTTGTAGCAGTGACGCGGTACTACTTGTCCTATGACCATTCGTCCTAATTTTACTATTTTTAATAAATATATTTAAACATTTTATAAAATATTTTATTATATTTTCAAAATTTTATAATTATAAATTAATAATTAAATAAATTTGGCAACGATTTAATTAAATAAATAATCTGTAAAAAAATTTAATATAAAAATAAAATATTATTTTACTTAATAATTTAAAACAACTTAATACATTTGAAGTTATAAGTTTTTAATTGTTGACTTAAATCTAAATCAAAATATTTATTCAAAACAAATGATATTTAAACAATTCAAATATCAAATTAAACTACATCTTATTTTAATATTAAAATAAGATATTATATTACTCTCCCCTTCTTTAAGAAAAATGACAATATTTGAGCAATTCTATATTCTTTGTACTTTGAGTGTATCTTTGTTCTGCAGTTCTAATTGATGAACAGAGATAAATTTTCTGATTTTATATGGCCTTTCGTATTGCTTTCCATCTTTGGTTTTATTTTGCGGTTTTTATTCGCACTAAAATATTCTATCCGATCTCAAAGTGTCGCATACCTCGTTTGCATAAGTCTGTGTTTCTCGTCTTTTCTGCAGTTTTTATGCATTTTCTTTAACTGTTTCTGCAATATCTTGACTTCTAACTGGTGCTGCAAAGCTAGAATGCCGATTAATTTTCTTTCAATAAATTACCTTGAACGGTGAATAGCTTGTTGCACTTTGCTTTAGTAGGATTTCCAGTCAATTTTTTTGCTATGAGGTCTCTCATTGTTCCTATTGTGCGCTCCACTAAGTCATTTGACTGATGTTGAGAAGGTGAACTAAATCTTGGTAAATCTAAAATATACCATTTTTTGTTTCAGAAACGCACTTTCAAAGCACTTTCCTATATCAAGAAGTATACAGTAGGTAGTTAGTAGCACACTGGAACCTAAAAAAAACATAGGGGGAGGGGGGGGGATTATTGCAGATTAAATTTCGGATTATCTTGATTACATAATGATGTAATCAACTTAATTAATTTTGTGTGTATTTTTTTTCGAAATTTTTGTGTGTATTTTTTTTCGAAATTTTTTTCGAGTTTTTGGCGCGATTTTTTTTTTGAATTCAAATTTTTGGAACATTTTTTTAAATTCAAATTTTGGCGAATTTTTGAAATGAAATTGAAATATTTTTTTTTTGAATAAATTTTTTTTTTAATCACACTATAGTCAGGGGGTATTTTTGAAAAAGACTAAAATAAATTGGCTTGAATCGCCTAACGATAAAAAAAAAGCATAAAATTAAAATATGCTCAAATCGCCTAAGATAGTCAGAGAGGGTATTTTCATTCACAAAATTTTTTTTTTAATCACACTATAGTCAGGGGGTATTTTTGAAAAAGACTAAAATAAATTGGCTTGAATCGCCTAACGATAAAAAAGCATAAAATTAAAATTGGCTCAAATCGCCTAAGATGGTCAGAGTGGGTATTTTCATTCACAAAATTTTTTTTAATCACACTATAGTCAGGGGGTATTTTTGAAAAAGACTAAATTAAATTGGCTTGAATCGCCTACTGATAAAAAAAAAGCATAAAATTAAAATTGGCTCAAATCGCCTAAGATGTGATATAGTCAGGGATATTTTTAATACGTAATAAAAACTAATGCAATATTTGGTCTCAATACTTTCTATAGGTAAATATAGGCATAAAATAAAAATGGCTTGAATCGCCTACTGATAAAAAATTGACAAGGGTATTTTATAGGCCTGTTAAAAAAAAACACTTGAAATATTTGTTCACACAATTTTCATAGGCAAATTTAGACTCTAGATAAAAATAATTTAAAATACCTAAAGTAAATTAAGATAAATTAAAGTACATTAGGATACATTAAAGTATATTAAAGTAAATTTAAATAAATTAAAGTACATTAGAATACATTTAAGTATATTAGAGTAAATTAAGGTTCCTCAAGTAAATTAAGATACATTAGAGTACATTAAGGTAAATTAAAGTGTCGAAAGTCAATTTAAGTACATTAGGGTACATTTAAGTAAATTAAGGTTCTTAAAGTAATCTAAGGTGCCTAGAGTAAAGTATGGTAGGTTAGGTAAGAATTTTTTTAAATTAAATAGAGTCAACAGTTATGTTACATAAGGGTAATTTTTAAAGCTGAAAATTTTAAAAGCAGTTATAGTAGGCAAATTACATAAGGTAAGAATTTTTTAAAAGTAAATAGAGGGTCAAAAGGTAAATTACATAAGGTAAGAATTTTTAAAGTTAAAGAGTCGACAATATTGCATGATAAAATTTATTAAATAAAATTTTTAGTATAGTTTTATCGATCAATTTTTATACATATTTTTAAATGATAAAATTTTTAACATAATTTTACAATGGAATTTTTTATACATGATTTTTAAAGATAAAATCTTTAGGATAATTTTACAATGAAATTTTTACACATGTTTTTAATTGAAAAAATTTTTAATGTAATCTTACAATCAAATTTTTAGTATAATTTTTACTATTACTTTTTTATACATGTTGATAACGATCAAATTTTCAAAGAAATTTTTCAAAAACTTTTTTCAACGAATTTTATTAAATTAAATTTATTTTTGAGTTTCAGTGTTACATAGTATTGCCTAAGGTAGGTAGTAGTCATTCGCAAGAGCAACCCATCTCATCCACTCTGCAGCAACCCATCCTTAAAAAAAATAATAAAATAATAATAATAAATAATAATATTAATAAAACAATAATAATAATAATAATAATAATAATAATAATAATTATAATAATAATACTTTCAGAAAATATAAAAAGTTAACTTACTTGGTATCAACTTCTGAACACTGATAACCCATACACTGTGAATAAATCATTAATAACTGAACAACAATCACTAGGTACTGTATACAAATAACCGAGTACTGTACAGCTCTCTATATACATATTAAGCATTGAATAATTTACTTATTCATTAAAATGACATATTTAAATAATATTTACTCTTTCAACACAGATATTGAATCAACTCAACCCACTTAAAAAATAAAGTTTTCTCTCAATCATTTCCCTTTAAAATACTTGGTTATTCACACACTCACATTATGTTATCAATAACTAGTTACTGAACAAATCAATATCAAAAACTAATTACTGAACCAATAAATATTAATGATGGGTTACTGACCAACTAATTTTGAAATAAATCACATAAAAGGTTAACAAAAAGAAATACAAGTTGAAATTTAATTAACTTTTTCACTATTTTATCGATCATTGATGTGTCCAAATTTTTTGGTTGCTTAGTTACCTTGTCGTTATCAGGTGATAATTAATCAAATTCATTGAAACCAAATCCATTGCTATATTTACTTGGTATCAACTTCTGAATACTGATACACATTGAATAATCCATTAATAACTGAACAACAATCACTAGGTACTGTATACAAATAACCGAGTACTGTACAACTCTCTATACATACTAGGCATTCAATAATTTACTTATTCATTAAAATGACATATTTAAATAATATTTACTCTTTGAACACCGATATTCAACCAACTTAACCCACTTAACAAAGGAATATGTTGTAGTTTTAACGGAAAAATTTACAAAATTAGTCAGTTTAACAGTTATTTCAAAACAAAATGATAAAGCTATATATCGAGTTTTGTTATATCAATGGATTTATAAATTTGGAAAGCTAAGAAGTATACAGTAGGTAGTTAGTAGCACACTGGAACCTAAAAAAAAACATAGGGGAGGGGGGGGATTATTGCAGATTAAATTTCGGATTATCTTGATTACATAATGATGTAATCAACTTAATTAATTTTGTGTATATTAATTTTTTTTTTGTGTGTAATTTTTTTTCGAAATTTTTTTCGAGTTTTTAACGCGATTTTTTTTTTGAATTCAAATTTTTGGAACATTTTTTTTAAATTCAAATTTTGGCGAATTTTTGAAATGAAATTGAAATATTTTTTTTTTGAATAAATTTTTTTTTAATCACACTATAGTCAGGGGGTATTTTTGAAAAAGACTAAAATAAATTGGCTTGAATCGCCTAACGATAAAAAAGCATAAAATTAAAATCGCCTAAGATAGTCAGAGAGGGTATTTTCATTCACAAAAATTTTTTTTTAATCACACTATAGTCAAGGGGTATTTTTGAAAAAGACTAAAATAAATTGGCTTGAATCGCCTAACGATAAAAAAGCATAAAATTAAAATCGCCTAAGATAGTCAGAGAGGGTATTTTCATTCACAAAAATTTTTTTTTAATCACACTATAGTCAAGGGGTATTTTTGAAAAAGACTAAAATAAATTGGCTTGAATCGCCTAACGATAAAAAAGCATAAAATTAAAATCGCCTAAGATAGTCAGAGAGGGTATTTTCATTCACAAAATTTTTTTTAATCACACTATAGTCAGGGGGTATTTTTGAAAAAGACTAAAATAAATTGGCTTGAATCGCCTACTGATAAAAAAAAAGCATAAAATTAAAATTGGCTCAAATCGCCTAAGATGTGATATAGTCAGGGATATTTTTAATTCGTAATAAAAACTAATGCAATATTTGGTCTCAATACTTTCTATAGGTAAATATAGACATAAAATAAAAATGGCTTGAATCGCCTACTGATAAAAAATTGACAGGGGTATTTTATAGGCTTGTTAAAAAAAAAACACTTGAAATATTTGTTCACACAATTTTCATAGGCAAATTTAGGCTCTAGATAAAAATAATTTAAAATACCTAAAGTAAATTAAGATAAATTAAAGTACATTAGGATACATTAAAGTATATTAAAGTAAATTTAGATAAATTAAAGTACATTAGAATACATTTAAGTATATTAGAGTAAATTAAGGTTCCTCAAGTAAATTAAGATACATTAGAGTACATTAAGGTAAATTAAAGGGTCGAAAGTCAATTTAAGTACATTAGGGTACATTTAAGTAAATTATGGTTCATAAAGTAAATTAAGGTACATCAGAGTAATTTAAAGTACGTTAGAATAAATTTAAGTAAATTAAGGTTCTTAAAGTAATCTAAGGTGCCTAGAGTAAAGTATGGTAAGTTAGGTAAGAATTTTTTAAAATTAAATAGAGAGTCAACAGTTAAGTTACATAAGGGTAATTTTTAAAGCTGAAAATTTTAAAAGCAATTATAGTAGTCAAATTACATAAGGTAAGAATTTTTTAAAAGTAAATAGAGTGTCAAAAGGTAAGTTACATAAGGTAAAAAATTTTTAAAGTTAAAGAGTCGACAATATTGCATGATAAAATTTATTAAATAAAATTTTTAGTATAGTTTTATCGATCAACTTTTATACATATTTTTAAATGATAAAATTTTTAAAATAATTTTACAATGGAATTTTTTATACATGATTTTTAAAGATGAAATTTTTAGGATAATTTTACAATAAAATTTTTTATACATGATTTTTAAATAGAATTTTTAACATAATTTTACAATGGAATTTTTTATACATGATTTTTAAAGATGAAATCTTTAGGATAATTTTACAATGAAATTTTTACACATGTTGTTAATTGAAAAAATTTTTAATGTAATCTTACAATCAAATTTTTAGTATAATTTTTACTATTACTTTTTTATACATGTTGATAACGATCAAATTTTCAAAGAAATTTTTCAAAAACTTTTTTCAAAGAATTTTATTAAATTAAATTTATTTTTGAGTTTCAGTGTTACATAGTATTGCCTAAGGTAGGTAGTAGTCATTCGCAAGAGCAACCCATCTCCTCCACTCTGCAGCAACCCATCCTTAATAATAATAATAAAATAATAATAATAAATAATAATATTAATAAAATAATAATAATAATAATAATAATATTATTAATAATAATAATAATAATAATAATAATAATAATAATAATAATAATAATAATTATAATTATAATAATAACAATAATACTTTCAGAAAATATAAAAAGTTAACTTACTTGGTATCAACTTCTGAACACTGATAACCCATACACAGTGAATAATTCATTAATAACTGAACAACAATCACTAGGTACTGTATACAAATAACCGAGTACTGTACAGCTCTCTATATACATATTAAGCATTGAATAATTTACTTATTTATTAAAATGACATATTTAAATAATATTTACTCTTTCAACACAGATATTGAATCAACTCAACCCACTTAAAAAATAAAATTTTCTCTCAATCATTTCCCTTTAAAATACTTAGTTATTCACACACTCACATTATGTTATCAATAACTAGTTACTGAACAAATCAATATCAAAAACTAATTACTGAACCAATAAATATTAATGATGGGTCACTGACCAACTAATTTTGAAATAAATCACATAAAAGGTTAACAAAAAGAAATACAAGTTGAAACTTTATTAACCTTTTCACTATTTTATCGATCATTGATGTGTCCAAATTGGTAAAATTTTTGGTTGCTTAGTTACCTTGTCGTTATCAGGCGATAATTAATCAAATTCATTGAAACCAAATCCATTGTTATATTTACTTGGTATCAACTTCTGAACACTGATAACCCATACACAGTGAATAATTCATTAATAACTGAACAACAATCACTAGGTACTGTGTACAAATAACTGAGTACTGTACAACTCTCTATACATACTAGGCATTCAATAATTTACTTATTCATTAAAATGACATATTTAAATAATATTTACTCTTTGAACACCGATATTCAACCAACTTAACTCATTTAAAATAAAATTTTCTCTCAATCATTTCCCCTTAAAATACTTGGTTATTCACACACTCACAATATGTTATCAATAACTAGTTACCGAAAAAATCAATATCAAAAACTAATTATTGAACCAACAAATATTAATGATAGGTTACTGACCAACTAATTTTGAAATAAATCACATAAAGGGTTGAACAAAAGAAATACAAGTTGAAATTTTATTAACTTCTCGACTCTTTTATCGATCATTGATGTCTCAAAATTGTTTTGTTGTTTAGTTACCTGATTGCTATCAAGAAACTATTAATCATTGAAGCTCAATCAATTGTTGTATTTCTCTAAATAAAAATTTATTTCTTTACAGTCTTGTATGTGATTTATTGAAATTATTTGTAAAACTTAGTTAAAAAACTTTTGAAATTTTTCTACCATTTTTGTAATATTTTAATTGCGTCCAACAATGAACATTTATTAAAAGTTATTTTCAAAGATGAATGTCAACCTTTTCATTTATTTTTCACATGCCCTAAATAAATTAATTGCTAACAGCTCAAAAAAAAATTACTTAAATTTATTTTTATAGATTTTCTTTTCACTCACACTGTTGTTGTTTACTGAATGACAAATTAATTAGTAAGTATTAAACTTGATTAGAAAAATATTTTTAAATTAATTTCACAAAACATACATTACTTTCACTGTACTTGAAATAAATTTTCATATATTTATTGTAAATTATTAGATTTTTAAGTTTCTAAACATTAAATAAAGTTAATAGATAAAATAATTATCATCTACCACATTACTAAAAATTAAATGGTTATCGACCAACCACTAAATAAGTTGAATTTCTAACAAAGCTTAAAAAACCACATGGAACAGGTACTTGTGTACTGATAGATACCGATAAAATCTACTAAAAATCCAAATATGTATGTTTAATTTTTGTAAAATATTTGATTTTGTAAAAATAAGACTTATCCTTAAATTATGATTAGCATTTGAATAGAATTTGATTAAATTTAAATATTTTAAGATGTTAAATAAAACTGATTAATTTGTAAATAATGTTAGTACTTTGAAATATTTAAATAAGACCTTCGGCAAATTGGTAAGAAAATAGTTGTTATTGAGTAATACATATTAAAATTACCAAAGTTTTATAATTTTTGTCAAGTTTTGATAGATCTTTAATAAAATTTGTTAGTACTTTGAATAAAAATTTTAAAAAAGTTTCAACATACTAGCAAATTGTAAAGAAAATACTACTTATCAATTAAAAAGTTAAATAAACTAAGTTGTAAAATAATTGAAAAAATTTGTTAGATCATTTTTTAAAATTTTATTCAAGGTACTTGTTGAATAAAAATTAGTGTATATTATCGACTTCTTATAGTATTTAATCGTACAATTTCTCTTCATTCCTGGAAATAATCGTAAATATTTAAATTATTCAGAAAATTGTCAATAACAACATATGTAATGAGTAATTAAAAGTTTTTAAATACTAGTTAATTTAGTTTTTAATTAAATTAAATTACAAATTTATAATAAAATCAAATAAATACTTACTTGTATACAAATAGTTACATGAATCAAACTATTTCTTGGAACCGAACACGTATCGTATATTTTATTCAGATTCCAATAATATCATTAAACCAATGAAAATGTATCGATTTCACTAAGTATCCATCCTTTAACATAGATATTTAAACGAATAAATCCCCATAAAAATATCATAAATTCCCCTCTTATCTTATCGTTTCCCCTTAAAATATTATAAAATTTACTGTCAACCAATCATTTCCCTTTAAAATATCAACAAGCCTGTTCTTAATCGATCATTTCCTATTAAAAGATCATAAATTCTCTTCTTAGCCAATTGTTTTCCCCTAAAATAAAATTTACTCTCAACCAATCATTTCTCTTTAAATGAGATTAATCCCAGTTATATTCATTATTTTCATAAAAATCACCGACATATCGATATTCAACCGAATAAATCTCTTGAAATCACCTTAAAATAAAATTCCTCTCTTGACCAATCAAATCCCCTTAAAAATATTATAAATTCGCCTCTCAACCAATCATTTCTCTTTAAATTACAATAATCCCCGCTATATTCATTATTTTCATAAAAATCACCAACATATCGATATTCAACAGGATAAATTTCTTGAAATCCATCTCGTGACCAATTATTTCCCCTTAAAAGATCATAAATTCTCTTCTTAACCAATCATTTCTCTTTAAATGACAATATTTCCAATCTCTTAAAAGATTTACACACATATTGATATCTATCTGAACAAAGCCCTTAAAAATATTATAAATTCCTCCTCTATATTCTCCATATCACAAAATTTCCTCTTAACCAATCATTTCCCTTGAAATCACATTTTCATTCACTGCACCAACAATACACATATTTTTGGTAATAACCTACAAGGTAAAATTTCTTTAGAAATCTATATTTAACCGAATAAGATCTTTAAAAATCGGATCATATTTACTATATGTATTCAACCAATCAAATTCCCTTAAAATAAAAATCTGAATTTTACCAATAAAAATAAATTTTCTTTAAAGTATTACAAAATTGTTATCGATACCCAACATTTTCCGTCGAAAATCACCACAATTTGATTCTGGCAACAAATTCAATCAAATAAAAAATTCATCAAAAAATGACTAAAATCGAATAAAGTCTATGTTTCCCACATAAATTTAATTTCACTCAATTATTGTAAAATCATAAAATATATATCATGTTGCTCAAATAATTAAAATTAATCAGTAAATCAAGTATAAATTCAATAAAAATTACCAGTCAACCCATAGATATAAGTCAACGATTTTCATATGTATATTGTTAACCACACTGAGCATCCTCTTAAAAATCTCTACAATATACTACTTTTGTGATTGATATCCACGAAATTAATAAATGGAAAATGATAATAATTATTGATCTCCTTTTTTACACTGTAAAATCAATTAAAATCTTAGGTTTCACTAAAATATTTTTAAAAATTAACTGATTTAATCAACTATTTAAATATAACATAAAATTATAATTAAAATATCATTTACTATTCAAAATCTATCAGTCAATTTGATTCTAATTCTTAAATAATTATCTTAAATAGATGTTTCATAAACATTTTGATCATAAATTTAACTTTTATTTAAAATAATCCTAAAATCAAGTCAAATCTAATAAATTATCAAGAAATTAAGTGTTTCTAAATTATAGATTTAACCTAATTTCTTCAATAATTTCATTAAAAACATAATAGTCCCCAAATCCATTAACATTCAAATGAAAACCATAAAATTCACATAAATGATTAAAATTTACTAAAATAAATACCTCGTAAATCTATATATCACTTAAATTATCATAAAATTTCCCTAAAATCTCTAATTGATTTACATAGCCTAAAAATATTTTATTTTTGTCGATTACAACCTAATCTATTTAAGTGTGTAATTAAATTTATTAAAAGTTAATTAAATTTTCATTGAAAATGACAAGTCAATAACAAATCAACAAATGGAATTTTAATTAGTAGAGATTATATTCTATAAAGAAAATTTCCAGTGAAGAAGTAATATTGGTGGGAGAGTACATTAAGTGACTAAAATCGTTGAAATTACTGGAAAAAGTGGGATAGCTAAAGATATCTACTAAATAGATGAAATATCAATTGATATATTAAAACCTTACAAGGGTAATATACTTTGAATGAAGAAAATATACATCGAAGAGGAAAGATATTCATTAAAGTGAGAAAATATTAAGTAAAGTGAGAAATTATTCATTGAAGAGGAATATATTCATTAAGAGAAATTATTCACTGAAAATGAATTGTACTTTAAGAGTGGATGAATTAAAAATTCAATTAAAAATTATTAACAATTGAGTAGATTTTGTCGGTTAATTATATTTAAATAGGGATATATATTGTTGATGGGTGCGTGGATGAATAGTTATAAATAAAAACGCGCGCGCGTATATTAATCCAACGAATATTCATCAAATCCGGCGAATATATTCAAATCCGGCGAATATTCCAATCCGGCGAATATATTCAAATCCGGCGAATATTCCAATCCGGCGTATACTAATCCAATTTGAATATTTTTTCTCTCCAATGAATAATTTCTTACTTTTAGAAAATACCCTCTCTGACTATCTTAGGCGATTTTAATTTTATGCTTTTTTATCGTTAGGCGATTCAAGCCAATTTATTTTAGTCTTTTTCAAAAATACCCCTTGACTATAGTGTGATTAAAAAAAAATTTTTGTGAATGAAAATACCCTCTCTGACTATCTTAGGCGATTTTAATTTTATGCTTTTTTATCGTTAGGCGATTCAAGCCAATTTATTTTAGTCTTTTTCAAAAATACCCCTTGACTATAGTGTGATTAAAAAAAAAATTTATTCAAAAAAAAAATATTTCAATTTCATTTCAAAAATTCGCCAAAATTTGAATTTAAAAAAAATGTTCCAAAAATTTGAATTCAAAAAAAATCGCGCCAAAAACTCGAAAAAAATTTCGAAAAAAAATTACACACAAAAAAAATTAATACACACAAAATTAATTAAGTTGATTACATCATTATGTAATCAAGATAATCCGAAATTTAATCTGCAATAATCCCCCCCCTCCCCTATGTTTTTTTTTAGGTTCCAGTGTGCTACTAACTACCTACTGTATACTTCTTAGCTTTCCAAATTTATAAATCCATTGATATAACAAAACTCGATATATAGCTTTATCATTTTGTTTTGAAATAACTGTTAAACTGACTAATTTTGTAAATTTTTCCGTTAAAACTACAACATATTCCTTTGTTACTATCGGTTTCATATAAGCAATGTCTATTACAATTTGATCCAAAATTTCTGAGCTTACAAGAGGTATTAGGATTTCTTTTGTTTGTTCTTGGTTTACTTTTTGCATTGCACATTCTTGACATTTTTAAAATATTGTTTAATCGTAGATTGTATGTTTTGCCAATTGAATATATTATTTATATAATGCACAAGTTTGTTACTCCTACATGGCACATTTCTTCGTGAATTTTAGTAACAAATTGTTTTGATTGAATTTTGAGTGAATAAATCCATTCCATCTTTATTTACAATGAAAAGACCATCGTTCATTTTCAAATTATCCCTTAGCTTAAATAGGAAATCTTTCTTTATCAAAATCTTCCTGATCAAAATTTCCATTATTTAGACATTTCTTCGTTTTTTAAATTGCTTATTTCTTTCTTGAGCTTCAAATACTTGGTGCATTACTTCTGTCTTTTGAATCATACAAATGTGTTTTATTCTAGCTTTAGCTTCCTTAGCATTTTCATGTCTTACTTGACACTGCATCAGTTTTTAAAAAGTAACTGCAGCTGTTGCTAACTCAAATAGTAGCCTATTAAAACAAAATTGTCCTTCCTTAGTACTAAAGGCAGTCAACTCTTGTATTTCTATAACTATCCCAACTTGGTGATATGCTTGACTTAAGTCTACTAAGGAAAAATATTTTGAATTTGCTAAGTAATCTAAGAGAAATCGAGTGTGTGGTGTTGGAAATCATTGTTTTTCTGTTATTGAGTTGAGGCCTGTGTAGCCAACGCGCATTCTGATGCTTCCATCTTTCTTAGCTACAATAACTAACGGGTATTCCAAGCACTTGTACACTTACAAATCACTCTGCTATTATTAGGTATTTTACCAAGACTTCTATTTTACCTTCCATATGCATAGGTTGCATTCTAGGGCGTGCATAACTGGCCCTCCGTTTATTTACATTTCATGACTAACTAGGTATGTGAACCCGAGATCAAATTATGACGCCATAAATATATACCCAAATTTTACTAACATCTTTGCAATCTTTGCAATTTTCACCTTGTTTAGAAACGGCAATGCTTTCTTTATCTGTTTTAAATCTGAATAATTTTGATTAACTAAAGTTGATTCAATATTATTTATTTCTAAAAGTTTGATTCCAAATAGCTCCAATGTGTCCACACCCCAAATAAGTAATTTTTTTCAAATATGATCATGCTAATTTTACGTACTTCTCCATTCCATAAAATACTGACAATAATACTCCTTAGTGGCTTTTCGTTACTAAATGAAAATACTCCCCAAAGAGTAATTTCACTCTCATCAACGCTTGGTTTCCTTACTTTTTTCTCACATTGATTTGCTGATTACTGTTACAGAAGCACCTGAATCTCACAGCACTTCGACATTCACTCCATTTACTGTCATTAAACTCCGTTTCTTCTACCTATCGTTTCATACATCACATCCATCTTTACATCATTTCGTTTTCTTTCTAAATTCAATTGCTCAATCTCACTGACGAAATGAAAGCAATGGGATCATCCGTGTTTTTTTCATGTTTTCTTTCTGGCACAATTGTTTTTTCTTTACTAGCATATGAATTATCATCAAAATTTTCATGATTGTTATCTTCTTAATAAATACATGCAACAGTTATCTTTTCTTTAACGTTATTATCCAGCAGATGACATCTTCCAAATGTCTGGTTTTCCTTACCACAAATAAAACATCCATTTTTATGCTTGACTTTATCTGTAACATTTCTTTGAATCGATGAGCCCGTACTTTATTGGCAATAATATCTCGAACAATGTCTTCTTCACTAATTCCTGAATTAAATATCGTTTTAACCAGATTTCGAACTCGAATCTCTCATTTGCTTTTTGTTTCAAGGCATTTAAATCGCAGATCTGTCTTGTAATTGTTTTTTAATGTTAAAACAATCGAAAAACCATGTTTTTCCTTTCTAATCTTTGGAAAAACTGTCTTTAACAGACTTACATAACACTGCAGCTTTATCTTTTAATAATATATCGGAAGCACTAATTAAACTTTGACTTTCGATTTGAAGCCTTTCAGTAATATCTATTATCCATTTTTCGGCTTCCGTCGTTATTCGACCATCAAACTTCCGTACATTAAAATCAAGTATGCTGCGAGCCTGCTTTGGTAACGATTACAAAAATCGTTTTGTTTGGCTTCTTTTAACCGCATTGATATTTTCATATAAGTTTTATAAATTGTTGACATAAATCTAAATCCAAATATTTATTCAAAACAATTTAAATATCAAATAAAACTACATTTTATTTTAATATTAAAATAAGATATTATGTTACTATAATAAGATATAATATTATTAATAATTATATTATTATAATTATAAATTAAAAAAATAATCTGTAAATAATTTAATATAAAAATAAAAAATTATTTTACTTAATAATTAATAAATTTGAAAACTACAAAAACCCACAAACTCATTATTTAACTCCCGATCTACTTAAACACATTTGTTGGGCCAGAACGTAAACGGCCTTGGAAAATGTTTAAATGGATCAGAAACACACACGCAAAAATAACACGCAATTTAAATAAACCCACTGAAACATCAAGTAAACCCGATAAAATCTGAGAAATAAAAGAATTAAATATAAAATAATAAACATAAAAATAAATTAAAATATTAACAAAATGCACCAAGATTCGCACGATACCTATACAAATATAACAAGAAAACACAACAAATTCGACGAAATTGAAAAAATCAAGTAAAGTTCATTAAAATGAAATTTAAATCGAAAATTTTGAATTAGTAATAATTCAATAAAAATTATAAATAAAAAATTATAAAAATAAATCGAAAAATAATAAAAATAAATAATAGAATTTGCTAGAAAATAGCAAGGTCGAATTTTGTTTTACTGCATCAAATTTCACACGTCATACAAATAGGTATATATACTGATCCATTTTCACATTTAATTAACCATTTTTCAAACCAATTTTGGACTTTAACCATTTTTGAAAACTAACCACATTTTCAAACTGATTAAAACCATTTTTAGAAACTATTTTAAAACCATTTGAAATCGTTTGTAGACTATTTTGAAATCTTATTTTCCAATCGTTGTGAAGCTATTTTAGAATCTTATTTTCAAGCTATTTGAACTAATTCAACTGATTTTAGGTGAGAAATATTTTGGTTGGAGCCCTCTTTCCACGTCACGTTCATAGCATCTCTGTAGAGCTCTGCTTGACGGCGACGTGGGGAGAGAGGCATTTATGCTTTCTATTATGATATTTTATGCTATGGTTTGAAATATTTGGAATGGTTATGAAGGGTAATTCTGTTATTTTGTCCTAATTAATAAATATTATTAATATACATGAATTATTTGATATATATATTTTTTTTTTAAACTAAATTGAAATGTCGCAATTTTTCCGGCCCACAGCGACACATTCACGCAAGATAGTAAAATCAACATAGTACAGATGCATGTAAGTGCGTGGAAAATCGCCAATGATATGTACCCGTGAAGACTCAGCGTTGAGAAACGCAGGGGTCGTAACGTCAATATTATCCCTATAGCTGAAGCGAGAAATAAGGAAGAAGTCTCTGGCTGCCTCCTCGTTTCTCAATTCTGTAAAATCGACCTAAAATTATGTTACATACGGCTTAAAATTATCACACCGAGTAGTCCAGTGGGCACTCAATAAATATAATATGAACACAATATGCGCCTAAGGCCTATTAAAGGGAAAGGGTACTTGGGTTAAACTAACTGAAATCGTTGTTAAAACTAGTTTGGATTAACATTTTGAAATAAATAAAATTTATTGGGAATCATTGAATTCGATTAAATTGAGATTATTGATAAAATTTAAAGCAACCATTGATTGTAAAAGTAAAGAGTTTTATGGCTAAAAATTAAAGTAAATGTTGGGTAAAGATAATTTAAACGCTCGTAAATTATTGATTAGGGTAATGGCAAATAATTTCATCAGTTAATTCATTATAATTCATTTCAATAAAAGTAATCTGATCTTGGAGTAAGAACGAGTAATGTATTGATCCAATCAAAAATCAACCCCCGATAAAAAATGAAAGCAGTTAAGAATCGAATTCATTGATTTCAAATAAAGAAACGTATCAATTAAAGGTAAAACGATTTTCGAATAACAGTATGAAATCCCTTAACTTAATTGTTGATTAAAATTTAATATCACCCCACATAATTCACCGTTAATTCATTTTGATAAAATGGAAGAAGTGATTGAGCAAATCAAGTATTTAGATTAAATTATTGATTAAAAATAAAACGAATACAAATAAATATAGCGTTTATTAACTTGAAACAATTTATTGATAACAGTAAAAATGATCAAATTAGTGCAAATAGCTATTGAGAAAAAACCCAAATAATCTAGTTTTGGTAAAGTAAAATATTGAATAAGGATAAACAAAATAAGTTCCTTAATGAACTATGATTAGTGGATTAAAGTAACTCATAGATTAAGATTAGAGATGAATTGAATAACCGTAAAAATGTAAATTAAAGTAAAACGAGATTCACGGATTTAAAACGATTAGCATTAAAATAACTTTGTGGGCTGAAGTAATAGTTGATCCAAACAGCCTTAGGGAAGACTAGTAGAAATCGGAATAACAGATGTCGATATTATTACTGATAATATAATCTCTTAACTAGAATTAGAATAATTCATATATCTATCAAATAGGTTTCTTCAATTATCGTAAATTCAGGATTTATAGCAAATTAATTAGCGGTAAAGTGAATGAATACTTACGTAAGTTAAATTAATATGATTGAAAAACACCAAAGTTTAAGACAAGCGAAAATTTGTATTGAACAAACAAAATTCCACATAGCGAAGTTATTCCAATAAAAGGGTATCGCATCTATTTAGAAACCTCGGTAAGCGTAGAAGTTTTCCTAAAAGTTGCTAATAAAGTACATTTAAACTAGTCAACGAAATCACTTACCGGAAATTGAGATAATCAGGTGTAGGCGAGCATTTGACCAGTAATTCTGAAAATACGACACGAATCATACAATCACCGGATGTAAACAACGTAATTCACCTTTAGTCAACCGCTTAAGTTGTAATAGTAAAATCCGCCGGAAATCACTCGCCCACCAGGATACACCTACACGCGACCAAGTTATCTCGGATCAACATCCGGCCTGAATCTTAAAATGCGAGCAACTGTAATTAAAGTTAGTAAACAAACTTTAAATCAATGTACAAATTCCCTTAAGTCAACGTACGAGTATCCGCCTACATGAAAAACTTTTATGTTAAGACGCATATATCGAATAAGTTAAACATCAGGTTACCACATCCATACGATTAATCATATAGTTTCCCTATAAAGGAGTGCACTTAGGAACCAGACCCACAAAAGTGACCCAACCTGCATGATAATAGTAACCTGGTAATTAGTGAGTTGGATACCCAACCCGAGAGATTATCGAAATGAAACTGTTTTCTCATTATATACGCCAACATTTGATTTTGATGCGTTTTAGAATATGCCGATCGAAAGGACTGACATCCAAATGCCCGACGACCAATGCCGGAAGGAACCACAATCAAAACGAGACATATTCGATATAGGATCAACAACGGTGGCCGTACCCCACTATCTGGAGGTTACTGGGCTAAACATGACCCATGCGGGCTCGCCGAAACAACAATACCCGGCCGCAGAAACGTACATGAATGCGCGAGAACATCCTCACCCAATGGAACGGTGCAGGAACAATGGACTACAGGGTGGTCAGGCGAGGATGTATCTCGCCAAACGTGAGAATGATCATCCTCGCCGGGGGCCCCGAAATTTCGAGAAGCATACCCACCTCGCCCAGTCCCGAGATAACCGCGACGCCCATATCCAGTGGTTCCTCTCCGAGAAAGAGCGAGAGTCTTCCGAAGAAATTAGAACTCCAAGAACCTAACAATTTTATATGAACTAGCTTGATGTTTGTTATTTAGTGAATAGAAATGTTCTTTACCCCGTTTTTACGTTTGCTCATTTGTTAAGAATATTCGTTTCAATTGATATGTTTGCGATAATGATAAAATAACTTGTATAAATTATTACAGTAAATTAACGAACTTAACCATTATAGTTATGGCCACTAACCAAATATTACAAGCGGAACTAGATCGCGCGCGGAGCACAAATGCGGATCTCCTCCATCAAATACTCCAACTGACAAGAGAGGTCCACAGATCAAAGCGACTTGGTCGGACCCGAAAGAGTCAAAATGTTGTACCATCGAATATCTGCAGTACAGAAAGGTTGGGCCGAAGAGCGACAGCTCAATCAAGAGCCTGCGCACCCAGATACGGAGGATTAGAAGTGGCCCTAGCTGTTGTCGGGAGGGGAAGCGGTCACCTACCCGCTCATATTCGCCCGACACAGAGGATACAGAAGACCCTCAACCAGTAGAGCAGTCCTCAACTCAACCAATAAATCGTCGGCCGGGACGCAAAGAACGTGCTCGACGCCGAGCTGCTCAGCAATCAAAACGTCTCATTAACTGTTGATAATTCACATTTCTGTCAATTTAAATAAAATAGTTGTGCTTACGGTTACAATACTTCTTAAAAGGTGCTTACACGTAGACATTATTATGAGTACCCGCGTCGCAACTTTAAGTCATCTCTCCACATTCGATCGTGAATTTACTTCCACAGGGACAGAGCTAAGCGAGCACAGGTCTTCTATCGACAGCTCGTGAACCCGAGGGTTGTCCGAGCAACTACAGTACTAGCACATGGTACTCAATTTTTGCGGGCAATCCACCACTTGAACACATTACCAACGTTGCTTAGCAACGGGTGCCAAGTGGCGATTAGTATCATTTTGTATGGCGTTACGAGGGCAACCACCGATTAGTTCAAACAAACAATGAAACCCTGTAACCCACCACATTCAAAAAACTAGCGCTCATGGCATTTTGTGCATTGATTTTCTAATCAATTGACCTTATCAGCCACATCACATAATCAGTCGTTTCCAATAATTATTAAAAAATTTTAATTATTGGTAACGTTTGATATTCGAAGCGTTGTTGATAAGGTTATGATATCAAATAAATTTTCATTGTGTCGATTGGTAGTTGTGAATTTTCGTAGAAATATTATGAGTCAGACAAACAAATAAATTTGTATTTAATTCAAAGCAATTACATTTTTATTTTTGTTAATGTCATTATTAAAATAGTGTTAATTTATTTTAATATTTACTCGAACAAATATTGTCTGGCAGCTCGTTCCATTCATTTTGTGAATAATTCCTAGAAAGTCTAGCAGGTATGATTCTCAAATTACCAATCTTGACTTTGTGAAAATTTGCTTGCGTTGTTTGAAGTAAATATATAAATTTCTGTTATTTTATACACAGGAATATTCTATAATTATTCATATAATAATTTAAATATTTAAATTTATTTTCATATTATTAACTGGATAAAATTAGGTGTTTTAAGCAGTATTCAATCCAACTTTCTAATTGCAGACTAGTTTTGAGCTTATCTGACAGTCGTCGGGACCTTTCTAAAAAGATCGATTTGGCCCAAAATCGAATTCATTAACTTAATGACTGGACCAGAGAATTTCACTATTTTATTTCATTCAATTAGTCATCTGAAAACCAATAACCATTTTATTCTATTTACTCATTTATGCCATCAATGCACATAGAAATAATTTAAATTTCGCTTGTTGCGCTTGTTTTTTGTGTTATTTTAGCGTGTGATTTTAATTTTTTTTATCGTCTTCTGTTTTTTTCAAAACAATAGTCAATTGAAACAGAGCATTCCTATCAATTCCGTGGTCTTTCGAATATGATCCATTAAGTGTGGTGCTTTGCATTTGTAACTGTTATTCTTTTTGTACTTCCATGGTTTTGGTTTTCTCAGAATCTTTCTGCAATGGAACTTATACCCATATCATCCGTCCAGATCATGGAAATCTTTCATTCTTAGTAGTTATGATTTCTTGAGATTCTCGCACTTATTCTCGTTACACGAAATCTGAGCAGGTCTCATTGCTGAGCCACAATAGTTTAATCTCAGTATCTTTCTACTGAAAAGCTGCCTTCTAATGAGTACCTAATAAAATAGAGGATATACACCTAAAAACCCACTTAAAATAAATGAGAACTCAAAGGTCAAATAATCAAAAATATACTATAAACTAATGCAGTAATGACTACATAAATTAAATGTTAAAAAATAGTTTTTATATCTAGTGGAGAAAATCATATAGAATTTCAGAACAGATGTAAACTGCCTTATTAAGGAGAAAGAAAAACAGCGTGCGGATCACCTGAAAAACAAGTACCGAACTATGAAAGTAACTTGTATCTGGCAAAACAAAATGAAAAGAGAAAGGAACAAAATCAAGTTTTGCAGGCTCAGTCTTAACAAGGTATACCAGGAATGCCTAAAAGATTCAATGGTTCAAGACAATTATGTGCTAAAGATCTGGTTTGAAACTGTTGGAAAAAGTCAGCTAGAAGAAAAACATCAAGTCTAAGATATATCATCATATAATCACAAAGGCTATTACAGTTGGTTTCCTTCCATATAACTTCAGCCATAGAATATTCATCCCCAGTAACACAATCCCAAATTGGTGGTAATTAGAGAGTTGAATGAAGAACTTCCAAACTAATGGCAATATCACAAGGGAAAATTCCTTTACTATTAACAATGGTTCCCCTAAATTCTGATTTTGTTATTGGTAAATCAGGTAAAGTGTTAACCGCATCCTTTAAAGAAGTATTTATGAATTGGCATGAAACAATAAATTTAACTGTTAAACTACCTATTCTAGAAGATAGGGTTAGGAATTTTTCAAACGTAGTTGAAATACATGATATTTTCCAAGACTTAAAGTTACTTAGACCATATTTCAAGATATTATGAAGATCGTATCCTCTTAAGTTATGAAAAATAATTGGGAATTCATATCTTATTTGCCTTGAAAAATTCCAAGTTGAGCAAGCTGCACCCAAAACTTTACCATTAAAGTGGTCGTGATCTTTTACCGGTTTTATTAAAGGTTTCTTACAAAGATAACAAAAATCTTCAGAATTGAAAGAAGTTGTAAAAGCTTTTTAGGGTTAGATTGTGTTATACGTTTTCTTAAAGAAGTTGAAGGCATTAGTATTAAAACTGTTTTACCATACTTTTATAAAAATTAAAAGAAGAAAATAATACTCACAGCTAAGGATAAATGTTTTTTCGCCGGTAAAGTTATTAATTAATAAAATACCAGCAGAAATAGGTATATGTCTTTGAAGGTATTTATTATTAGTAGGTAGAATAGCCTCGAAGTTAGCGTAAACAACAAAAGGTGGGGTGAATGTTTTAGACCAGTCTTTAAAATATAAATTTTATTTAATGGTAACGTATAAAGTGTTGTTTCTAACAATTTTATCGCACAAACCTTTATGAAGTTTTAGAGCATCATCATCATTAAAACCATTTAAACATCGATGACACCATTTACTACGAATTCGAACCTCAGAAACCGAAAGATTATCACAATTCAAAAGTCGATCCAATTTAGTAACTGCTATATAGTGATAAGAGTCACCACTCTCTAATAAAATATGATTAAATGGTCTAACTCCTACAACCTTTGAATGATGGATGATATCAAAAGAGGATATGGATGATATGGATGCTTTATTACTTCTGGATTTAACAAAATATCTTCTAACTCATTCTCATTGTATGTGAGAATATTAATCGAAAGCCCGGATTATTATTCTCAAACTTTGATATGTTACAAAGACGCATTGGTAAGTCAGAGATATTATAGACGAGATCAGAAAGATTATAATTAGAAAAAATATTTATATGCCTTCTATCTACCAAATCATATATCAAAATCGCTAGAACGCTATAAATGAAACATAAATCATCTGTATTTTCAATATTAACCACACAACATTTATTTAGTAATGATTGAGGAGTTGGAAGAGAACCCTTACTACTTAAACTACTAATTTGTGAATATTTGGTAATAACGAAATGAATTTCTTTTATTTTATTAATTACCCAATTACTACCTTTTTTGTTTATTAAAATGATTTTTTAATTAAGAAGAGCAATATCTTCATCTAAAAAGGTATCGCTCATTAGTCTTGCAGAATTTTAAATAACTAAAGATTGGAATTCACCTTCTTTTTCAAATTCTACATTTCTACAAAATTATATAAATATTATTTAACTTTTAATATTCAATAAATATATACTTACATTTAAAATAAATTTTTCTTTCAACATTATTTTTATTTCTTCCATCGTTTATTCTATTTCTTCCATCGTTTATTTTATTTCGCCCAACCGCATTTTATTCTTAATATCTTTTCCAGCATTACTGTTATTTATTGAATTCATTATCTAAATATTAATGTTAAAGATGAATAATAATAATAAAAACAATACTTACTATAATTGTGTGATTTTAAAAAGTGAGAAATGTTTGTAATGTTTATGAATATATACAAAGTTCAGATTTTGCACTAATCATTTTTTAAATAGTCTCATATCCTTTCATTCTTTTATTTATATGTTTCTTTGAAATATTTCTGCGTTTAATCACTCCACCTTTTTGTTCATTTTATTGTTTATTAAACACATCAGATATCTTATATAATACAATAGGTAAGTGTTGAATTACTTCAGGTAATGTTTCTTTAATTTCAGATAAAACATTTGATTTTAAAGCAGGTAAAAACTTGGAATTGTTATTTGTTACATCATTAGCAGTTTTCATACCAAAATTTGCTGTACGTTTAAGAATTGGTAAAGCAAATCGACCTATTGTTTTCAACCATCCTGTTCCATATTGTTTACCAACAAAATACAGTAAATCTCCACCAGATTGATTAATACTATAAAAGTTTACAATATCCGGATTATTCATGTATTTTTCGAAAATGTAATGTTAAATGTGTTTTGATATCTTTTGAAAATTTTATTAATTTTCCACTATCGTCACGAATATTAATTTCAATGTTGTTTATAGAAGATGATGAAATCGGGAGGTACATTGGATTCTTCATTTCTAGCTGTACTACCTTTCCCTGTTTATATTTTTTTATCCATATAGATTTTAATAGAGGAACTCTTACATTACCGACATTTATTGGTTTAATAATATTTGAGTAAATAAACATTTTCTGATGAATTTGAATTATTTTTGGAATTTTCACACCAACAAGATCCTTATCAGCAAATATCTGATTCTTTATTCCCAAAGTTTTTATTAATTTTTGATCAAAAATGATATTTGAAATATCATCTACAAGATTATTTTTACCAATTCTTAATTTCTAAGATTGATTTCTTCAAACGGGAAGGATTAATTGTCATTAAGTATCCATGAAGTTCTGATAATGTTGTTAAGAATAAATCATCCTCAAAATAATGTGTAAATTTAGTCTTGATGTCATAATTTATAATTATTTCAATTTGTTCAACAGCATTATTTTCCATAAATTTAGGTAATTTAATTCTACAGTGATCAGATTCACTAGTGATGGATATGGTTTGTAATCCAAATTTAGACGCATGTTCGTAATTGCGAAATGATATTTTAAAGGGAACATGTGGACAAACAATCATTAAGTTTTCATAATTTTCCATGAATATATCAACATCTGGAGTATATTTAGAATTTAAAATTTCTAAGATTCTATTTTCATTATTTATTTTCAAGTATTTAGTTTATTCATGCGATTTTTTGAATTCATATTGTATCCATGAATTGCTATAGTACACAAATGTAAAGTAATCAAAGCAACTTCCCACTTATAATCCAAATAAACTGGATTTTCAAATTCAACAACAAAATTACTAGGAGCATTATCAGGAAAAATAAGAGGACAACTATTACTAGGTAAAATCATATAAAACTGGTCTTCTTTCATAATATTTATTTAATCAATCGAATTTCAGATATCCAACTAGGAGTTTTATAACCATGTCATTTGACATAGTATTGTTTATATTTCCCTCCTGATTTGGTTTTTAAAATATTTTGAAATCCGAATACAGTGGGTCTGGAATGACTTGTAGTTCTTGCTCATAGAATTTACCATTGACTTGATTCTGATTAGTGTCGATTTTTAAAATTTGAAAGACTTCGTCACTCCAATTATTATCGAAATTCTTTATGAACGGAGAACCACTAATTTTTTAATCATTCTAACAGTCTCCTACTTTATATTTTGGATTTTTTATTTTTGAATTTTCTTGTTGAGTTATCCAATTATCAATATTATTTGTTGAATAAACATCAATAGGTCTCATTCCATTTATTCCTTTATGGGGTGAATAATTGTAACTGTAAATTATTTTGGAAAAAACATTTATCCAAGTTTTATCACTCCGATCACCAAAATATCTTTTCAAACGATCTCTTAAAGTTCGAATAAATCTCTCAGCGTGTGTTGCTTTATATTGGGAAAATACTGAATAATGATTAATTCCTTTGATAATTTCTTTTACTTTACTATTATAAAATTCTTTACCTAAATATTATATTTATTTTAATTAACGTTTTTTAATTATATACTCAAATTCGTTTGTAAATTAGGAGGCTTTCCGTCATCAAATAGGGCTTTTATGGCAACAGCCATTTCATTAGCTGATTTAGTTTTAGTTGGTCTAGCATGGGCATATCTACTAAATACATCAGTACAAGTCAAAATATATTTGTATCCTTTATTGATTTTTGAAAATGGAATCATTTCCAGCAAATCCATTTGCATAAATTATTATAACCAAATGTTTTATAAGACCTCGTGGGTAATATTTGTAACATTTGTATATTATCTCCTACATTATATTTTAGCTTTTTTGTTAGATAACAATTTTGAGTTTCTTTCTTTGAAATAATTACTCTTTTTGCAAGTTTCCCAATTCCACCAAAACTAGTATTGTGTAACAAAAGCTTCAGAAACGAAAGTCTCGAATCTCTATTAACGGAACGCTATCGGACAATTATCGAAGTGAGGACGAAAGAATGTTATGAACTTAGTATAGGCACAATGTAATTATAAAAGCAATTATATGAGTTCGAATAGATTGGATTTTCAATGTGTCGAAATTTTTCCGGCCCACAGCCACACAAACTGCAAGCCATTAAAATTTTACATAACTATCGAGCGGTGTAAATGCGGTTCCTCCTCCTAAAGCTCGTGCTCGTGAGTGTCTAGTCGTGCGTAACGACGGGCTTGAACGTCAAATCACCTTATCCTATAGGGGTAGTGGGAAGATCGAAGACTAGTCTTTTGGCTAGCTCTCTCTTACCCATTTCCCGAAAATTCGACCTAAAATTCAGGCAACATATCGGATAAACTTATCACACTGAGTAGTCCAGTGGACACTCATAAAATCTAACATCAATATATGTATTCCTTAAGGTCAATTCTTGGGTAAAGGGAAGGGGGATTATTGAGATCAATGCAACGGTTGAAAGATTAATAATGTTTTTAAAATTTGAATTAAAATAAACGTGTGTAATCATGAAAAGACCATTTCAAATTAATTCCTCAACTTAAACAGAGAACAATTTAAGGACTTAGTTAGGACGACACCCAAGTAAAACTCAACATCAAATAAGCATATTAATTTGATTAGTATGAAGACCCAATAACGAACGCAACTTTAAATTAAAGAGAACTAAATGGATTACAGAAATCTGACTAACACTAAACTCAACCCAAAAATCACTCTAAGTCAATAAAAGTAAAATGATTGCCGAAGCTATTGAGAAAATAAAATTAATAAGTTTGAACTTTAATCAAAGAGGAATTAAATGATTTCAAATAAATAATAGGACCAAACCCAGTCAACCTAAAAATCATATCGAAAGGACGTTGCACAGCTAGAATCTTAATAACGTCGACCCAACCACGACTTAACGAAATTAATGAAATGGATTTAGCAGTACTATCACTCAGGGTTCCGTCAGAGTGTAAAGATATAAGATATTTTTTAATAAATCCCGAACACAGGCAACATAAAACGATCTAAGTAGAAACCAAAGATAATAGTAACGCTAGTAATTAGTCTGTACAGATTTTCTGTCCGTTACACCTGATAATTGGTAACTCTAGTCGAGACAAAATTTCATCAATATGGCAGTAGGGGCATCCTTTAAAATCATAATAACTGTACCATCCCATTTTTTTAAACGTTTGGAATCTGACTGAATAATATGTTTTGAATAGAAGTCTCATTTATATTACATAATTCAGGGAAAAGCCAAAGAGAATTAAACAATTTCATCCACATAAATAAAACAAATCCTAGAATATTGAACCAATAATTGACGGCTTCATCAGATTAATCCCCGCTAGCTAGATATAATCCCTGCTAATCCCGAATCTCGATTGATCGATCCGTACTGGCTGTAATACGAATAAGTCTAAAGTAAATACATTAGTTACATGATTATTAATACACTCGTATTACCTAAAGGTTGGGTAATGTTGACATCCAGAGCATGAGTTTGAGAGGTCAGCTTCTCATCTAGATATACCAATTGTAGTTCCAACAAGTTCCATACGTTTCCACCAATTCCCGAAATCAAATCCAAATAATCCACGAAAACCATTCTAATCACTGATGGACATGGAGCGACGAGACTAGAATTTATCTCGACCACCGTAATGATATCATCAACCGATAAACAATAGCGTGGTTAGTATTAGTAACCAGAAACGCTAATATAAACAAATGCGAAGAACAATACAAACCACCAACCCAGTTATAGTCATTTAGTGGAGTGGCCATTACACCCTGCGTTTTGGCTGAAATTATACAAATAAACAAACGCCCGGATTCACCAAATTTTAATTAAATGAAATATCAACTACGGCCATTTCTAGAGTAAAAATTACTCATTGTTTATTAAACACACTCAACAACCAATCAGCTCGTAAATAGTATAAATACCCGACTGTACTATAACCCCAACAAATATACATTAGATGACGGATAACGCAGCTAACAAAATACGAGACAATCGGAATGTGAACCAAAAACGAGTCAAATCCGATCAAAACCAGATCGACCATGGACAAAATAATCAAAATTTTGTATCTAAATTCATAAAACTGAATAATTAAATCAACGATTGTAAAACACATTCCATAGTTGACAAACCTATGAGAGTTTCATTTGATTTCTACTTTTGAATTAACAGTGCTCAAATAATCTTTGTCTCACCTAGAATTAAACCCAACCGAGCTCGAGTGGTCAGACGGTGCAAGAGTTACTCTGACTGTTCCATGTTGATATGCAGCACAGTACCGCCAAGTGCTCTGGGATCACTGTTATACCATATCTACATTCGGAAATAATGAATGGCCTTACTGGAACCTTCGACAGGACGATGATGTGTAATTCCCATGCATTGCCATAAAACGGGAACCGAGTAGAAATCCGGCCATAGAAATCGGACACCAAGCTGAAGTTACGTTACAACATCTGGAATACATGGAGAGAAAATTCCTCTGGCAAGCCAACATGATGAGGAGACAGCTGGCATGAATAAACGCCGACATCGCGAGTGGTAGGATACCCAGTACGGACGGATTTGCTCAAGAATATGGAACCTCATTCGAAATCAATGATCCAGCACTTCTCAAATCGGAAGCCCGACACAACTGGCTCTACCGAATAATATGATTCAACCAGATTTATTTGAAAATTTGCAAACTCTGCCGCGAGACGAGCACGCGTACTCACGACCTCCTTTGTTAAGAAGATCTACGAATAAGAAACACTATAAATTTAAGAGCAGATGATCCGGATTTGTAGAATATGAAATAGTCATGAAATAAATGTTCCTTCGATTCAGTCTTGATTTTGTAATCGTGATCTTTAGATAAATTGTGGTAAAACAATTAATTGAAATATTAAATTAATTATCTTTATAAATCAAATCGAATATTATAATAATAAATGTTTGGTTTTACAATTGTTTCTTGAAGTAGTTCATTATAATGTATGGAATGGGTTAAATAACTATCTCGACAAGAAGGTAATTAAGGGAGGAAAAGAGTGATAAGTGGAGCAGAAGCCTTCCAAAGGCAGCTCGCTGAACCCGATATGAGGTTGGGCCTTAGCAGTTCTGTAGTCAGAGCTCACCTTTGGCGGTCTCTTAACCAATGGTTGAAGTTCCAACGTTGCCTAGCAAAGGGTAACCATTGGCGGGCGCGAAACAACCAACCCCACACATCTATTTTCTTTGTATCTTTCGTATTTACTTTTTCGTGTTGAGCTATTATTTTATTAAATGACATTTTAATTATTGCCTGATTTCATTTTTGTTTATAAATCGTAACACCATTTTCATTGAAAATATCTGTTCTAATTTGTAAATCATCAGGACATTGTTGAGTAAAATCAAATAATAAATATTCATGGGGTATCTTTGTCGCATCTTGGAACAAATCAATGAAAAAACTTCTATCGTTAGGATACGCTTTTCTTGTGAGAAAATCAATAATGGTTGCATCTCTAGGGTTTTTAAATATAACCAAGTATTGTACGTTTAGATTACGGGTTCGATGACTTTCACTTTTATGAAACAAATTTTGAGTTATAAAAATTACTGTTACTAGAATATGTCTACTGATTTTTTGTAAATAAATTATTAAAATCTTTTTCTTTATTTGTTTCCTGATATAAATCATCGATAATAATAACATCGTCTTTACGTAATCTAAATGACCAATTTTTATCAAATCCCTTGATTATATTCATTTTAATTTTACAAACTGATCTTGAGTCATACCATGATCATCGTCAGCTCCCTTATGCCAATATATTTTGTTAAATTTAGATTTAAACATATTTGACTGTAATAAGTTACAAACAAATAAAGTTTTTCCACTACCACTGGGACTTACAATTTGATACACAGCGTCATTTCTTATTTCCATTTTATTTAAATTAATTCTAATAATATAATTGTTTATATTTGTTTTAATTAATTATTATACACAAATATACATTATATAAATTTTATTACATTCAATAATGTTGAGAAATATTAATTATAAAGGCAAATGTTTTGTAAAAAACATGAAATTTCCATCGGGAAAACCTCAACGATTTGTGGACAGAAGTGGAAAATATCCAATTATATTTTTCAAATCGGGTAAATGTCGCACCATGGGTTGTAAGGAACTGCTAAATTAGGTGATTTAAAATATATGATACATGATTTACAAATCCAATCCATTACAGTAACATTTGATATCGGAAACTTTATAAATTTATATGAATTATCACGTAATGTTAAATGTATATACTTGGGATAAAATCTTTATGTTATAATGCATATGTGGAAAATATTATATCAAAAAATGTTAATCAATTAAATTATTTTGTATTAGTTTTAATTTTAGTAATTTGAAATATGTCGAAAAGTAAGAATATATTTTTTATTTTTAATTTCCTAATAATCATATTTAGTTTACTTATTAGAAGTGGTTTTAAAAAAGATTCAAGAACTATTCCCAGAAATTAAAATACTCTGGACTATTGTCCACCAGAGTTACTCATTTCAAAAATAAATCGGTTTACCGGTATCAATATAGAGCAACTCTAGAGATGCATTACGATATGGTATTAGGGTCAGCAATAAATGCGTTGAAAATTGTATTGTTTGTAAAGATTCAATGAAAGTTTCATGTTCCAATGGATGTCCATGTTGTCATGATTTCAAAAGAGATCAAACAGTACATATCCTAATTGCTGAAATATGTAAAGAATATTATACCGATGTCTTTGATTTGAAATAAATTTTATAATCGAATGATTTTTATTATAAATTATTATTGTTATTATTATTGACATAATATTTTCTACAAAAGTTGACTATGAATCAGATTTATTTAAGGTATTCACGAATTTTCGGCACAGCCTATTTCAAGTTATTTGAAAAATTCAAATCACTTGAAAAAGGCTATGCCAAAAAATGCGTGAATAAATTAAATAAATCTGATTCATAGTCAATTTTTTTAAAAAATATTATGTCACTTATAATGAAATCAGAGGTGAAAAACGAAAAGTCCTTATAATATTATTATTATTTAACGAAACTAAATATAGACCTTACCATTACGCTGACATGTAAAAAATATTTAAATTTATGCATTTAAACAAAACAAAATTTAAAAATTTACTTCATTTAAACAAAAAAATTGACTAACCCCGCGGTATGAGCAGGGTGCCGTTTTTTCACTACTGGTGTCACTCACTGAAATCCTCAAATTAAAAAATACGACCATCATAAAGACCTGAATTGAAGATCTGTCTAGCGATACTGCACTATCAGCAGATTTTCGGAAAGCAAACAATCTAATACAAAATGACAACAAGCTATATATAACAGTAATTGACAGACTGGAAATCCCTTCCAAATAACCCCAGCGAGACGATAGCAGAACAAGAACAAACATAAATGCCCGATCAGTTGGGTCGTTTAAATTGCCACCCATAACATCAGGCGGATTGATTTAAAATTTAAAATCACCGGAAAACTACAATTAGTTTATTCAAAACATATCGGCACTACCAAAAATCTCGATCGGTAATTAGATGATTACGATCGACGAGGGCGATTAATTAACACGGCACTAAAACTCTAAATACCCGCATCGAATTAATGAAAATCAAATATGAAAACTCTACGCAAGATGACCACATCAATATGTCAAGATCGCGGTCAGAGATGACACCCATGTGGAATAGGACTAATGGTCGAGGACCTAACAATCTGGTTATCGAAATGGCAGTAGATGCAGTTGAATGGAAGATGTGGAATTCTTTGTAATGAGTTTAATAAATGATTATCTACAAATTGAATTTTTAATTATATAGGAGACGACGTACGAGAGATTAATGAATACAAAACACGTTTGAACCGATAATTCCGGACTACGGTAAAAACAAAAAGTAAACTTCTGAATGGATGCAATTTACAACACAACGAACATAAAAACAGTAGTCGATTAACTAAATTCGGACAATAATGAACATAAATATAACTCCTAAACAAATGTAATTATAAAACAATAAATACAAAAGCAGAAATCTAATAAATACGATTCTGGTAACAGTGAATCAACATGAATATGTGGAATTATGGAAAGATATTGAGGATAAAACTGTCACTCAAATGATTTGTTAGCGAAGTACAATATAAACTCAAGAGATTGTAGAATGAAAAGTTCTGACAAGGATCTTCCTATAAACCCATTACTTATAAATAGAAATAAAAATTAATCTAATTTACGCGACAATAAAATAACAAAACTTTATCATATATATAATATATATATAACAAAACCAATATAAAAATTTTTAATTTAGATTAACATTTTTAGAAGCTAAGGATATATATAGTTCAATATAGTTGGTATAGAAATTTCAATATTCGCATTTAGATATAAAAGAAAGAATTATTTCTTATTCCAAATAATGTAATTGTATTTTGTTAAATAAAGATTTAAGAATTGTTTTTCCAATATGACAATGTTTATGTGAATTTATGAACTTCCGACAACTATGTGATATGTGACATGCCGAATAAATGTTTACGAGTGAAATTTTACATCGAAGCTTTAACCTGAATGAAACTTGGATTCGCTTAAAATGGTATCATTTTTTTCGGCACACAGCCTATACATGTGGTGGGTTACAGGGTTTTGCAAGAATTTGTTTGAATCTTCCTATTGTTACCCTGGTAACGCCATATAAATATTTTCTAGCTACCACTCGGCACCCGCTGCTAGGCAACGTTGGAAATGTGTTCGGGTGGGTGGATTGTCCGCAAAAGGTGAGCGCTATTACTAATGCTGTAATTGCTCGGACAACCCAACGAGCTGTCGATGGAAGACCTATGCTCGCTTTACAATGTCCCCTGTGTGAGAAGGTTCAAGATCAGACTCATATTGGTGGGTAGAGATGGAATGACATTCATCTGACAAAGCGCGAATGCTCATGACTTTTCGGTAGCAATTTAATATTATTCACATTTTATAATATCACTTCTAAACAATTTAACAACATTTATAATTTAATTCAATTCATAAACAAAACAAGGTAAATCAATGGAGTTTATTTGCCAGGCGGGCAGCTCTGCGTCTGGCGCGTTCTTTGCGCCCCGGCCTGTAACTGTTTGAGGGTATTGTTGATGGAATCGCAACTGGCGTTGGATTGGTGGTTGAAGCTCGATATGCTAATTGAGATGGGGCGAAGATAAGAGGGTAGGTTACCGCCTCTCCCTCTCGACTGGCGGACAAGGCAACTTCCAACCCCCTTATCTGTGTCCGGAGGTTCTGATTTAATTGCCGTTCCTCGGCCCAACCTTTTTGAGCAGCCGTAAGTCGTTGATGGAGAGGTTTGAACTTTGCTGGATCTACCCAGGTGGATTTCACCTGTTGGACCTCTTTCGTAAGTTGAATGATCTGCTCATATAGGATTTTGTTCGATTGTTGGGCACGGGACAGTTCTTTCTGTAGGAGTTGAATAGGCTCCATTTCTAGTAATGTGAATAATTAAAGGTGGGATATTACTAACAAACCATAATTACATGAGTTATATTTAAACAAACAAACAAATGGAAAAAGTTTTTTATGTTTTAATAACAATTCCAAACCAATTTTCAAGAGTATACTTGATTTATTTATTACACACAAAAATTTCGAAGTTTGAGTTTTCAATTAATTCACACTGGGATGAATTAGGGAAAACCCTTCTCCACCCATTCTTCTGGCGTATAGCCAGAGATGGACATGATCGGCCGTTTGGTATTCCGAATTCGGGCCGTTGCTGGTTGGGAGGCACGTGTGGCAGTGCCTTGTCGAGGGTGCCAGTAATTGTAGGCGATCCGACCCGCCAGTAGGTCCTCTTCGACGTTCGCCAGATACTGGCGAGCCCGGACCACTTGTATGTCCACCTGTCGTTGGTGGGCCTCCAGTTGCTCAGTGAATTTCTTCGGCCGAGCTCCACTCTTCGGCCAGCCCTTGACCCAAATCGTCTTCGATAGAGTCAGTGCATTGGAATCTCGACGGGGGAAATTCTGGCCTCTCTCTTGCCTGAATCGTGCCCACGCCCATCTCCATCGGTCCGCAAGGGGAGTTGGCATGTAATTCCTTGAACTGAGGTTCTCTGAATGAAAATCATTAACTACATGTACGAATTTTTATCAAAAGAATGGAGAAATTAGATAATTACAATGTTCCTGATTTATTCCTTTGTGAGACTATACCGGAAATTTAAATCTGTCCAAGCCCTTTGGTTAAATCGAAACAAATTTTACGGTTCAGTGGTTATTTTACTCTAACCGTTAACCTTGAATTACTTCCATTTTCTTCGCTATGGTACATTTTCGGCAATATGTATATATATATATATTTATTTGTTTTCCAAATGTCTTATCGCGAATACCATTGATCAATTTACACGTAATTTATTTTATTCATTACCCACAATGATGTACATAAATTTATTATTAACTTCATGCTTGCTATTAAAATGATTTTTCTTTATTAAAAACCTAAAGTAAATAACTGTCTGCCGCGATTGGGGGAATACTACTAAGGTTTGTCCGGCGAAATATTTTGCAACATGATAATCTCATAATTCTCCACTAGGAATTAACATTCTATGGAAAAAGGAACACGACTATATTTCATTATATCTAATTAAATATATGAATTTCAAACAAAACGGACGATAACAATTTTAACTAGTTACCCATTTCATTGAAAATTATTTTTAATATTGCATGTTGAAATATAATTAATCATTTTGTGAGAAATTCCTGGCCATTTTCACCGATAAAAAAAAATACTAAACATACAGCGGATTGACGAGTGACCTGTGAGTGGGTTTTATGGTCATAATGATAATCAAGAGGCGAACAAAAGTAATAACCATATGGTGAGGTGAATAAATTCTATGGGGGGTCCTGATGTCAAAAATCCAACGACTAGGTTCAATAGATCGAGGATCAAATTGATAATAATGAGTTGTTATTTACGGAGGGGACGAGGTGAATGAGTTTTATAATCAATGATAAATAAAAGAAATGTTAGCGGAGACGAGATTATATATGATGATCGTGTCGGAAACCATTTGAATATTATAAAAATTATCTATGAATTATTACAAGCTATCGATTATAAATGTTACAACAATTATTTATGATTATCGATTGTAATTATTACAAAAATTATTTATGTTTATTTAACAAATATAATTTAAAATTTCTTACCCTCCGTTGTTATATCCAGCGTGGCGGCAACCTCTTCGTTGGGCATCTTTGGTGCTGATTCTGTATTGTCCGACATTGTTGAGGATGCAGAAAAAAAATATCCCAAATTTTTCTGTTAAATGGTATTTATGATTGATCGATTCAGTGGGTGTCTATGTACGTCCGGTTAGAATTATTCTGCACGACACCGAATGGTGATTGATTGAATTAAGTTTGTTTATTTGGAGACTAATCGCCGTTCGGATGGATTAGTTTATGGTAAACAATCGCGATATCCGCTCGAATTTTACAATCGAATTTATTAATTGTTAAAATTTTTGGAATGGCTATTGAAATTCGACGCTGGAGATTGGTAAGTTTTTCCTTCTTTGGATAATAACGGCGGAAAACTCGCTCGTGTCGTCGTCTCCTTCACGATTTCACGGCGAGTGTTCCCTCGTTATTTCTAATTCTCGTCAATCTATTTGATTTTTTATTTTATTAATATTTAACGCATTCATTAAAAATTTTATGAGTTTACCATGCCAGAAAAATCATGAGCATCTTCTCATCTACCAGTATTGGAATTTAATTACCGGTTTGTATTCCTATTCACTGGATCTTTACAATATTGAGTTATCATTTTAAATTATCAGTCGATTTTTAGGAAATGTCTAGCCGTCATGTTTTGTACGATCATTGGTTTAATATTCCATACTGGAACAATGGGGTAACCTGAGCTACTGGCGAACGTGGTCGGGTTTGTAGTAGTGATCGGGGATTGGGGAATCATTTCTGATCTCAGAGCTTGTTGCATATTTTTAGTCAAAATTAAACCGTCATATTTTAGAGGAATGAATATCAACTGTGGATGAACCTATTTCGTGAATTTATTCGTTGATGCTACGGTGATATAACGGTAGAAAAACAGATGGGTCGGTTAAGTTAACTATTCAAGTGGGTTATGGAATCTTCGTTATAATACAATTTTTTTTCCTATTCTATCGATGTTCATACTTTTGATTTAATTATTTTTTTAGGCTAATTTATTTTTATGCGGGGTCAATTTCGATTTATGGTTGGCTTTTATTTATTAAATAAAAGAAGGTGTCTCTATTAGCTGTACTGATGGATATACCCTGACTTAGGATCTGATTAAATTCTCTGTTTTACTAGAAAGTTGGGGTGATTGATTTAATAATAATTTAAAATTTTCATTTAAAGTTTCATTTAAATTAAATTTATTGATTTATTTCATTTCATAGCAGTGATTTCATATTAATTTTATTCCCCGTAGCCTTTCCCTTTAATAAGCCTTAAGCGCATTTTATGTTTATATTATATTTAGTGAGTGCCCACTGGACTACTCGGTGTGGTGATTTTGAGCCGTGTGTAAAAATTATTTAGGTCGAATTTAAAGAAAACTAGAAACGAGGAAGTAGCCAAAAGACTCCTCCCTTATTTCTCCTTTCTTCTATACTGAATAATATTGACGTTCCAATCCCTGCGTTCCGCACGCCGGGTCTTCACGGGCACAGATCATCGGCGGTATTCCACGCACTTACACGAATCTGAATAGTATGTAGATTTTAATAGCTTGCGGTGTGTCTTTGGCTGTGGGCCGGAAAAATTTCGACAATAAAACAATTAATTTATGAAAAAACAAAACTAATTTTATTTATTATAAATATTTATTAATAGGTTAAGACAATATAACAAATTACTTGCCAAAATCATCATTCAATAAAAATAAAAATACATCTCTCCTCACGTCGACATCCTAGCAGAGCTCTATTGAGGTTGCGAGGACGGGGCGTGGAGAGAGAGTTTCCAAATAAAACTTTCGCTCACCTAAAAATAGATTTAAAAGTAGCTACAATTTTTAATTCAAAATTGGTTGAAAAATGGTTAAATTTTATGTGAAAATGCATCGGTATATATACCTATTTTCTGTCCCTAACCTTGCGTGTTCTTTTTGATTTAGTAAAACAAAATTCGACCTTGATATTTTCTAGTGTATTCTAATCTTAATTTTTATTATTTTCTAATTTATTTTGATAATTTTTTATTTGAAATTTTTACTGAATTATTTCTAATTCACATTCTTTGATTTAAATTTCATTTTCATGAAATTTTCATTTTTATCAAATTTCGGTCGAATTTGTTGGGTTTTCATGTTATGTTTGTATTTGTATCGTGCGGATCTTGTTGCATTTTGTTATTATTTTAATTTATTTTTATGTTTATTAATTTATATGTAATTATCTTTTTCTCATATTTGATAGGGTTTAGTTGATGTTTTAATAGGTTTGAGTTTAAATTTGCATGTTATATTTGCATGTGTGTTACCGATTCATTTAAACATTTTTCAAGACTGTATGTGTTCTGGCCCAACACATGTTACAAGAGAGTAAATATTCACAATTAACGGATCCGTGTAAGCGCAGTTATAAGTGAAGTTATCTGGGTAACAACCATATAGTTTCAAAATTTCAACACCAAAAACCCACCATTTGATAGAAATTTTTTCTAGTGATTTATGATAACCTGTACCGGCTAGTAAAGCAGTAACTGAAGTGGGGCTCGCCTTTGGAGGTCTCATAATCAGTGATTACATTACCATCGTTGTCTGGCAACGGGTAACTGTTGGGGTGAGGTAAACGTTATGTCTGAGTTACAAGGTGATGAACCACAAATTCACCAGTAGCAAACCTTTTCTGGTATCACTTGCACCCATGATGCGTCAGGGTATCAGCAGTCATGGTATTATGGCTTCACTTATGGCGGGTACCTAATAATTATCTTTCTTTATGTGCATATCTGATTAGAACCATTTGAAGGTGGATATGTCAATTAGTTTTCTTCCTCATCAGGTATGTTGGGCCAGAACACAAACGGCCTTGTAAATTGTTTAAATGAATCGGTAATACACACGCAAATACAACATGCAGATTTAAAATCGGACCCATAAAATATCAACTAACCCTGCTAAAATATGAGAAAGAAAACAATTAAATATAAAATTATAAAACACAAAAATAAATTAAATAATAACAAAGTGCAACAAGATCAGCACGAAATAAACATAAAAATAACAATTAAACCTAACAATTTGACCGAAATTTGGCAACTTACCAAAAAATGCGAAAATCCATGAAAATGGAATAAAAATCAAATAATTTGAATTGGAAACAATTCAATTAAAAAATTCAAAGAAAAAATTGTCAAATTAAACTACAAAATAATAAAATTAAGATTAGAATATACTAGAAAATCACAAGGTCAAATTTTGTTTTACTAAATCAAAATTAACATGCAAGGTTAGGGTCGTACAATAGGTATATATACCGATTCATTTTCACATTAAAAAAATCGTTTTAACCTGTTTGGAAAAGCTTGAATAGTTTGAATCAATTTTTATCTGTGGAAGCCAGAAACTTTAATGTGAGTGAGAGGATGTCCGAAAACTCTCTCCACGTCGCGTCCTTGCAACCTCGAATGAGCTGTGCTTGGGCGTCGGCGTGGGGATAGGATTATGATGTATTATGAACGAAAATTTTGTTATTAACGACAACTATGATGTATTATGTGGCAAAAATATATGTTTACCTAAACAAGTAGATTTTCTTTGTCGAAATTTTTTGGGCCCACAACCGAAACATCATTACAAGCAATTAAAATCATACATACAATTGAATTGTGTAAGTGAGTGTATAATCGCCAATAATTCGTGCCAGTGAAGGCTCCGGCGTGAGAACGCAGGAGTTGGAACGTCAATATCTTTCCGTATAAGGAAAAAGGGCGAGGGAGAAATGGTCTTTTGGCCGTTTCGCCGTCTCCCAATTCCCATAAACTCGACCTAAATTATATTCATATACGGCTAAAATTTAAAACACTGAGTAGTCCAGTGGGCACTCATTAATTTGTAATATAAACACAACGCGCCTAAGATCAATTAAAAGGGAAGGTGACGGGGAATTAGAAAATAAAATCGTTGCTATAGCCTTCTAATATTATGTTTTAAATAAAATTAATTAAAACCAATCCGTGGAAGAAAAGTAATTAGCGTAAAACCCTCAGAAAAAATTTAATTTCGAATTAAACCCACGAATTTGAAAAATAATGACGTTAAATGAAATAAAAATTCGAACCGTAATAATTCGTACCAATAGTTATAACATAAAGGTCCTCAATAAATGTAGAATAAATCCAAGTTCTGAATTTTACGTAAAATAACAACTTACAATAGTACTCTTCCACAGTTAAATGGCGAAATGTTAACCCACTAGTTGAAATCCGGCCAGTACACTTATACTTAATAAGCACATAAATCTTACAATGCGATTTGAATATTTATAGTGATAAAAACTCGAACTTATGCGAAGAACGACACGATAATCCCAAACACCATCAATACCTGACGGGACAAATAAAAATAATATTGCGAGATACCAACAATGAGTAGATGAAGGCTAGCGAGACATAAGAATTGCCAACAACTCGCCAACAATTATAATGACATGTGACGAAAAACTCCTCGACAAAACAAATAACCTACTCCATCAATTTACTCCAACAAATTGTTCCATTTTCCGAAAAATAACAACAAACAACAGGTTCCAAGAATTTATTTAATGGACATTCCCCAACAGACGTAATATAAATTATCACCAATAATTGAGATACTGCCATAGAGAATCTTCCACCTTGTGCATCAGTAGATCGAATGCCTGAAAGACCAAAAATTAATAGTTCATTGGATTAAATTAACGACGAACACCTACCTTTGAAATGACCCAACGGGAACAACCCAACTGACAAATAACGAGCAAACCAGTGATAGCTAGATGGAATTGGAATGATAAGGCGAATGCGATCGGTAGAATAAATGTCTACTATATACATATCCACCTCAACATTTATACGCAAGTAGATCGATATTTATAAATAAAAATAAATAGAGAAATCATCCCGTGTAACCAAAAATTAAAATGAATTCGCAGGTAATCGTCGACAGTAGCATGCATATCCTGAAGAATCGTGATGTCAAACACGCACACCTGTTCGAGAAAATTATTCTCTAACTAGCGATAGTCGGCGTGCTCGTTTAATAATACAACTAATAGATCATGGCAATAACCTGCTAGCCAGTATAAAAGCCGCTGACAAATCGAGACTAACCGTTATTTTCGAAAAATCAAAAATGCATTATCGACCTAATCGAGTAGACGAGAACGCTTCTGCTAGGATTCTGGAGGAAGACATAATTTTGGAGCCAAAATCCCACTCTGCAAGTAATAAATTTTACCTTTTTAATTCGTCTTATTAATACATACAAGCCTTAGACGGAAACACGGAAGCACCCGATCCCAACGCCAAACTCCCGAGCTAGAACACAGATAGTAGTAATTATTAAAAAAATAAAATTTTACATCGTTAGAAAATGTGTTTTCTCTTATTTTTTCTTTCGTGAAGACGTAGCAAACCTAAAGAGGTAAAAGTTATGATAGTATACATTTAGGCCTGAATCAGTTCGGCAGAGAATAACTGATATTGAATAAATTTCCGAGTACCCTAGGTGACAATCATAAAATTGCACAAGGGTTTCCAACCTTGTTTTGACCCGTTTGCGATGGAGAGATGATCCGAGTGTTGGAACCGTTTAAAGTATTGACAAATGGCGATAATTAGTTTGATGTCGAGACCTAAACCTACGGAATGACGAAACATCCATTTTGCCATTAATATATTCCCATACCAAGAAGTCCAACTTCAGGTTATCATTAAATTAACATTCTAAAAACATATTAAAGTAAATCGAATCATTTCGTTAATACTACCTATTAGACAGTAAAATCTTTGGTAATAAATCATATATCATTGACATGTTACGATTAAATATTTCAGATCTCGTTCATTTAGATAATTCACCATAGGAGTCAAATAAAGTAAATAGCATGGATATTATAATTCTCATTTATTCAGATAATTTAAAATAAGATTGTTATTCGAGTTACCCGAAGTATTGCTCAAGTAAGAATTTCATCATAATATTACTGTTGGGCCAGAACACATACGGCCTTGGAAAATGTTTAAATGGATCGGTAACACACAAGCAAACATAACATGCAAATTTAAACTCAAACCTATTAAAACATCAATTAAACCTAACAAAATATGAGAAAAAGATAATTACATATAAAAATAACATAAATAATAAATAATAACAAAATGCAACAAGATCCGCACGATATAAATACAAATATAACATGAAAACCTAACAAATTCGACCGAAATTTGATAAATCAATAAAATTTCATGAAAATGAAATTTAAATCAAGAATTTGAATTAGAAATAATTCAATAAAAATTTCAAATAAAAATTATCAAAATAAATTGAAAAAATAATAAAACTAAAGATTAGAATACACTAGAAAATAACAAGGTCGAATTTTGTTTTACTAAACCAAAATTAACACGCGAGGTTAGGGACAGAAAATAGGTATAAATACCGATACATTTTCACATAAAATTTAACCATTTTTGAAACCAATTTTGAAATAGAATTTTTACGAATTTTAAAAATCTACTTTGAATTATTTTTAGGTGAGCAGTAGTTTTATTTGGAGACTCTCTCTCTCCACGTCCCGTCCTCGCAACCTCGGTAGAGCTCTGCTTGGATGTCGGCGTGGGGTTAGATGTATTTTTATGATTTATTGGATTGACTTGGTCAAGTAATTTTGTACTTTGCTTTTTAATATATTAATAAATATTTATAATGTTAAAAATCGAATTTGTTTTTCATAATTAATTTATTTGTCGAAATTTTTCCGGCCCACAGCCAAGACACATCACAAGTCAGTAAAATCAACATACAATTCAGATTCGTGTAAGTGCGTGGACTATCGCCGATGATTTGTGCCCGTGAAGACCCGGCGTGCGGAACGCAGGGATTGGAACGTCAATATTATTCCGTATAGAAGAAAGGAGAAATAAGGAAGGGGTCTTTTGGCTACTTCCTCGTTCCTCGTTTTCTGTAAACTCGACCTAAACTACTTTACATACGGCTCAAAATCATCACACCGAGTAGTCCAGTGGGCACTCATTAAATATAATATAAACATAAAATGCGTTTAAGGCCTATTAAAGGGAAAGGGTACGGGGAATAAATTAATTGAAATCGTTGACATGAAATGAAACAAATTAATAAATTCAACTATAGTTTTCTAATCGTTATCAAATAAATCGCTTCAAACCCCTAATAAAGTGAAGAATTTAATCAGATTCTAAGTCCGAGATTAGACGCGCCCCTCCGAACACCCCGATAAAACTAAAATCACCGCCACATAATTAAAGTAATTATTTCTCATAAATTTAAATTTGATATGGAATTTCCAAATTATAAATTAAAGTTACTGATAAATAGTTATTGGGAAACCCGATAAGGACCTAATGGCAATGATAATTATTAAAACCTAAATCACCATGCGGAATCAAAACAACTTTTCCACCCGTAACAAAATTAACTAAGTTCTCTAAACCCTCATTATAAAATTATACCAACTATAATTTATTAAGTACAACGCAGGCTAAAATAACCCCCACAAAGAATTTAGAACCAAAACTAACTAATTGATATAATAAAACTCCAAACACAGGTCAGGAAGGAAAATTCCAATGTTAAACTGCATGTCATTCCAGAATTGGGATCAAATAGATAACACCTCCATAGCTCGACCAACCATGAAGGGTTTTCTGAAACTGTCCAATCATTACGGGAAATCGTGACTTAAGCCAACATCGGGACTTTCCTGGAATGATACCCGATTTGCTCGCCGCTAGACAAATCCAACCATGAGAACGTAGTGGCAGTAGGCAACAACTAGAAGGTACACTAAGGGAATACGTCGACATCAAATATCTAGCAAATAAAAATCAAACCTGAAAACATTCCGAATGTGGGCTACTATCAATCAGGAATAATGAATAGAATCTCTTCATGTGTAGACTGACGCGATCATCAAGATTAAGCCTTTCGTCGGTAAAGCGACATAAACAATTTATCTAAAATAATAAATATGGATTAAATTTTACGACCATTAACAAAAATTCTCTCACACGAGTGTTCATCCTGGTAGGATTGAATTAATCATAGTACAGCGGATGTGCACACCTCGACACCGATTTGTATAAAGTGCTACCAACCGATCATTTCGTTTTTTTTTCTTTATTTATGCAACCAGATCTTGGAAATATGAATTCTACAACCGCGGTGTCGAGAGGAGAAGCCCCAAGGGAATCGAGTCCCACAACCCATGGTAATTTATATTCAAAATTATTATCTCATAAATTATGATTACTTTTATTTCATAAATTTTAAATGGATAATTATTTGTATCTCATAAATTTTAAATTGATAATTGGTTCTATTTCACAAATATTAAACTGACCATTATTTTTATCATATCAAATTTAGTTCGATAATCATTTCTCTTACTTAAATTTTAACTGATAATGATTTTTTCCCATAGATTTCAAATTGATAAATTACTAAATTACAAATCCCCAATTCTCATAGCTGAACTTTAACTACAGATTTACATGAATCCCAAATTATTGATTTCGAATAAGAACACTATTATTAATATTCTAAACGTTCGCAGAAATTCAGGGACATTCGCGTCCGTAAATGGGATAGAAACAAATGAATATCGGACTCCAATTTTCCCACGCTACACAGCGTAAGGCCTATTCAGTGAATTTTCATCTCCAACAAGCATTATGTCAATTAATACTAGTAACTTCTATAATAATTGGGTCGATGCGGATGATGTCTCAATGTCAATAAGTAAAACAGAGGAATAAAAGATTATGATGATTTAATGAGTAGACTTACCTTAAATTGAATTAAATTAATAGCTCCAAAGAAAATTTAGTGCCCAGTCAAACCTAATCCCGCGAGAATAAATATAGCAGTTAATATGAGATACCTTGAATTTACACTATACCTGTTCATATAATCATAATGGTATTTTAGAAAGACCAGGGTCTCTCGAGTGGATCCCCACACATGTTGCAGAAGAATGGCGTCAGGCTTGGAAGCGAGCACGGCCTGCAACAAGTCCCAAGGAGCCCCAACCCAGAAGACCCCATCAGACCGCCCTGCAATCACTAGGAATGGAAAACGACACCCGTTGGACGAATAGACGAGATGACAATCAGTACCCGGCTGAGGAGATTCAAGATCACGCGCGAAACATCCTCGCCCGCTGGGAAGAAATTCAATGGCAGGTCGACCTACAGGTAGTTAAGGCCAGGCAGTACCTAACAAATGTCGAAGACGACATCGCTGTCGGACGGATTGCGGATGTTTATCCGACTAGGCCGACTCGCAACTCGAGGCGACCAGTGTTTGTCATTCCAGGTTACTCTCCGGAAGAAGGAGTCAGGAGATTTTTTGAAGATCCCTGACTTCACGTATTATTGAAACCACAGACATCAATTTGTGTTATTATTTAAATTAAAAATAAATAAGTGTCGTTCGTTTCTTCAATGGTTTATTAAGCTAAATTTCACAACCTATGTTTGATATTAGTCATAATTTTAATCATTCGAATTAGTAGCCGAGTTAAACGATTTTTATTGTAGCAATGGCGTCTACCCAACTATTACAAGCAGAACTTGCCCATGCCAGACGAGCAAATAAGAACCTTCTCGACCAGGTAATTCAGTTAACACGGGAAGTCCAACAAGTCAAGTCCACCTGGTCAGACCCGAAAAAGACTAAGGCTCTTTACCTATGACTCACTGCTGCTCAGAAGGGGTGGACAGATGAACGGCAACTCAATCAGAGTTTGAAAACTCAAGTGAGGGGATTAGAAGTGGCTCTATCCGCCTGCCGAGAAGGGGCCGCGGTAACATACCCCCTTGTATTTGCTCCAGCCTAATTGGCCTACCGGGAATCGGCAACAACCTCAGCAACGACCGCCGCCCCAGCCACAGTAATAACCGGTATCCATCGATCTGGAAGGAAGGAGCGTGCGAAACGCCGAGCCGCTCGATTATCGAATAAATCTGGATAAACAAGCCCACTTGTACTGAGTTGATAAATAAAGCATTATCGAGTTGTAAACCTTATATGTGTAATTTGTATTCCTATAACCCCAATAAGCTGAAATGATACCTTTTTGTTCAGTTAGTTAATCGTCAATGTCACCGTAACCAACCCGCACGATACACCTGTGTAATCTATGGGTTAGATTCCGCTCTCAATTAATATTATCGCATCTCCTTTGATATCATGATCAATTTGAACAGTATATTTACGACGTAAAGGGGACCAAATGGACCAAAGCGAGCCCAAGTCTTCTATCGACAGCTCGTTGAACCCGAGGGTTGTCTGGGCAATTACAGTATTAGCAATAGTGCTCACTTTTTGCGGACAATCCACCCACTCGAACACATTTCCAACGTTGCTTAGCAACGGGTGCCGAGTGGTAGTTAGAAAATATTTGTGTGGCGTTACCGGGGTAACGACAAAGGGATAAAACAAATGTCAAAACCCAGTAACCCACCACATAAATTTGGGGGGCTCAGTCGGGATCAACGTGATTTTTCTTGTACAAACAAATGGGATGGGACATAATACAGAACTATTTTATGAAATGGAAATTTCGGGACGACATTTTATCGAACCGCAGAGAGATGATATATAAACAATGAAAAACGACCAAACCGACTACAATTAAAACAAAAAAACAACCAAACCGACTACAATTAAGAGAATACAATGATTGTTTTGCAAAACCCCAAGGAAACAAACTGATTTGAAAGTATTTTAAAATCATATAGAAATCAACGCCAAGACATTTAACATTTACTTGACGATACAACCTCCAGTCAGATACCAACGACACTCACGAGACGCATAGTAAACAACATATAATTAAAAGGGCAAATTTCGGGATAAAATGAAATGGGGTAAGTAAGGGGAGTAACGATAAACAACGAGAGAAAGCAATAGAACCAAGTAGAAGAGATAAACGATAATAGAATAAACGAGTAATTACAACTATTAAAATAATAGTTTAAAAAATAAATTAAAATATTAAATTAAGAGTTTGATGGATGAATCAAAACGTACAATTTAACTAATTAGTATTCAAAATAAATTTAAAATATTCAATATTTTATAGATGGAACCAGCCAAAATAATAGAAAAACTGAAGGGTATTCTGGACATCGAAAATGATAATCTAGAGGAACTAATTAATAAACAAAAACTAATTAAACGAGCTAAAGAAGACATAGCAACGATTTCAAACCTGTACTCTGACGAACTCTGCATATTAGTGAGATTGATTGATGATGATAAAGACGTAACAACTGAAAGAATATATGAAATTCTATTCATGAGATTAGAGATAGCCGAATTTTAAAAAAATTGGAACAAGTTGATGAAAAAGGTCGAAAACATTGAAGACGAGATTGCAACAACTATGAAAGAACAAACAAAGGCTTATCTAGAATGCTATGCGTGTAAAACAGAGGAAGCACGAGTAATGGTGATACCTTGCGGACACCTGAGTTACTGTCTTGGATGCGCACTAAGAGTCGCACTGCATGCTATGTAAAAGAAAAATAAAAGAAAGACTAACTGTTTATTTTCCATAAACCGAAATTGTTATGATGATGTAAAATAAATGTGTATTGTTTATTATTTGAATTGTTATCAGACGGTGAGATAAATTAACATCATGATTACGCGTGAAATAATAGATATAATTAAAGTAAATATGCAGTGTTCGTGAGTAACAAAATTAAAATAACCCAACAACGATAAATAAAATTACCTACATGAAAGCCGAATCAAGGAAATAATTTAAGCACATGCACAGAGACACAAAGTATTGGACGGAAAAATTTCGACAACTGAGTTTCCTAGTGTATGATTTATGTTGTTTTATTTATATTATATTGAGATAGGACGAGGTAAAACGATAACCTGAGCTGTCAAATGATAGTACACTCACCCAAGGGAAACCTTGATCAACCCTACTGAGAAAGGAACTGGTAGGCCAAGTCGCGTATGTCAGCAAGCAACCGGCGAGAGATTGATCACCTCTTTTGGGAGTTTGCTGATGCGATTACCACAAATTTTGTAGGGGGAAGTGAAAAGGTGGACCGAGAGGTGAGAGAAAGTGCACATGATATAGAGAATTAATAGTTTTGTTTAATAGTTGTGTAAAGGTACCTAAAGATAATTTTTCCCTAGCTGGTGGTGAGGCACCAGAGGACAGTTACGGACTGTCGTGTTCAGGATGTTATCAGCCAAGGGACTGGTGGCGCTGAACCGTTCGATACAAAAACTCGGATACCACACCGAGTATCGAATGAATATTTTTTTGCTGGGCGGGACTCGATACACAACCCGGATCCCACACCGAGTATCGAGGACACCAAACGGTAGGTGAGATGTGAATTAACCGGTAAATGGTTCATACTCAAAAGGACCTACTAAGGATCAGATCAGGGCGGCCGAATTGAGCCGGAAATCTGACGGGAGAGCGGGCAGATATTAGATAGTTATGTTAAGAATTTTCCGCGCCCATTTATCGCTTCCTTTTCTTTTCACTATTCGGAAAGTCAGGTAAACCACTTTTGGAGTTTGACTGAACGTCTAGGCACTTCCATATTTTTTATATTCTCCAAGGTACACAACCCGGATCCCACACCGAGTACCGAGGGAATGTTTTTTTTTTTTAGTTTTCCCAGCGAGGAGTTTGGTACAACAACCCGGATCCCACACCGAGTACCAAATATCCGAGTGGCGGTGAGTAAAGCGTAACCGGTAAAATGCGCTAGACAAAAGACGCCATGGATTGAGAGTCAGTGTGAGGCCTCAAACATACCCAAAAGTTACTGATGAAACTCAACTCCGATGATTAGAATTAGATGAATATGATGAAAGATAATACGAATAAGATGATTTAGATTAAAGTTAATATGAATATGAGTAAAGATAAAAACTGATATTAAAGATATAATATGACTACTAGATTAGACAGTAAAGATGAGAAACAGTTATAAGATATAGAAATGAGACACGATTATGATAAGACATTACAGATAGGATATGATAATGATATGACTGAATACTAAAGATGATATGATTATAATGAAAAGAGACATGATTAAAGATGAAACATGATTATAATAGATGTTAAAGGCCACGGAGGGCCAGTTAAAAGAAATGCAGAAGGCCAAAGAGCCAATGGAAATTATAGAGGGTATAGAGCGACAGCGACTGAGGATTAAGTAAATGATTTTTTGGAAGGCATAGGAAAAATAATTAATGGAATGAATGAGATTATGAGTGTGATGATTTTATGTTATTATTATTATTACGACATAGATAATTGATACGACTATATAGATGATTAATAAGACCATATAGATAATTGATACGAGGTCAATAGATAATTATTACGAGGTATAGATAATTAAAAATGGACTTAAAATGAGAGGGGTGAGTCAGATAAAGAAGACCACCGCGGTAAATGCGAACAAGGGATGATAACGTATATAGTATGGTAAACGGAGGAGAAATTGGTATAGAGTATAAAATATTGGAGTGTCATTTATTTTTAGGAATCAATATTCAAACAAAGCAATCCAAGCCAATTTCAAATCAAACCAAAGCAGAAATATTTCAGACCAAACGATAAAGCAGAGCTATAACAAAGCAATCGGAATAATTAAAGCAGGGAAGCGTTTGCAGAAAACGTCAAATCAATAGCAAAACAACCCAAACCAATAGCAAAGCAATTTGGGCAATCGGAACAGAAAAGATTTTATATTAGAGCAGCAATAAAGCTAATCTCGGAAACTTGGAAACAATTAAAACAAGAGAAGATAAGTTAATAACGACAAAAACAAGCAAACCAACGAATAACCGTAAACATTGATAGCATCAGCAATCATACGAGAAGCAAAAGCAAAGAGAATAGAGAAAAGAGTTTATTAAAAGCAGAAGAAAAGAAAAGAGCCCGCAACAGCAGAAGTGCCAATACAGGAGCATCAACTACAGCAGTAACAGGAACCGGTACAGATAGCGGATTGACCGATTTTGAATTCAACAGTAGCGAAGAGAACGAACTACTTAATATCGAGAACCAGTTGGCGACAATAGAATCAGGTAGCGAAGAAGAGAATCTAGACAACAATCCAAACACGACAACTTCTATAAATTCCAACATAACTCCAATTCCAGACCCAAACACAATGCCAAATAACAACAATGCAACACTAGGAGAATTCAGAGAAAAGTTTAGAGGAGAACCATTCGACGGCAGCCTCAATAAATTGGATACATTTATAAAGGAATTTGAAGTTTATAAAAATATCTGCCACTGGACAGATCAAAAAGTAAAAGAGCAACTACCCTTGTATTTAAAAGAGAGCGCACAAGATGTATTTGTGGAAGAAGCAAGAGACATAACAAAATTGACAACGTGGACAGAGATTAAAGAGTTTTTGGTAAAAATATTCGGAATAGAGAAAAAGGGAAATAGGAAGATATTAGACTTCCTACATCGAAAACAAAGACGAGACGAATCAAATGCAGTATATGCCTGTGAATTAAAGAAATTATGCAAAGAGGCCTTCGGAGACGCCGATTTGCCCGAAGATAAAATGGTAGACGTCTTCATAAGAGGAATTAAAAGAGAAGATATACGAGCCAACCTCGGATGCTTGGCACCAGAAACACTAGATAAAGCAGTAGCAATTGCAAATAGATGTGAAGCCCATCTGGGGCTGGGATATCAAGTAGCAGTCTTGGCCACAGAACCAACAACTCCAACAGTCAATGCCAACAATCAAAACAACAATACCAATCCAGCCATGAATCAATTCATCCCAAGAGCACAACAGATGTTCAAACCACCAGCCACAAGAAATCCGGAGGATAGAGGTAATAACCAGGTAAGCTATAATAATAATTTCAGAAACAATCCAAACGCAAACGAAAAATGCTCCACATGCCAAAAAACGGGACATCGAACGGAAAATTGTTTTCGAAATCATAACTGCCAGAAATGCGGTAGAAGAGGGCACACTGAGAGAATATGCGGACAATTCGACAACAAAGCATGCTACAACTGTGGTCAACAAGGGCATATCGAGAGACGATGCAACATAAGAAGAGAACCAAATCAACAAAGACCAAATAACCCTATGAGAAATCCACAAATTAACGTGATACAAGAAATAGATATGCTACGAGAAACACTACAGCGAATGCCCTTGGAATTAAAAGAGATGATGCAACAGATGCCCGCCAATATACAACAACAACGAATCAATGTAATGAGAAGTAACGAAGAGACTTAAGAGCTGCGAACTAGAGAATACCAAGAACAACAACAAGCTGAATGGCAAAGACTACAAACAGAGGAAGCTCAGGAAATCCAGCAAAGATGGGAAAATCGAAAACAAACCCCGAAAAGAATCAATATGATGAGAATTGAAATTCCAGATGAAATTCACACTGCGGAGCAGTGTGTTGAGAACGAAGGGGGAGGAAATATGATAATCAATGAGAAAACAACCGAATTAAATACGATGGAAAAAATAGAGGCCATCAAAGAATTTACAGAGGAGGAAAAACAGAGACGTCGACAATTAAAAGAAATGGTAATGGAGAAACCAGATGAACCAGAAGCCCAAGAGAGTAAAAAAGCAGAGATGATGATAACGGAAGACCAAAACGAGGAAACACTAACTTACGAAATAGACGAACTCGAAAAAGAAATTATAACACAAAAAATAGATAGTGCACTCAAAAAGATAGAGCAAGAGGAAGTTTTAGAACAATAGGAGGATCAATTAAGAGAAAAAGAAGAAACTCTAAAGCAAGAGAAAGAACAACTAAGAAAGAAGACACTAATATTGAAAATAGACGGAGCGTTAAAACATTTAGAACAAGAACAAGCACTAGATCAAAAAATAGAAGTACTGGCAAAGAAAGCCCTATCACAAAAAATGGAGGAACCAAGATCGGAACTACAAAAAGATGAGCAGGAAGCATCAACGTCACAAGAAAGAGAAAAGATATTAGAACCAATAATAACAAAAAATCGAATCCAGAGGATACTGCTACAAAAAATAGAAACAAGAGTTAGAAAAGAAAAGCCCACGTGGAGTGAAGCTCAAATTGAGAACAGAATAAAAGAGATATGGTTTCAAACAAAAGGGCCAGCTAAGATAATGAAAGAGGAAGAACAACCACATATCAATATGTTAAGACAAATACCAGATAACCAAACAGATGAAGACGAAAGTGAAATAAGCAGTCTGGGTGGAGAAATATTTCAATCATGTGAGGAAAATAAACCGAATAAAGATGAATCAAAATCCGAATTAGAGGAAATGGAAACGAACGTGCCAAGAGAAGATGAAACAGAGATATTAAAAGAAATTAACGAGATTGTAGAAGAGGTAGATCGAAACCAGATGTTCCTAAACCTCAAAGATACAACAATGTACAGCAGAATAATGAAATTAATTGCGAAAGGATATCAACAAGATAATGGTACGTTCACGGCATCATGGAAAGACATGATAAAAAAGTACCAAGAGAATTTGAAGGAATATGATAGAGCAGAGTATCAGGTAATGATTGATTTTCCAGAGATACCGAGACAGATAATAGCAACAAGAGGTGAAAGCACAAATGAGTTGTATGATTGGGTAGTGAAAAACTAGGACCCAGTTATAAGAATAAACCTCTATATTATCAAGGAAAGAAAATAAAACGAGACATACACCTCGTGGATGCTCTAATATGGCCGAATGGAATAAATGTAATAACATTAAACAAGAGTGAAACCGAAGAAACAACAGCGGAAATATGGCAGAAAATTCAAATATTATATACCAATGAAATAAAACCGGGATTGGAAAAAGAGAGACAAAAAATAATGAGGCAAAACCAGATTAAAATGACAGAACAAGCCATAAATCAAGCTAGAAAATATATTAACCGATTGTCTTTACCTAGACCGATTTCAATGAAAATGTTTGTAGAAGCTGTGCGAGATACAGATATTATGAGATTCGATAACGAGAGAACCGATGAGTTGATAGCCAAATACGGAGAACATCAAAGAGACATGAGGGGAGACGAACCAATAAAGATAAAGATAAAATTACCAAATGACGAAACAAAAAAATATTGGTAGATCCCGATTGTCAAATGCATGAATTATACCAACGAATAAACCGAGAAATTATCCAACCGATAATCGAAAATAGTGATGATGGCATGGTAGAGGACGTGGCAATAATGTACCACAAACGACAAATAAGTCCACGAGAACGAACCCCGATATACGAATTAGGTATATGGGAAGACGGACAAACCATTAAAATCATAACCATGGATGAACCAGAGAGGAAAAATACTACCAAAAGAGAACAACAGATTCAAGAATTCCAAGAGGGAAATGAAGAGAAAAATGGACCAAATATTAACCATCTACCACGTATGGAGACAAGATGCAAAGCTGAGCACGAAATTACAACCTATAGACGATTCACGATGCCGATCAACACCATGAAAAAAGATGTATGACGAAAAGACAAAAGAGTGGAAATGGAAAATGGAGAGAACCGAACCGAAATGGAGAAAATACATACCAGGAGAAGCGCCAGAAGATGCAGCTAACGAAACAACCTTAGAGTTATATGAAGATGAACCATATGAAAATTTACCAGAGGAAATAATAAACGAAATGGAATGGCAACCAGAAGAAGACGAGGAAATAAATGATAGAGCTCGGTTAGCCCCATATACATGGAAAATAGGTGGATGGACAGAAAAAGTAAAATCGGCTGAGGAATAGAAAATCATCGGTATTACAAGCCATCAATTCTATACCGAAATCGGAGGATACCGGATGAAATTGAGAGTATACCCAAACGGAGATGGGGTACGAAAAGGAAAATATCTATCAGTATATTTCCTATTAGCAAGAGGCAGATATGACGGAAAGTTAGAGTGGCCATTCAATCGAAAAGTCATAATTTCAATCGCTAAACCCGGAAAATGGGAAGGGCGACACAGCGAAAAATTGGGAGTAGATCCAAGATCTATGATAAGCCAGAAGCCGAAATCCACTGAAAATGTTGCAGGAGGAGTACCACAATTTCTACTGAAAAAACATGTGACATCTCAATTCGTAAAAGACGATACGATATATATTACAATCGAGGTAGAAACGGAACGAGAAATGAAAGTGCGAGTTCAACAAGAACAAACGAGACCGCGAATCAGTGTACTCGAAAAACGAGTTCCCGGAACAAGATACTTGCCCACAGATATGGATGATTCTGTGGAGGAAGGGTTAACAAGATTAACAGAAACACAAAAATGCAGAGAATTAACAGCGATATTGAGAACCGGCGCAAAGAATCAAAGACGAGCTGTAACGGATCTGGCAAAGTGGATAATCGATTCTTGTAACAGAATAGAGAATCTACGAAATATCGTGAAGGAAATAGAGGAATATCGGAGAAGGTATGCGTGGTACCCAGAACAATTTCGAGAAATTATCCGAAAATGGAAACAAACCGAATGGGCAGCCGAAACGATAGAAAAGTACAGTCTAAAAATTATGACGCCAGACTTCGAACCAATTGAAAGAGATTTCTATATCACTGCCAAGGTAAGTGGGGTAAAAAAGAGAATACCATATGAATTGCCATTTCACTTACAATACGAGGGACGATCATTGGACGTCGATCTCGAAATTGGAGTTACACCGATGCAATTAGGGTTAATAAATATATTAACAGTAGCAAAGATCGCGGGTAGAGAACTCAACAAAAGAGAAATCAAAACGAAAACACCAATAGGACGACAAGAAAGTCTAGATACGCCAGAAGTTCCACCTGCCGCAGATGAAGTAATCGTCATCACAACAGGAGATGAGGAGATATTGAATGATCTTAATGATATCGTGGATGAGGAAACAACCAGGAGAATACCGGAATCAAGAGATTTGTTCATGACAGAAAATGAAAACGACATGACAACAGATGAACTAGATCAACTAGTATGCGCTCAGAGACAACCAGTAGAAATAATAGAGCCAGAGGAAAATAAAAAGAAAAAGAGGAGACTGATATGCTGGGATTAGCAAATCCAGAAATAAAGAGAAATTTAAAACTCAACAATATCGGAACAGAAGCGAAACAGCTTTGGGCAGCAATAAAGCCAATAATAAATAAGATAATGGACAATAAAGTACGAACTACAACCAAAGATCCGGAGGAATTGCTGTTGATAATAAATCACCTGACAAAACGAGCAGATGACCCAAATAGATATTTGGTAGGAATGGCCTATTTGATGTATAATACAATAGTGATATACAGAAAGCGAACTCCAAGATACAACCCAGATGGATATGAATTCGCAATAACGGATATTATCAGAAAAGTAATCGAACCATTCATCTTGACTCAAGGTGGATGGCAAGCTTTTATAAATTTGGTAAGTAAAGATGACCAAACACTGAGATGATGCAAACAAAATTGAAAGAGTTATTAACTGATTTCGAAACAACGATTAATGCAAGTGACCCAAAAACAACCAGAAAGGGGATGAATCCGATAATCACTACAATAATCATATGGATGATGTGCATAAAAGGAGTAGAACCGTTTGTGGTATATGACTGCGACAACATAAAGATTGGTGATAAATATTCATTAAAAGAAACGGAAGAATGCAAAGCTGCAAACCCCGGTAGACTGCAGACAACAGCTACAGCAGTATCATATAACGTGTATCAAAAAGTAGACTTCATTAAAACGGAAATCAAGGAATGCTCGGTAACGCGGAAAATTGTAGCATTTCATTGCGGACATCACTCACATTCAACAATTATAGAAGCTGGAACGGAAACAACTGTGGTTTCGGTAACGCGGAACGAATGTGAAGAAGGATTTACGACAGGACGTATCTCAATAGCCGGACGAGGCCAAGTAGCAGCCGAAGAAGGAAAAATAAAAACTACCCGAGTATACGCTGCGGGAAGAATAACGGCTGGAGACGGAACATGCCAAGGAGGAGAGTACACTCTACTAAATCAATTGGTCAAGGGAGTAGTAGTGATTGAAAGTTATCAAGTAAAATTAGAGAAATATCAAGGATATTTTGATCCAGACACACAAGCGATGAAAAAGTATCCTCAATGTCTAGCAACAGATAGATCATGTAATACGGGAATGTCAACGATCGTATACCACGCCGATACCAGAACTTGTAGACTCACCTTACTGAAAAGCGCAATATTCGATGAAGTGCAAGGACAGGTGCACAGCGAAACAGAAACCAACACACAAAAGAGCGCAATGGACGAATTACGGAGAACCGGAAGAATCGGAAAACCAACAATTACCACAACTATCGGATCAGAGGTCATGCCAACGGTAGTAATATCCACTGATACTACTATCGGAATGAGATTCATAAAAGGACGAATGGTGAGAAAATGTGACGAAATGGTATCCAGTACGAACTATAAAGGAATATTCTTATCACGAACAGCAATACCGAACGCAAAAGCACAAATAGACCCCAAAGACGTAAAACTATACCTCTACATAAATAACAAGATGGATTTTCTATATCATAAAGAATTGGCATCAACAGAGAAAATATATTATGATTTAGTTAAAAATGATTGTATTTTGAATAGAGAAATACTAAAAACAAAATTGGCAATGGCAATCACAAATCCGGATAACGCAATTCCATTACTACCACTCCAAGAAGGATATTTTGGGAGAATCGTCGGAGAGGTTATGTATACGTACAAATGTGAAAAGACAATTGCAAAACTGCCAGAGAATTCCACAATCTCAAGAGATAAATGCATAAACGAATTGGAAATAATGCATAAAGGAAAAATCAGATTCGCTCAGCCAGTAACAAGGATGATAAATCCAGAGAAATTCGTACCTAATATGTTCAGTTGCAGTAACGTATATGGACCATTATTCGAAATAAGAGATGGAAGTTGGTTACAATTTCCAACTCGAGTAATTGTAGCACCACCAAAAATATTTGGACTCACAGAATTGGCCAATGAAGCAGAATTCAAACCAGTAGATATATCACAAAGTGGAATATACCAAACAAAAGATCTGGAACGACCCAGAGAACATTTATTATTCCCAGCACAAAGGCAAGCCGTACTATCCAATATTGTGACAATAACGGGAGGTAACAACTATGGAGAAAAACCCAACTACGAATTGTTATTATCACCAGACCATTTTCAACATTCTACAGCAAATATGATGAAAGCCATGTGGGGAAGATTCTTGATCTTCGGACAAATGATGGCAGGAATTTTAGGAATAATACTCATCATTCAAATCGTAAGAGTGATCCTAACACAAATGTTAGCATGTTTCGATATAAACAAAAGAGAAAGAAAAATCAACTGGAAAATGGCAATTGGATTCTTACCGTTTTTAGCAAAGACAATGGTGTTACATGGACACTCAAAAGACATCCACAAGATAAAGAGATTGGTAGGAATCCTAACTAAAATGAATGGTACCGATGAAGAAGTCGGACAAAAATTTAAAGCAATAATGAGATTAGAAGCAGAGAAAACCAGAATGAAACGACAGAAAACGAGCAACTGGAAGCGATGGATGAACTTCAAAGATGATAGCAGCGATAACAGCGACAACGACGAAAATCAAGGAGGAACACAGATGCTACCTCAAGAACAGCTCAAACAATGGGAAAACCGGAAGACAAGACATAGTGGACATTACAATCACCCACCACCAGTATATGAATGTTTAAAGAAAGCAGCAACATCAGTAGAGAGAAATACGCCGGTAGAAAAACAAGTGCCGATACCTAGACCAACAACACTACGAAACATTTATCCGACACCATACGAACCAAATTGGGCAGACTTGATGCCAAGAACTAGCCAAAGATCGAGAATAGTGGATCAGGATCCAGAAACTCGAACTATAGCCATGCTACAAACGTTAGCTGGACCAACATTAACGATACCCATAGAGATAAATGGAGTAGAGATAAAAGCAATGATTGATACCGGAGCGAACATCTCAGCAATAAAAATGGATAAAATACCAGGAAGATTGTGGCCATGTATAGAAGAAGCTAACATGGATGTGATAACTTGCAGTAAAGAATCGGTAGCAGTCATCAGAAAAATCTGGTCGATAATAGAGTATAAAAATGTAAAAAAACATAAAGAAGCCTCTTGCAGATTAATGAGATGGGCAATGCAGTTGCAAGAATACTCACCATATATCAAATTCAAATCAGGAAAAGCCAACGCCAACGCAGACTGTATGTCAAGATTCGTATTTGAGGAACTAATGGATCACGATGTAAGACGAATATGCATGATAATCGCAGAAGATATCGACTTCACAAAACTGAGAAATGAGCAGAAAGAAGACGGGGAGTTGAAAACAATAATCGAATTTATGGAAACCAATGATATGAAAATCTTCGACAACAATAGTAAATTAAGAGAGCATATGGAAAAACACAGACATCGATATACCATGGAGAAGGGATGGTTATTATTAATGGATGGCGAGAAACGACTCATGTGTTTGCCAGAGAGTAGACGAAAAGAGGTACTAATGCAATATCACGACGGAAAGCTTGGAGGACACATGTCAGCAAAAAAGATGGAAGCAAGATTGCGTCAAAAATACTATTGGCCAAATATCGGAGAAGACGTAAAAGGATGGATAAAGAATTGTCTGATATGTGCAACCAGAAAAAGCACAGGAAGCAAATTGAAAGCACCGCTAAAGCCAATGCCAATCCCACCAGAACCTATGACGATGATTGCAATGGATGTAGTAGGACCATTACCAGAAACCAACGACGGAAATATCTATATACTGGTAGTGACAGATTACTTATCAAAATTCCCGGAAGCATTCGCAATACCAGACCAAAAAGCCAGAACAATAGTGAGAATTCTGGTAGAAGAGATATGCTGTAGATATAGAACACACAAACAGATCCTAACCGATCAAGGAACCAACTTTATGAGCGAAATCATAGAGGAAGTAACAAACTACTTCAGAATTGCGAAATTGAGAACATCACCATACCATCCACAAACAAATGGACAAACCGAACGATTTAACGGCATATTAATCGAAATGATGTCGAATTATGTAAGCAGACACCAAAAAGATTGGGATAGATATATAAATCTATGCCTTATGGCCTATAGAATGTCGATACATTCAGCAACAAAAATGAGTCCCTTCAAACTAATGTATGGCAGAGAATGCAACATGCCGATAGACTTGGAATATCAACCGCCGATATCACAATACATGGAAATTGATGATTACGTAACAGGATTCAAAGAACGAATGCAGGAGATCTGGAAAACGGCAGGTATGAATATTAGATTCAACCAAGAGAGTTATAAAGAATTACACGATAAAAAACGAGACGTACGCGAACAAAACTTTCAGGTCGGAGACTTGGTAATAATCGCAACACCAGAAATTATTCCAGGAGCAGCCAGAAAATTACAAAGGAGTGGTAAAGGGCCATATGAGATAATGTATGTAAACGAGAATAACGCTCGAGTTAAATTGGTCAATAACCCACTCACTAGGCCCATTTACGTAAATGTGAGTAGATGTAAAGCGATACCTAGAACAATAACAAAAGAACCAGAGAATCGAGGTATGCAAACCAGATCACAAACCCAACAACTGAGTATAAACGGACTAACAATGAGTCATAAAATAGAAGCGACATCAAACAATACTACAGAGGAACCTAAACCAGATGAATCTAAAATAACTCTAAACGCGACCCAAGACAATGTAGACAAGATGGATGCAATAGTGAAAGCCATCAGAGAGATAATGCCAGAATGGGTCGAAGGGAAAGGATGGATGAGAATAGTAAACACGTCGGGAAAAGTCGCGATGGATTACGCCAAAGGAGCTAGAAGCCCACCAGAAATGGACCGCATCAAAGAAAGGATACCCATGATCTTTACCATGGCAGATGTAGAAGGAAATGTACCCCTACATATTGCAGTACAACATAGAAACATTCAAAGAATAATAGATATAATCCAACTCATGCAGAAATGTGGACACACCTCGAATATACTAAATGAAGAGGGACAAACACCACTATTGGTCGCAGTTGCAGCTGATGCTCCTACAACAGTTCTAAGAGAACTATTAAGAACGGGATCATTCTTTAAAGAAAAAGACAATGGAGAAAACAACGTACTGCATTATGCACTGAAATCAAGACAGGCAAGTGCAATAAAATTTATAACCACCAACGCAACAATAAGAGAAAGAGAAATGATGGGCAAAACAATTCAAACATTATGGGAAGCTATCGATGCCAAACAAGACGAAGCAGCAGCCAATATGATGAAATGGACCTATAAAGGCTCATCTCTTAAAGTATTCGACCTAAACTATATGGTAAGAAACAGAAACGTTCTATTAAAAGAAACAATATACGCGTATTATCCGTTCCCAAAGACAATAAAAGCAATGTTGAAATGGGAAAGACTGAAATTCACCAATCATCCAAAGGAAGCAATACGAATCGAAGATAGAAAGGAACAGCTATTAATGATAATACATAGATGGCATCGAAAGCAAATAAAATTTCAAAAGAGCAAACAAGAGATAAAAGAGATGGATGATATAAAAGCAAGAATAATAAAAGTCTATGAGTAAATAATTGAAGTAAAAATGTCGAGGACGACATTTCAAAGGAAACCCCGGATGGAGATAATAATGGAGAAGGAGGTAATAATAACAACAAAAACCGAGATGATCAAAATATCAAACCAAATGCGGGAAACGAGAATAAAACCGCACAACAAAGGAAAAAGGAACCATCCAACGATGAACAGCAAGAATCAGAGAAGAGAAAAGGAACAAGCAATAGCAACAACAACGAGAGAAAACAAAATCAAGGGATACTGTTACATAATAGAAAGATACGACAACCAAGAGGAAATCAAAACCGACCAACCCTGCTACAAAAAATAATGATACTAATTACGTCAATCAAGTTAACGGAAGCTGATAAAGATACTATGAAAGAAATAAAATCGTTCAGAATACGAACAATAAACGATATAGGAATCCCAAGTGAAGGAATATGCTTACAACTGACAATGAATACCAGCATAAGCTGCCAATTCGACTCAATAGGAAAACCAGGAAAGATGGAAATACGATCCGAAAACTCATCATCATGTCAGACCACCAAAGACGTATGTAGAGACGCTACAAAAGGAGATGGAAACGTAAGAATCCAAGTAGAGCCAGGGATAGGCAAATTACGAATAATAAACAGAGGAATAGAAACAATCGAACAAGTGTGTATACAAAATGAAATTATCGATTGTTGGAAAATGAACATGAAAGCAGGAAAGAAATGCGAATGGGATAGTCTAGAGGGCAATGCAGAATATATAATATGTGCCAACAACGACATAATAATAACCTGCGCATTAGCCAAAACCTGGGGAGAAAAACTCACAACACTAAAAGAAGAGCCATATCAACTTCGAGCACGAGAAAACAAAGAAATGATAATAAAAGTAGAATCAAACCCAAAGAGTGGAGAAGAGATAATAGTCGAAAATATGGGCAAGGAACCCATTACAAAAGTCTGTGTATTCGAAACTAAAAAGAACGGAACGATAAATGAAAGAATCAAATGCCAGTCAAATGAAGATATCAAAAATCAAAAATACCGCATTCCAACTAAAAGAAAACATGGAAAGTATATAGTACACGTCTAGAAAGGAAGAGATGATTACTGGAAATCAATAACAGGAAAACTACTAGAATCAACTACGATAAATCATCCAGAAAAAGAAACAAGAGAAGAACCGTACCAACGCCAGATTAGAGAAAGCAAAGCAGTAATAATAAATATAGAATCGAATGCGGCAAATGAAGGGGAAATATTAATTGAGAACACAGGTGAAAAACCCATCACAAAATTCTGCGTATACGAACCCAAAAGAAAAGGAATAGTGAATAAAAGAATCCAATGCGAAACAAGCAAAACTATAAAGAATCAAAAGTATCGCATCCCAACGAAAAGAAAGCTCGGAAAATATGTAATAAACATTCAAAAAGGAACTCATGAACATTGGAGAACGATAACGAGGAAACCACCCAAGTCAAACGCAACAGATCAAACCATAACAAAACAATCTGGGAAAAAACCAAGAAACGAAATATGGCAAGAGGGAATGCTCAGGGACGATAGCCACCTTTCAATTCACGAAGCATTACAACTCCAAAAAGCACTTAAAAACGTACAACCAAAAGAAAGAATAAGGGAAACAACCAACGCAAGAGAAACCACAACAACGCAGCCTAACGGAACGAATTACACGATAAAAATGATCTGGATAACAACAGCGGTAGTAAGTAGCGTAGTAATGCTGATAATAATTCAACTGGTGAGAACTACTAAATGCAGAAAGAAACCAACGAAGAAAAGATTATGGCCAGCAGTAGAAAAATTCAACTACGATATCGAATTAGGACAATACGATGCAGAAAGAACCGAGGAATACGAAACCATAGGAAATTCCAGTACAAGTGGACTCTGGTTAAAAGAATCGCCCATTATCGAAACACAACAATGGTCAAATGAATTTGATGTATATCAGATAACAAACGAGAAATACGGGGATATACGGACACTGCGTATAGAGTCCCCGGAGACAATGGTATAGGATGGAAAAGGACGTTGTATATAGTGTAAAATTTTATGTAGTATAATAGTAATAATAGTATGTATATTTATATATAAATACTGTACAAAATGCGTCAGAGACAATAATCAAACAGAGAGAATGCCAATGAATTAATGATATATTATAATCAACAGATGGATCCGAATAATACAAATCAACAAAACCAAGTCAGAATACCACCGTTCATAGAAGTAATTCAACAACCTACAGCTGCCAATGTACCCATAGAAATTATAGAATTAGATCGCGGGATATATCAAGATCAAGAAATCGAGGTAATATGGAAACGACAATGCGAATTAATGATGCAAATAACAAACAATGCACAAACTCAGTGGACAAACACTCACTTAGTACTAACAGAAAGCGTGAACAGAAGTTTGCAACAAGCAGCAAGAATAGAAGATCAACAAAGAACCATATTACAATTGCAGAGAATAAACGAACAATTAGCCGATCAAATCAGATGGCAAGCTGACGAAATTAGAAGATTACGTAACAGCCAACAACACGTAGATCCAGCAAGTTGGGTGGAATGGATATCATCGATGCCAGAATTCACCCCAGAACCGGATTCGACAGTAGAGTAAAAATAAAGCGTACCTTGTAAATATGTATAAATAAAACGATAGAAGCAAAACAACGAATAATCAAGAAATTTTTGTAGATATGCAGACAATCATCGAGAGAATAAGAGGAAGCGAGAATCCATCCGAAGCTACAAGACGAATAATGAAAGATAAAACTAGAGTGGTGAACGATATAAAAGAAAGATTAAAATGTTGCCAATGTAAAGAATTATTGATATGAGCGAGACAGACGAAATGTGGATGCAGAATATGTACGATAAAAGGGATAGAAACAAAATCGGTAAAATGCCCTGGATGCGACGAAACGATTGAAGGAGATGAAGACCCTACAACAATGGATAAGGCCACCAACAAAGAAATTAATAATCTGTTAGTCCAATGCCGAGTAAAAGAATGCGAATGGAAAGGACTTATGAAAGAAGTCGAAAGTCACACAAATGAATGTGAATATAACGAGATACTATGCGAAAAATGTCAAACCATCACAACGAAAAGACTATGAAAGAACACCACAAAGTGTGCATCAAGAGAGAGGAAAAATGCGAATTCTGTGGAGTTATCGACGAATGGATAAAAATAGAAATGGAACATCGGAATCCAAAAGAGGAACAAATATGCGATCTATACGAAGGAATATGCGCAAACAACTGCGACAAGAGAGATAAAGTTAAACTAAAAGAACATTGGAACGAATGCACCGGCAAACCGGTCAAATGCCCGTTAGAATTGTTCAATTGCCAATCACAACTACCAATTGCGGAAATGCAAAAGCATATGATAGAAAACAGTATTGAGCATACCGAAATCATGATTAAAACGATAGGAATGTTGGCATGGGAAGTAAAAAGCCTACGAATAGAAATAGATGCACAAAAGGAACTAATGAGAGAAATATTAGAATCCAGAAAGAATTTCGAGAAAAGCCAAGGAAATACACTCAAGAAGATGGCCGAAATGGAAAAGAAAATGCAACAAATGATCAACAGCATAAAGGAACTAGAAACAACTAGCTCAGCAACCAGAAAACACCCTACAACACCATTCATTTGGAAAATAACCGAATTCGCAGAAAAACTCCAGAGAGCAAAAGATGGAACACAGAGAATTTTAGACAGTCCACCGATATATAGTTGGGAGAATGGATATAAATTGGGCATTAGACTATATCCAAATGGAGATGGAAACGCAACAGGCACCCATATCAGTGTCTTCGTCAGAGTAGGAAGAGGAGAATATGACGAGTTATTAACATGGCCTTTCAAACAAATTATGATACTAACAATGAAAGGACAAGAGGATTATCGTAACCCAATCAGAACAGGAAATGAACCACAGATGGGAAGACCAACAACTGACTGGAATACGGCAATTGGTACACCACGTTTCTATCCACAACAACAACTAAGAGGAGAAGGATTCTTGCGAGAAGATAATTTGTATATAAAATTAGAAGTAGAGAAGCCGGCTAAGACATTGTAAAGAGAGAAAGAAAGTGTAAATAACATGTAAATAAAATAATAAAAACCACATAAAAATCAAAAAATTACAAATAATCAGAAAAATCAGAAAAACTAAAACTCAAAAATAATGACGATATTTAGATGGCAAGCGGAACCAGCGAAGAGATAACAGTACAGATGAGAGAAGAACCAGATTCGATATGGACGAAACTTTGGAGAAAACCAGATGAGGAGGAAAAAATCAAAACATTAGCAATCGCAATTCAGCATTATTCCAGTTTTGACACAACCGGACGGCCCTGGAAAATGAGGAAAGTGATTTACTCACAGAGAAGAGTAAAACACGAACAATTGAGAAAAGAGGACCAAAGATATCTAACCTTCAAAGACAATAAAGTATTTACCGACCGACAAAGTAAAGAGATGGCCGCACAAGGATTCTTTTTCTCAGGAACCCCCGAACTACCAGATGAAGTTACCTGCATTTATTGCCAAGGAAAACTCTCGCATTGGGAGAAAGGAGAAACGGCAAAACGAGAACACCTGAGGAAATTTTCAACTTGCCCATTCATAATTAATATCGACGTCGGAAACCAAGCGATAAACAGATTAGAAGGATTCCAACAATTGGAAGTAGACAAGGATGAGAAGGGCGGAGAGAAAAAGATAACGATAATAAAGAGCTTCGAGGATCCAGCAGAACTAATATGGGAAAGAGAAACTATAAAGAGAACATTCGAGGAGAGAATTAAAACTTTCAAAGGAAATCCAAGAGCAGCAGAGTTTGCAAGTCAAGGATATTGTCAAACAGCAAGAGGAATAATGTGTGAAGGATGCAAAAATCAACAGCCAATACCAGATCAGAATGTTAAAAAGCTAAAGCATAAAGGGAAATGTATGTACAGACAGGAAAAAGAGTCGGAGAACATAGAAGTAATAATTACAAACCAGCAAGTGGAAGATATTTTAGATCGACCAAAAACGAGAACCATAATGCTATTATCAGGAATAGATACTCAAAAAATGAGAAAAATAATCAAGGAAAGGTTGGCCAATAACTTGGAATGGTACGACTCGACACAAGCAATAATCCGAGCAATCAAGCGATACCAAGAGAAACCTAAAGAGAGTCGCGAAAAATCAATAATAAAAGAAGCCATTTTGGAGCAGCATCAATGCGTAACATGTTGGCAAAAGCATGTTGAAATAATTTATATTCCCTGCGGACATATGGTCACATGTGAAGCATGTGGGTTAAAAGTCGATATATGTCCAGTATGTAGAAAGCCGATCAACGGGCGGATCAAAGGATTCCGTTTCGCTGATCAATAAAAAGAAGGTGAAAATAATGTGTAAAAATGTAAATAAAGATAAACGTAAAAACAAAAAATTATAAAAATCAAAAACCACAAAAACACGAGATACGATGTAAATTATGCTATAAATTATGATAAATTTTGATTGAAAAGAGAGAATAATCAATATTAATATTCAGAAAACAATTATGAACAACGAGACAGAAAATCAATTGATAAAAGAGGTCGTAACAGAGGAGGGAGAGTCAAAACTAGCAATTGAAAATCAACCAGAACCACTAAAAGTAACAAACGAAGAAGTAGAACTATGGAGACAAAGAACGTTGCATTTATAGGAAATGCTACTAATCGCAGAAGAAGAATTAACACAAGAAACTTTAAAAACAAAAATGATGAGAGAAAAGTGGGAAAAACAAATAGAACAAAGAATAACTTATCCAGGAGGAAAGGAGAAAACGTACAAAGAGCGAGAACAGGAACAGATGAAGGAATTTATGCAAAATCAGACAAGAATCATAAACCAAAGAAAAGAGATACGAGCCCTAGAGCAAGACAAGCAGGATCAACAAAGTGAGATAGAAAGATTACGAGAAGTAATAAAAGATAAAGAAACAGAGATACAAGAAGAAGGAGAAGAGACCATAAAAATCATGAACCAAATGCAAGAAGAAATAGAACAAATAAGAACCCAATACCGAATAGAAAGAACAAAGAGAACCCATATGGAACAAGCAAAAGAATGGGCAAAAAAACAAGCACGATACTGGAAAACCAAATGGACCGAGGATAGAGAACAATCAAGAGGTAATTGGGAATCACGCATCAGACATTATATGCAACAAATAGCCGAAGAGGAAAATCGAACAAGAACCTACAAAACCAAATGGGAAAACGCGAAGGTAGAAATCAACAAACTGAGAAATCAAGGGCCAAAACCATCAAAGAAAATAAGGGAGCCCAGAGATGACAGACAAGAGAGAATGTTGACTCAGATAACTGATCAAGCCAGAAAATGGCGAATAGAATGTAAAATATTGGAAGACGCCAACGCAAAACAGTTCGATCACATAATAAGACTGGAGCAAGAAATTGAATTCCAACAAACCAGAGTGAAAGAAATGCAAATCGAGCAGGATGAAGCTCACCGACAAAAACAAAAACAACGATGGGAAACGGAGATCAAGGAGAAAGCAATAAAAAGAGAAGCGAAAAAATGGAAAGAACATTACCAAGAAGCCAAGAAAGAAATAAGACTGTTACCCAAAAAGATATTGAATATGGAAGATTGGGAACTATGGGAACAAGTCGAAGTGCAAAAACAAACAATCGAGGAACGTAACGAACAGGTCCAAACACTAGAATTTCGGGAACAAATCAGACAAAGCACAATGAGAAGGCTCAGGAAAACCGAAACGGACCTCCGGAAATGGGTCAGGCAACTAAATCAGAAAATAGTAGAAACCCTAAATGAACTAACTGACGAAAAACGACAGAAACAGCAGTTAGACGAAAGAATAACAGAACTCCAACAGGATGTGAATGGACATCGAGGAGTTGTAGTATCCAAAGAAATCCAGCTGAGATATCAGCTCGAGGTAAATGAACAGTTGAGAGGACAAGTCGAAGCAGAAATGAAAACGATAAAACAAGGGTATGAAGAAAATGAGCAGAATCTGAGAAAAGAGATTGAAAAGCTAAAAGAGTTGGAAAATACGCACCAATTAGAAACGCAAGTGGAGGAGCTGACGGAGAACGTGGAATATCTCACCTATCTCTTAGACAAAGAGATACAAATATCAAACACTTTGCGTGAAGAGGTAAACACTCTACAGAACCGACCACCAATCTTGCTCGTGCCGTTATACCAAACGGAAATACCAACCCAAGTACCCGCTGAACCCGATGAAGGATTCGGGGAAACGGACGAAACAGTAGCATGAATTAAAGAGGGAGAAAATTTGTAAAAAGTGTAAAAAGATAATAAAAATAATAAAAATGATAAAAACAAAAATTGTAATCAATGTATATTTAGTATAAATTCGAACGAAATAGAAACCCGAATGAATCTAGAAGGCGGAGAATGTATACCAAGTCCAATTCAAATAGTGCAACCAATCGAACAAGACCCATTAAAATACTATAGTTAAAAGTGGAGAGCCGAAAGAAAAGAGTGGCAAGAAATAGTGGAGGAACAAGAATCAGAAATCGCCCGGATAAATCAGCAGCTGATACAATCAAAACAGTTAGTCAATGTAGTGAAACGAAAACTAACATCCAGCATGGGAGAAAACAGAGATCAAAAGAAAGAAAATGAACGGTTGAGACGAGAATTAGCTGAGATAAAAACGCGTGTAGTCCTGGAAGATTATTGGAAAACCGAAGCATAGAGGATGAGAGACAGCAGGAAAAGCGAACAAAGATACGTGATACAACTAGAAGATAGTTGCAAAGAAGCCAGAGAGATAAAACAAAATCATCAACAGACTCAGGATGAAATCAAATCGATAACAGAACAGCTCCAGGAATCGAGACGAAAGCTGGAAAAGCAAACAGCTAAACGAATAAATTGTAAACGCCAACTCAAAAGAAAACAAGCGAAAGAAAGGAATCTCCAAATGAAAATCCACAATCAACAAAGGATAATTAAAGAAAATAAGGAGCGATTAAAAGAACTCCCCAAAACTAACCAAGCGATTAATAAAAGCCCAAGTCCTGATAATGAGATTTTCGGAGAGCAGGACTAAAGAGGAGTGCGAGATACACTGAACCATGGAAAAAGAGAAAGAATAAAAAGGGCTAAACTCCACTGTAAATAAATGAAACAATATTGTAAATAAGTATAAAATTAACTAATGTATATTGAAAATAGAAGTCATGAGCCAAAAACTGTGGATAATGATAATAATAATAATGAGAGAGTGTAATACTGGAAACCCTTTGGAGAGATGCGAGAAAACCCAACCCTTCAGAAGAGAAGACAGCACCTGCGCAGATTTCAAAGAGATTTGCAGAAACCCCGAAACAAGGAATGTCAACAGATAACCCTTCAATGTATTCAATGCCCCACAAAAGAGAACAAGGACGAATTAAAACAAAATATTGAAACAACCCAAGCAATGATACAAACCCTATTGAAGAACAACGACGAAATATCCAGAATAAAGAATGAGAATCTGGAGATGAAGAAAGTCTTGGAAACAGTTATCAAACAAATCCAAGAGAAAGCCAAAATAAACCCCAACAACAAACCCATCCGAGAAATTCAAAAAATCGTCCTATCAATCACAAAGCAACCAGAAAAGCAAGCTGAGCAGAAAAGTGAACCTAGTACAACAATCCTATCAATAGAACTTATCCTACCACTCAGTATAACATCAAATATGATACTCCTAATATGCTGCCTCATTCTCGGCCTAACGAAAAACCAACAAAGACAAAATACCCTAACTCAGAAATTCAGAAGAATGCTCAATCAAATCCGAAATATCAGAAAAACCAACGAAACATCGAAACTCTCGCATATCTCTATCAATCACCCTTCAAGATCAATCCAGCTCGAAAGTGAAACCCAAGCCGTCAGTGATTCATTCGAGACCAAATATAACTGAATTACAGTAACTATTATTGATTTGAACTGATCCTATTGACTTATATTGATTCAAATTGACATTAAACTGAACTATTCTATTTTATTTATTTGATTACGTACAGTAGCCGGACCTTAAGTCCATCTTTATCTTGATGATTAACCTTACTGTAGACACTTTTTATGAATGTGAATGTTGAAAATAAAGATGTATATATCATTTCGAAAAAGACAATTGAAATTGCGGGTCGAACTTTTATGGACCCCCGAGTGTTTTATGTTGGGCCAGAACACATACGGCCTTGGAAAATGTTTAAATGGATCGGTAACACACAAGCAAACATAACATGCAAATTTAAACTCAAACCTATTAAAACATCAATTAAACCTAACAAAATATGAGAAAAAGATAATTACATATAAAATAAATAAACATAAAAATAAATAAATAATAACAAAATGCAACAAGATCCGCACGATATAAATACAAATATAACATGAAAACCTAACAAATTCGACCGAAATTTGATAAATCAATAAAATTTCATGAAAATGAAATTTAAATCAAGAACTTGAATTAGAAATAATTCAATAAAAATTTCAAATAAAAATTATCAAAATAAATTGAAAAAATAATAAAACTAAAGATTAGAATACACTAGAAAATAACAAGGTCGAATTTTGTTTTACTAAACCAAAATTAACACGCGAGGTTAGGGACAGAAAATAGGTATAAATACCGATACATTTTCACATAAAATTTAACCATTTTTGAAACCAATTTTGAAATAGAATTTTTACGAATTTTAAAAATCTACTTTGAATTATTTTTAGGTGAGCAGTAGTTTTATTTGGAGACTCTCTCTCTCCACGTCCCGTCCTCGCAACCTCGGTAGAGCTCTGCTTGGATGTCGGCGTGGGGTTAGATGTATTTTTATGATTTATTGGATTGACTTGGTCAAGTAATTTTGTACTTTGCTTTTTAATATATTAATAAATATTTATAATGTTAAAAATCGAATTTGTTTTTCATAATTAATTTATTTGTCGAAATTTTTCCGGCCCACAGCCAAGACACATCACAAGTCAGTAAAATCAACATACAATTCAGATTCGTGTAAGTGCGTGGACTATCGCCGATGATTTGTGCCCGTGAAGACCCGGCGTGCGGAACGCAGGGATTGGAACGTCAATATTATTCCGTATAGAAGAAAGGAGAAATAAGGAAGGGGTCTTTTGGCTACTTCCTCGTTCCTCGTTTTCTGTAAACTCGACCTAAACTACTCTACATACGGCTCAAAATCATCACACCGAGTAGTCCAGTGGGCACTCATTAAATATAATATAAACATAAAATGCGTTTAAGGCCTATTAAAGGGAAAGGGTACGGGGAATAAATTAATTGAAATCGTTGACATGAAATGAAACAAATTAATAAATTCAACTATAGTTTTCTAATCGTTATCAAATAAATCACTTCAAACCCCTAATAAAGTGAAGAATTTAATCAGATTCTAAGTCCGAGATTAGACGCGCCCCTCCGAACACCCCGATAAAACTAAAATCACCGCCACATAATTAAAGTAATTATTTCTCATAAATTTAAATTTGATATGGAATTTCCAAATTATAAATTAAAGTTACTGATAAATAGTTATTGGGAAACCCGATAAGGACCTAATGGCAATGATAATTATTAAAACCTAAATCACCATGCGGAATCAAAACAACTTTTCCACCCGTAACAAAATTAACTAAGTTCTCTAAACCCTCATTATAAAATTATACCAACTATAATTTATTAAGTACAACGCAGGCTAAAATAACCCCCACAAAGAATTTAGAACCAAAACTAACTAATTGATATAATAAAACTCCAAACACAGGTCAGGAAGGAAAATTCCAATGTTAAACTGCATGTCATTCCAGAATTGGGATCAAATAGATAACACCTCCATAGCTCGACCAACCATGAAGGGTTTTCTGAAACTGTCCAATCATTACGGGAAATCGTGACTTAAGCCAACATCGGGACTTTCCTGGAATGATACCCGATTTGCTCGCCGCTAGACAAATCCAACCATGAGAACGTAGTGGCAGTAGGCAACAACTAGAAGGTACACTAAGGGAATACGTCGACATCAAATATCTAGCAAATAAAAATCAAACCTGAAAACATTCCGAATGTGGGCTACTATCAATCAGGAATAATGAATAGAATCTCTTCATGTGTAGACTGACGCGATCATCAAGATTAAGCCTTTCGTCGGTAAAGCGACATAAACAATTTACCTAAAATAATAAATATGGATTAAATTTTACGACCATTAACAAAAATTCTCTCACACGAGTGTTCATCCTGGTAGGATTGAATTAATCATAGTACAGCGGATGTGCACACCTCGACACCGATTTGTATAAAGTGCTACCAACCGATCATTTCGTTTTTTTTTTCTTTATTTATGCAACCAGATCTTGGAAATATGAATTCTACAACCGCGGTGTCGAGAGGAGAAGCCCCAAGGGAATCGAGTCCCACAACCCATGGTAATTTATATTCAAAATTATTATCTCATAAATTATGATTACTTTTATTTCATAAATTTTAAATGGATAATTATTTGTATCTCATAAATTTTAAATTGATAATTGGTTCTATTTCACAAATATTAAACTGACCATTATTTTTATCATATCAAATTTAGTTCGATAATCATTTCTCTTACTTAAATTTTAACTGATAATGATTTTTTCCCATAGATTTCAAATTGATAAATTACTAAATTACAAACCCCCAATTCTCATAGCTGAACTTTAACTACAGATTTACATGAATCCCAAATTATTGATTTCGAATAAGAACACTATTATTAATATTCTAAACGTTCGCAGAAATTCAGGGACATTCGCGTCCGTAAATGGGATAGAAACAAATGAATATCGGACTCCAATTTTCCCACGCTACACAGCGTAAGGCCTATTCAGTGAATTTTCATCTCCAACAAGCATTATGTCAATTAATACTAGTAACTTCTATAATAATTGGGTCGATGCGGATGATGTCTCAATGTCAATAAGTAAAACAGAGGAATAAAAGATTATGATGATTTAATGAGTAGACTTACCTTAAATTGAATTAAATTAATAGCTCCAAAGAAAATTTAGTGCCCAGTCAAACCTAATCCCGCGAGAATAAATATAGCAGTTAATATGAGATACCTTGAATTTACACTATACCTGTTCATATAATCATAATGGTATTTTAGAAAGACCAGGGTCTCTCGAGTGGATCCCCACACATGTTGCAGAAGAATGGCGTCAGGCTTGGAAGCGAGCACGGCCTGCAACAAGTCCCAAGGAGCCCCAACCCAGAAGACCCCATCAGACCGCCCTGCAATCACTAGGAATGGAAAACGACACCCGTTGGACGAATAGACGAGATGACAATCAGTACCCGGCTGAGGAGATTCAAGATCACGCGCGAAACATCCTCGCCCGCTGGGAAGAAATTCAATGGCAGGTCGACCTACAGGTAGTTAAGGCCAGGCAGTACCTAACAAATGTCGAAGACGACATCGCTGTCGGACGGATTGCGGATGTTTATCCGACTAGGCCGACTCGCAACTCGAGGCGACCAGTGTTTGTCATTCCAGGTTACTCTCCGGAAGAAGGAGTCAGGAGATTTTTTGAAGATCCCTGACTTCACGTATTATTGAAACCACAGACATCAATTTGTGTTATTATTTAAATTAAAAATAAATAAGTGTCGTTCGTTTCTTCAATGGTTTATTAAGCTAAATTTCACAACCTATGTTTGATATTAGTCATAATTTTAATCATTCGAATTAGTAGCCGAGTTAAACGATTTTTATTGTAGCAATGGCGTCTACCCAACTATTACAAGCAGAACTTGCCCATGCCAGACGAGCAAATAAGAACCTTCTCGACCAGGTAATTCAGTTAACACGGGAAGTCCAACAAGTCAAGTCCACCTGGTCAGACCCGAAAAAGACTAAGGCTCTTTACCTCAGACTCACTGCTGCTTAGAAGGGGTGGACAGATGAACGGCAACTCAATCAGAGTTTGAAAACCCAAGTGAGGGGATTAGAAGTGGCTCTATCCGCCTGCCGAGAAGGGGCCGTGGTAACATACCCCCTTGTATTTGCTCCAGCCTAATTGGCCTACCGGGAATCGGCAACAACCTCAGCAACGACCGCCGCCCCAGCCACAGTAATAACCGGTATCCATCGATCTGGAAGGAAGGAGCGTGCGAAACGCCGAGCCGCTCGATTATCGAATAAATCTGGATAAACAAGCCCACTTGTACTGAGTTGATAAATAAAGCATTATCGAGTTGTAAACCTTATATGTGTAATTTGTATTCCTATAACCCCAATAAGCTGAAATGATACCTTTTTGTTCAGTTAGTTAATCGTCAATGTCACCGTAACCAACCCGCACGATACACCTGTGTAATCTATGGGTTAGATTCCGCTCTCAATTAATATTATCGCACCTCCTTTGATATCATGATCAATTTGAACAGTATATTTACGACGTAAAGGGGACTGAATGGACCAAAGCGAGCCCAAGTCTTCTATCGACAGCTCGTTGAACCCGAGGGTTGTCTGGGCAATTACAGTATTAGCAATAGTGCTCACTTTTTGCGGACAATTCACCCACTCGAACACATTTCCAACGTTGCTTAGCAACGGGTGCCGAGTGGTAGTTAGAAAATATTTGTGTGGCGTTACCGGGGTAACGACAAAGGGATAAAACAAATTTCAAAACCCAGTAACCCACCATTACGAATGATTAGCATAATGAATAATTCGATATACTTAATATCATCAATTTAATTAATTAGTAAATAAAATTATATAACCTTTTTAGTAAACGAAATGAGCGAAATGAAATTAATAAACATAGTACCCTCATATATCCATTGTCTAAAAGAAAAATTTCAAAACATTAATGCGTTAAAAAGTTCGTAGTTAAAGATAACTAGATTAAAACAACGGACTCCAAATCGGTGTGTCACGACATTAGTAATTAAATATTTCAGAATCAGAAAAATCCGTATCTTGTACAGTTCATTTAATTGATTTCTTTAACTCTAAGTAATTACAGTTTGATTTAATTTATTTTTCTTTTACCATCTTGATAACCCAATTTGTAGAAAATGTTAATCTGGGAAAAATGTATTTTTTGGTTAGAATTTTCCTACAGTATCAAATTTCGTTTTTTAAATAGAGATAAAAAGGAAAATAAATTGAAAAATTGATTTTCGAAAAGAATAATAACGTCAAATTTGTTGCGTTGATAATAGCGCTAATGATCTCAGATCTCCTCTTCATTGCGGCTGGGTCGGGTAGTCGATATTCCCCCTGCAGAACGTCGTAGTAGAAAACGACCTCCTATCAAACTATGTTTATAGTAACGATAATAGGGAGGAAAACACAACTAAAAGACGACATCACGCCCCATAAGTCCGACTGTGTACTGAGTTTTTTGAAGAAGGACAAGTAATTAACCCAGAAAAATTACCAATCAAGCGCACAACATCATTTACCGACACGCGTCTGAGTAGTTATCTGAAAAATAGATGACGAAGCACATTGGATAAACATATTGAAACTGTTTTTCGTTTAGGCGATTCGTGGATTGATGAATCCCGGATCACCGTGCGTTTCCCCGCGCATGCGGCGAATCGTTGCCGTCAAGCTATGTGGGATGCGGGATTCACCGTATCCCAGGTCAAAGAATCTAGATTTGGTACCCTGTAACAAACGGAGGAGGTCGAGCCCCCGTTTGTTGCCATAAAGCGAGAACCAGGGGCAATCCAGCCAGAGAAATCCGCAGTCAAGCTGAGTTCCTCCTCGCTCGTCTTGAGGAACATTAGCGGCAGATTAATATTCAAGTGGATCGAGCCAGACGCTATCTCGCCAACGTAAATGACGACATTGCAGCGGGTACGATAGCCAGTACAGACGGATACTCTCCTCCGTACAACACATCCTTCAACCTCGACGACGAGAGGTTAAATACCAAATCTAGGGCCATTAATGTAGTTGTTCCGCGGAGGATTCTTCCCGTAATATGAGAAGGGATAAAGAGCCAGCCGAAGGACACCACGAGCATTCTTACGATCGGATGGCCCCGAAACGGAATACCTATGAGCATCACCGAGAAACTCATTATGATTAATTGTCGACAATAAAACATTTCGGATGATTAGTAGTGCCTTATTTAATTAAACTTTTAAATAAAACATCTTAGTTGACTTTGGATATTTGTTTAATTAAAATTGTTAACAATGACGCCTTTAAGACTCTATAATTAATGATTATAATTAAATAAACTGAGGTGAAACAACACAATCTAATGACACTCTTTTGTAGATATGGAGCCAATTAAAATCCTGCAACGAGAGATGGACCACGTGCGAAAAATCAACAAAAGTTTTTATGAGCAAATCTTGCAGCTGACAAAGGAGGTGCAACAAATTAAAGCTACTTGGGTAGAGCCGAAGAAGGTAAAAACGCTCTACCAGAAGATAACAGTGGTACAAAAGGACTGGTCAGAGGAGAAACAACTCAACTAGAACCTGAGGACACAAATAAGGGGTCTGGAAGTGGCAGTTTCAGCCTGTCAAGAAGGTGCAGCGGTGACGTAACCCCTCGTCTTCGCCCCTGCTTAACTAGCATATAGAGATACGATAACGGTGCCAAAGTCTACTCCAAAGCCCAGCATCCATCGACCAGGGAGAAAGGAACGAGCCAAGCGTCGAGCTGCTCGACCCCTGGACTAATGTATAATTGATATCCTCGAATACATGTTTTTTGTTTGATTGTTTTCCTATTGTTTCGGTAGTCGCTTATAATAGCATAATGTTAGTACACACGAGAATAAAGAACGAAAGTCCAGTAACTAATTTATAGATTGAGTGAGACCAAACAGATAAGGATGGGACCAGAGTGAATAAAGCACACGCAGGCCTTCTAACGGTAGTGTGTTCGACCCAGCTTGAGATCAACCCAGAGTAGTTCCTTTGTGGTGCTCACCTTTGGTGACCTCAAAAACCCATGGTTACATTACCAACGTTGCCTAGAAACGGGTAACCACTGGGCGCAGTGGACGTTTTACATCTAGGGTCGAGGTTGTCAAAATGTTGGGCCATCACACAGATAGCCTTGAGAATTGTTTAAATGCATCAGTAATACAGCACGAAAACCCAGCACCAAGATAACTTAAAATACAATATACAACACCAACTAAACACTTTAAAATCTGAGAGAATATAAATAAATATAAAATCAAAAACATAAAAGTAAAATAAAATAAATACAAAATGCATCAAGAACCGCACGAAATTTACATAAAAAAATAACATAATAACAAGAAAATTCGACCGTAAAATGACCATTTATATAAAATTAAAAATTAATGAATTAAATGAATAAAAATAAAATATTTTTGGATGAATAAATTTAATTAAAAATGTTAAAAATAAATTATCAATTTAAATTAAGAAATAAATAAAAATTTAATTTAGATAACATAAATAATTTCAAAGTCGAATTTTGTTTAATCGCACTAAAACTAACACGCAAGGTTAAGGCCAAATTATAGGTATAAATACCGATGTGTTTTCACAAATTTTCAGTCTTATTTTTCGGAGAAAAAAATTTCATTATAGAACTGTATAACTGGTTGTATAACTGGTTGAGAGCCGTGCATTCAGGCAATTAACACGGGTAAGTGTTTTGCCTGAACACGATCACTCTCAACTGGTGCAATATTATTAATTGATTTTTCGAAGGGAATTGATGGGTAATTTTTCAATTGAATTTATGTATGACTTTTCAGATCGAATTTATGGATGATTTTTGTTTTTCAAATTGAATTATGGATAATTTTGTTTTTCCAATTGAATTTATGGATGATTTTTCAGATTAAATTTATGGATAATTTTGTTTTTCCAATTGAATTTATGGATGATTTATCGAATTAAATTTATGGGATTTTCGAAGTAAATTTTATGGAATGGATACAATGAATTTCAAATGTATGTAGCCGATGTAATATGCTGAATAAATATTTTATATCTACAGTCTTAGTGCATCGAAACTTTTATTCCAAATGCTATGGTAAAATATTATTTGTTATTCCTTTTTCCGGCCCACAGCCAACACATAACGCAAGAAAGCAAAATCTACATAGTACAGATTTGTGTAAGAGCGTGGAAAATCGCCAATGATATGTACCCGTGAAGGCTCAGCGTGCGGAACGCAGGAGTTGGAACGTCAATATTATCCGTACATAGGGGAAATTGGAGGGTAAATGAGTAGTTTATTGGCTGCTCCTTCACCATCCGTTTTCTGTAAAATTGACATAAATTTTTAACAACAATCGGCTCAAAATCTCTAACACCGAGTAGTCCAGTGGGCACTCATTAACTATGAAATGAACATAAATAGATCTTAAGGACAAAAAGAGGGAATGGGTAGCGGGGAAAATTGCGAAATCGTTGCAACAGTTAAAATGAATAGCCATCGGAAAAAGATTAATTTTCCGAACTAATTCAAATACTTAACAAAAATAGTAACGTAAAAATGGAATGCGTAAAATAAGGGCGGAACGCTGCTCAAATTTTCCGAGTCAATGAAAATACTTTGTCGAAAACGGTAGAATAGGGATGAACCGTAAAATAAGGGCGGAACGCTGCTAAAATTTTCGAATTTACAAAAATACTTTACCGAAAGCCGAAAATTATAGATGGACTACGGCTAATGTTTTATATCAATAAAAAATTTTAACGCTGAGGAATAAGGACGGATCCCTACAAAATCTTAATAATAATAACGATAATGATAAGGGTAATGGTAATTGCAATAATAATAATAATAATAATAATAATAATAATAATAATAATAATAATAATAATAATAATAATAATAATAATAATAATAATAATAATCATGGTATTTGTAGTAATGATGATAATAATTATGATAATAATAATAGTAGTAATAATCATAGTAGTAATAACAATAAATATAATGGTAATTATAGTTATAAAAATAATAATAAAGGTAATAGTAGTAACAACTAATAAAGGTAATACATATAATAGCAACAATGATAATGCTAGTAACAATGATAGGGATAAGAGTAAGAGAACTAGTGTGAGAATATTTAACATAACCAAGGGTTTACAGACCATAAAAAATCATCAACATGGACAATGATAAGAAGGACTATGGGAATGGACATAAAGATAAATGATATGAGAGTATAGATTAACATTTGAAGGAGATAGGAGAATAATGGGACCTAAGAATCAAAAGCGAGCACGGGTCTTCTATCGACAGCTCGTTGGACCCAGAGATCGTTCGGTCAATTATAGCATTAGCAATAACGCTCACTTTTTGCGGACGATCTACCCACTCGAACACAGTTCCAACGTTGCTTAGCAACGGGTGACGAGTGGTAAGCGAAAGAATATTTGTATGGGGTTGTCTGGGTAACAACCATATAGTTTCAAAATATCAAAACCCAGAAACCCACCAAAAACCATAAACCCCACAGGTACAAAACATATACTTTTGTATTACCTAACCTGATTTACAATTATTATTATTTAAACTGTTTCTATTTTTATGTTCATTACATTTTTGCACATTCATTATTTAAATTTGATGTTCAATTTAAAGAAAATAGTTAATTTCTGGTGGGTTACAGGGTTTCGTATCTTGCTTATCATTCTCGTTACCCTCGTAACGCCATACAAAATGATGCTGATCGCCACTTGGCACCCGTTGCTAAGCAACGTTGGTAATGTGTTCAAGTGGTGGATTGCCCGCAAAAATTGAGTACCATGTGCTAGTACTATAGTTGCTCGGACAATCCTCGGGTTCACGAGCTGTCGATAGAAGACCTATGCTCGCTTTGCTTGTCCCATGTGTACGAAAATTTATGATCGGAGGTGGACGACTGCTTACAAACCATGATGCGAGTATTCCTAATAACGCTTAAGTTCAGAGGTATCTCGAGAATGAATTTACTATACATACAACTATTTTATTCAATTAAAGAAGAAAAAACGTGTAACATTCATGAGTTCATAGGATAGTTTGGAGCTGTGCTGCTCGACGTCGGGCGCGCTCCTTGCGTCCTGGGCGTCGATTCTTCGATGGAACGTTGGACGGATTGGTGGACTGGGAACTTGTATGTGGCATCTGGGACGGGGCAAAGACAAGCGGATATGTCACCGCTTCCCCCTCTCGACAGACTGCTAAAGCAACTTCCAACCCTCTGATTTGAGTGCGCAGGCTCTGGTTGAGCTGCCGCTCCTCTGTCCATCCCTTTTGTGCCGCCGTGAGTTTGTGATAAATGGCTTTCATCTTTGTCGGGTCGGACCAGGTCGCTTTTATCTGTTGTACCTCTTTAGTCATTTGAATGATCTGGTTGTGAAGACCCGCGATTGTGTTCCTTGCACGATCTAGCTCCGTTTGCAAGATTTGGTTAGTCGTCATTACTACAATGTATAAAATAATTAAGGTTTCTCTATTGGGTTGCATAACTTTTATTGATAGTTATCTTAAACATAATTGTTAAAACGGGTCGACCTATGTAAATAATTAAGGCGAAGATGACAAATTAACAAAATTTTCTTTTATCAACATTTAATTATATTCAATGTTTGTGTTCTTAGGGATTAATGTCTCTCGTCGAATGTCCTCTTCCTTTTTAGGGTGGCCACTGGATACGGACGTCGGGTGTCGCGGGCTGGACGAGGTGGGTAGGCTTCTGCAATTCGCCCGGCGAGGATGTCTTCCATCACGTTTGCGAGATACATCCTCGCTTTCACCACCTGTAGATCTACTTGCTCCTGCACCCTTTCCCAATGGGTGAGGAGGCTCAGTGCGGACATATATGTCTCCGCAGCTGGATACTGTTGACCCGCGAGTCCGCAAGGGTCTCTTTCCAAGCCTAGTATCCGCCACATAGTCGGGTACGGCCATCGTTGTCGTATCTGGTCGAATATTTCTGTAGTTGCCGGGGCTCCTTCTCGTCCCTGTTTGTCCGTCTCCTGTCTAGCATCTTGTTCGAGTGGCATGTCTAAAATATCATTGGTATTAAGTTCAATTAAGTTATCTGCTTTATGTAAAATCAACTAAATGATGCCTAGGCTAATGTTATTAGCTTGTATTTTAGTTATATCTTTTGTAAAGCGGATGGCGGTTCATCTAGAAACTTCAGGCGTGCTATATTCCGTTGATTGTCTCCTTCTGACTCTCTTATGTATCTTTTACAATTATGCCATTCAAATACTACTCTGATGCTATATAAATTGGTTCACGGGCGTCTCGGTTGACTAGGGTTCACTCACCTTCGATGGGTAGTTGACCAGTGGATTATATTTATCCCATAGACCTGGCCTTTCAGTATGCGCTCCTTTAAAGCAAGTTATATAACAGTGCAAGCATTAATATATGTGGGATAAGGCTGATAATCAGTTTATTTTAGTGTTAATATGTATTTTAATTCTAAAGTTTTATCTGTGTATAATTTCAGCTAGAATTTGTAAATTTGTTGACAAGTTTGGTATAACAATTTTAGGTGCATACAAATTGCGCATTTAAGTCAAGGCCGGATGCTGAACCGGATAAATTAAGTAGACGAATCGCTCGATGATCTTAACCGAACGATTTCCGGCGGATATTGTTGTCGCAGCTTCAGTGTTTGGTTTGTTTATATCCGTTGTTTATCCTATTCTGATTTTATTCGTAGGAGTTACTGTGAGATCTTAGATATTTTACTAGAATTTAAATTTCGATTATGTTGAAGCTATTCCGTAAGTTGCTATTTTGGTGGTTTGAATGTATTTTATCGTCGTTTAGGGCAACTCGATAGCGGATCTCGCAAGTGAACCTTTATCATCAGGATTTTATTCGACAGGTTTCGGGATCGTAATTCGATGAATGTTTATCTCGTGTGATGTCAATATGACATTTGTTCATTTCTCATGCCTTATTTGTTATTCTGAATTTTATTATTCTCATTTGCGTCGATTTTATTTTAATCCAATGTTAAGCAATAACCTGTTATCATTGATTTATGTTGGAGTCCTGAATTTATATTAAATTTACGGAAAAGAATTTTTGTCCTAAATCAACGCATTTCTTTATTTTTCCCTCGAAGAGTTATTCTATTACAAACCAAGGTATTACTTTCTTGATGAATTTAATCAATAGCTGCATTAACTTAACTCAACGAATTATATTAATTTTTTTTTTATTCAAACTACTGATTTCGCTTTGAAAATTAATAGGCAAATTTCGCTAAGGAACGGACCACTTTATTTTAATAGATTAGGTAAATATTCTACTTACTGAATTGAAACTTTACTTCATTTTCTAAAAAATCTTCTTGATTTTTAGCCAAACAATATTTTTTCTACCTTTACCGTAATTACGTTAATAATAACCACTGAACTAATGGAATTTAACTAACCAATTTATCCTTTACTTGTTCATTATGTTAATGTTATTAAAAATAAATTATATTACTTTGCTTAAAAGTAATCATTATTACTTTGATGTTCATTATGTTAATGTTATTAAAAATAAATTATATTACTCCAATTAAGAATTAATTATTATTACAAAAAAAAATGAATTGCATCAATTGAGTCGATGGTTTACCTCTCCTCGCTCGTTAATTATTAATTACTCAATTTAAATTAATCGAGGAGATATTTCTTTTCATTTAATATTCATCTAAATTTTTTCCAATAATTGAATTACTGAATTACCTATTTAATGAGCTTTATCATTTCAATTCAAAATTATTAATCAACGATTTCAATTTAGTTTACCCCCGTACCCTTTCCCTTGAATAGACCTTAGGCGCACATTATGTTCATATTATATTTACTGAGTGCCCACTGGACTACTCGGTGTGATGAGTTTAAGCCGTGTATGATATAATTTTAGGTCGATTTTACAGAATTGAGAAACGAGGAAGCAGCCAGAGACTTCTTCCTTATTTCTCGCTTCAGCTATAGGGATAATTATTGACGTTACGACCGCTGCGTTGCGCACGCTGAGTCTTCACGGGTGCATATCATTGGCGCTTTTCCACGCACTTACATGAATCTGCACTATGTTGATTTTACTATCTTGCGTGATGTGTCGGCTGTGGGCCGGAAAAATTTCGACATTGAAAATTTAAAGAAAAACATATCAAATAAGTTATGTATATTCATAATATTTATTAATTATAAAACAATAAATTTACCCATTTTAACCATTCCATAAAACATCAATTCATAATACAAAATGACATAAATACCTCTCTCCCCACGCCAACGCCGAGCAGAGCTCCATTGAGATGCAAGGACGTGACGTGGAAAGAGGGTTCCACCATAAATAATTCTCACCTAAAATTCCTGTTGCTGAAAATTCAAAATAAAGTTGAACAACAATTTCAAATGATTTTCACGAAAATAGTTTTAAAGTATTAAACTAGTTCAAAATGATCTGAAAAATGGTTTAAACAATTTTCAAAAATGGTTTTTTTTAAATGTGAAAATGGATCAGTATATATACCTAATTTTATGACGTGTAAAATTTGATGCAGTAAAACAAAATTCGACCTTGTTATTTTCTAGCAAATTCTATTATTTATTTTTATTATTTTTTGATTTATTTTTATAATTTTTCATTTAGAATTTTTATTGAATTATTGCTAATTCAAATTTTTCGATTTAAATTTCACTTTAATGAACTTTAATTGATTTTTTCAATTTCGTCGAATTTGTCGTGTTTTCTTGTTGTATTTGTGTAGGTATCGTGCGGATCTTGGTGCATTTTGTTATTATTTTATTTTATTTTTATGTTTATTAATTTATATTTAATTCTTTTATTTCTCAGATTTTATATGGTTTAATTGGTGTTTTTCAGGTTTATTTTAAATTGCGTGTTGTATCTGCGTGTGTGTTTCTGATCCATTTAAACATTTTTCAAGGCCGTTTACGTTCTGGCCCAACATTTCTAAATATGTACGCATCGTTGACTAGGTTTTAATTAATTGTTATCACTATATAGATTCCACAAATAAAAAATTAAATAATTTGAATTTTTATAATTGCGAAATAAGAATTACTTTTATAAAATATTATCTTTTGATAAAATATTAAGATTAATTACCAAAATAAAAATAATTAATTTACTATGTTGTTTAAAATATTAGGAATTAATTGAATTTTTCAAATTTTAAGTGATTTAATATCAAATAATTAATTATTATTAAAAATGTCTAATTGCTCTAATCAAGAAAATGCGTTAGCACAAATATTTTATGAAAACTCTACATCATCAGTTGCTGCTCAAATTAAAAATAATTATAAAAATACTTCAAAATCTACAAATTCTGATTTTTCGAGATTGACTGCAAATGTAGAATCTTTAACCTCTCATATGAAAGAAGTTCTTAAAAACGAGTCCACTTGTAGACCAATTTTGGGTAAAAATGAAAATGATGATTTCGAAAAAGGTAAATTTTTGACATGGTTGTATTATTAATCAAAATATTCAGGTTTAAATAAAGCAGATAAGTCAATTATAAATCATAGTTTACGAACAACTTTGGTCGAAACTGACTCTAATAGTGTTACAATAAAACAATCATTTAATTCAGATCCTCTGTATTCAGTAAAATCATTTGAACAACTAAAATTGTTATAAATTATATTATTTAAAAAAAAATTATTTACTTATAGGAAACCTGAATTACTAAATGGAATTTCATCAATGAATTTTCGAAAGCCCTCGAGTATTCAAGAGAAAGCTCTTCCGATCTTATTTGAAAATCGGTAAAATTACTTTTATAAGTTTCATTAATATCTTCGTCGATCCAGGAATCTTATTGCACAATCTCAAAGCGGTACAGGGAAAACCGCAACATTTTTATTAAACATATTAACAAAAATCGATGTAAATGACCCATTTTGTCAATGTTTATGTATGGCCCCAACTAGAGAGTTGGTAATTCAAATTTCAGATGTCGCAAAAACCATGGCAAAATTTATGAATAAAGTGAAAATTACCTGTGCAATTAAAGGAGTCTCACGTAAATAATTTTGAATTTATGTCAATTTTCATTAATTTGGTTATAATAATATTACATAATAAGTTGATATAATTATTACTTTTCAAGTTTAAAATTTATTTATTCTTCTATCAATTCTATTTTTATAAAAATATTATAGGGAGATTAATTAAACTTTTGACATTATACATCATTTTCAGAAATGATGATGATGATAAGCAGTATTTTATATTTATATTCTGCCAGCTTATTTTGGCCTTAAAATAACCTGATAATCGCGTTAATAACCGGGATGTGTGTGTGGTTGCCATGGCAACTGATGACCTATATAATACGGCATTTTCTGGAATGGATATTCTAAATCTTCATATTTCACTATGGAAATGACTTTACTACCAGCTAAAGGTTGCTGCGTTGACATAGAAATTTCAGATAAACAAATATGTGCCAATCTATATAGTTAAAATTGCGATATATCAAGGTTTGCATCTCACCCGATAAACATAGCTGCAGAAATAATAACAATAATAAGGATTTGCGTATAATACTCAAATCGAGTGTTGGAGAAAACTATTTATATTCCAATTATTGCTTGTTGCATTTCCGTGAAATGCTTTATTTGTTTACAGCGCCCAAATTGAATGATGAAATTGACTCTCAGCTTATTATCGGAACTCCTGGAACGTTGAAGTATTGGACCACTGAAAACAGCCAGTTGTATTTCAATCCTAAACGATTGAAAGTGTTCGTGCTAGACGAGGCGGATGTGCTCATTGAGAATCCGGAATTCTTGAATATTGCTAAGCGAATTAAAAGGTGTGCAATTTAATGAATTGAATAATCATATCCATTTATGAGTTATTATAAATTTATTATTTTTTATCATTTGATTAATTTTATATTATTAATATATTAAAATTATTTTTATTTTTTATTTTATTATTAAAATTTTTATTTTTTATTATATTATTTTTATTATTATTATTATTATTTTTATTTTATTATTTTTATTATTATTTTATTATCATTTTTATTATTATTTTTATTATTATTTTATTATTATTTTATTATTATTATCATGAGTTAATTGATTTAAAAACGTCTAAGCTTTACGTAAAATATTATAAACCAGTTGCCATTGTGAAGTCGAAAGGTAGCAAAACAATAATTAGCCCATTATCAAAATAAAGATTATATCACGTTATTTGAGATTTAATATCAAAACTGATTAAATTTCCAGAAAGTTATGAAAACCTACCAAATACTGATAATTTCATTTTATTAATATTGTTAGTCTTAAATATATAAAAATATACTCCAATCTCTAATATTTGATTCTACTTACCCCATGTCAAGGTTATATTCCCTTGGTCGCGATTATTGATTTTATAATAACATTTTTATTTTTGTTTTATCGCTCTATAGTATAGGTGTTTGAGTTTATCAACAAATTATTTCAGTCAAAATTTAGAGAATGATGTCACTTATATCTTTACAGACCACAACCTTTTCATATATAGAAGACTTTTCTCGTGAACAATTTTAAGAACATTTTTTCAAAATATGAAGAGTTCCAAGACCTACAGCTTTACTAACCGCAATGTGTTTGAATTTTCATTGGGAAAAGCTCAAAAGTCTGAAAACAAATTGTGTTGGCCGGAAAGGCTTTCAAGGTTCACGGGCATTAGTGAGCAAATTTGTCAAAACATTTCAGGCACATACCAACAATCATCCAACATCATAAATGACCTCTGATCTCGCAACGACAATTTTGACAGATTATTATGTAATAGGTTAATTTAGTTAATTATCCATGCTTGCAGATATAAATATCTAAAAAATTAAATCAATATTGATATAATAAACGATATTAAACTTGATATATACTGAACTTAAATTATAAATTGCATCACTTGTAATATTTCCAATGAATTAATTGATTGTGTTCTCTTTAGTAAAGTTACAAATAATTGTCAGATTCTATTATTTTCCGCAACATATGATAATCGTGTCATGGATTTTGCCTATGGATTTGTGCCGAATTACACAGAACTCACCATGAAACCCCAAGAATTGACATTGAAAAATATTAAGCAGTATTATATCAAAATGGAAAGTCCAGAAAATAAGTATCCCACACTGATTGAGATTTACGGAATGAAATCAATGGGCCAGTGTATCATTTTCTGTGAGGTTGGTGCCTGATCGTTTATTGATCGCACGCATTTTCTGAACTTTGTTTTATTCCAGTCTCGCAAAATGGCATTGTTTTTGCAAAGAGCTCTAGAAAAAGATTCGCATTTATCCTCTCTGTTATCCGGTGAACTGGATGTCATTAGTCGACAGGAACAGCTCGATGATTTCCGCAATGGGAAATCTCGGGTATTGATAGCAACAAACCTCTGTTCCCGGGGTAGGTGGCTATTTTCATCGGTTTATATATATATATATATATATATATATATATATATATATATATATATATATATATATTATAAGAATGAAAGTTTGTCTGTCCGGTCAGCAATTTACCATTTAACGTATATACTAAATAGAACTACTATTTAAAACCCTGTAATATTTTACCATATAATGATCAGTAAGGAGAATCGATATATGAATTTAGTAAAATAAAATAAAATATAAATTTCAGTAAATGAAATATATTTGAGTTACATGTTACGATAATGCATATGTGTATTATTGATATAGAAATCAAATCAAATAATTTTAATTAAATTAAATATATTTTTATAAGATAATTAAAATTATTGTCTGAGAACGGAAAAAGAAAGTTAATAAAATTAGAGATGTCAGAAAAAAGAATACAGCAATTACGGGAAGCCGATCGAATTCATAAATCAAATAACAGAAGAAATAAATGTAAACTCGGGCAACACAGTTATTAAATCAATAAAATTAATTAAAATATTAAAACAAATGGCTGTCATAAATGACATCACGCGCCTAGTGGAGGGGAACGGGTAACACATGTGTGACGAGGAGGGTGTTTAAGACGTGACGTCACATCAAAACGCGCAACTTTAATTAAAAGCTCCACTTAAATTTTAGTTTTTCAGGGCTTCTTTTATAATACATGTTTTCTCATACGATATTAGAGTACAGCATTACACTAAATATAAACTAAAATGTCAGTAAGTGATTTGAAATATGTTCATTTTCAAATATGAAATACGGCTTTTTAAAGGGACCAAATGTTTGTGACGTCATATTTGATGGAGGCTAACTTTTTGTGACGATGGGAGAGAGGCGGTAAAAATTCAAGTGACGTCATTTACCGACGGCCTATAATTTAATTTCTCAGAAGATATTTTCAATCCAAAGTTCTGCATAAATTACTTTTTCTTCAATCAAATGAAAGGTAAATTAACTTGAGGTAAAAAAATCCGTCGAAGATCTCATATTTCTTTATTTTCATTCAATTTAATAACCGTGGCCCAAAAGTGGCAATTATTTATATGATTAATAAATTTGGTTACAGTGCGTTATTACATTAAATGTAATAATAATAATAATAAGGCACTTGTGGAGAATACTCATCGCAATAGTTTATCGATGGTAAAAGTGTATTTAATTATTGGAGCCTGTGTAAGTGTTTAGTCGATGGAGATTTTGCAGCCATTTAAATTGTAATTTATTATGGCCAGTCAACATGGTCAGTTGCCCGCGAATTAATATAGTTAATATTGCACGTATAATTCCTACTATCAACGTTGGAGGTGAGCAATTGCGATCGATGTGTCAAAACCGCTGCATAACAATCGAACGGCTGGCGGAAAGACTTCAACTGATATACAATGTCCAACATGTAATCACGATTGTTACCTGATCACATGCAATCAAGCTTTTGATTATTATCGTTGGCATGTCTCTATGTACCTTCCGGAGGCCATGTACCGCTAAGCGAATTAATCTCAATCATATACTGTTTCGTTTTTGACTGTCCACACGAAACTGAAATCTCGCAAAACCATACCATAGTTGATTGGTTCAATAGAGTACCAGACAGATCCGCAGTGGGACTACCAGGGACAAGTAGTATGAGCGATTGCTGGATCGCTTACAGAGGGATCTCAGGATTATCCAATGGTATTTACATGCATTTCATTGTTTTACATGACCAACATTTCGTCGATCCGAACGATTGTGATGTGCTCACGCAAATTACAGAAAATCTATGGATGCGGGCTAGACGGAAACTTAAATGTCAATTTGGCGCAAGTTCTGCACTCTTCAGTCCTTATAACGGTTTCCGAAACTGTATTGTTTGCATTGAAATATTAGTTGAGGTTTTTCTTTGGATTTCAACAAATAAAAATTGAACAATTAAATAATAAAATACGCTAAAATCCACTTTTACCCGATTGATTTATATGCTCTTATACATTGTTTATTTGATTATAAACATAACGGACATTATATTTGATATTTACACTGGTGATTTGGAGTCAATTATTGAATTTGCAAAGGAATTACGTCCATTATTGTCCTATGGCGTGATGTTTGTGTATAATTCTCAGTCATGTCTTTACTCAGAATAACTAGTTTATTGCAAATCCAAACTGTTTATCATGAGGATTTTGGGCTTACGAATTTGTGGTTGAATATTTCCCATGAGAGAATTATCAATATACGACATGACAGTAGTCAACTAGGAGAAGTTTATGAGACATTACAGAGGATTATTATGAGATCTTTGTAGTGGATGAATAACAGCTGAAGAGTTTTTTTAATTCGTTTGTCACAAATATTTTTACAGTCTATTGTCAATCATATTCTCAAAGGAGTTCAATTCACTGATATATGTGGCTATTGTAGAGAAATTAAATCATGAATATGTTAAAATTATATATGTAAGATTTAAATAGCAATATGTCAAGAGAAAGACAATTGTCCCCTTACAATTACATTACAATTACATCACAATATATAGCAATACTTACATTGAGCTTTCGTTATGCATTAAGTGTAATATTTGCTTCATTATTAGGCACCGCTGATGAGCAGTTATACCATAGTTACACCGTTTAAATAAAGTGCTTAACAGAAACATGTTACCATTTCATTTGTCATTTAACCTTACATCCAGTTGGTTATTTCCCGTAACTGCTTAATAATTAATGATCAAATTTATCAAAGAATATAAGTTACCGCTTTAAATGAATGAATTTATTATTTTCTATTCCGATGGAATCTCATGAAATATTATATACATTTCTATTGATTGATCTTTAATATTAATTTCAATTAATTTAACTGTAATAGATATAATATCTTAACCAAATTTATGTATCATTGTATAACTCGGAATTTATATATTTATTCTCCTGTTTATCAATACATGGTCCATTGTGCAGCAGTAGACCCCTATATCTTGCCCAAATCTCATCATATCTATCTCCAGGTTATGTAGTAAGAAACTTTTTAATTGGAGGTTTTTCGGTTTTTGTTATCCTCATTTCGACATATAGCCCAAAGCTTCTGTTGTTGGACAGATTTTTAAAAATTTATATTTTATTAGTTCTCCCAGTCTTATTAAAAGGCATTTTTGCATCTGAAGAAATATCAACCTCGACTTATCTTCAGAATATTCCTTACTAGCAATAATTTCTAACATGCCGATTTGTCTGGAATATATATTGGCTTTCATATTTATAAATTAAGCATCCTCGGGTTACGAAATGTTACTTTCAAACCATCAATAGTGGCAACAGCTGCATGAATGCATTCTATTTGGTAAATAAATTCATGTTTCAATCAACAGAGTAGCTATTTCTCCTCAATATGATATTTATTCCATAGAAATTGCTTAACTTTATGTATATCCAATTGCTTAATATTGTATGCCTTTAAAATTTTAATGTAGTGTCGGCTGCGATTCACTGATCCGATTGACCAGAAAGGTAATCATAAATTCGTATCTACGCTAAGATTGTCTACTATTAAAAACCTATTATGTAGTTGTGCTGTTGATAAATATCTCGCAAACCTTTCAATTTAAGCCAGTTAACAATTTTATTCTATTATTTCCGTTTTGTGAATGGAGATATTGAATGGTCTGGTAGAGTGCCATAATTGAATCATAATTTCCTCTCTAGGGATCGATATTCCACAAGTCAATCTCATCATCAACTGGGATATGCCTAAAACAAAAGAGGGTCATCCGGATTGTGAGACTTATCTGCATAGAATTGGTAGATCTGGCCGTTTCGGTAAAACTGGGCTGACAATAAATTTCATTGTGACAGAAACCGATATGCAAATTCAGCAAAAAATTATTGAAACATTTGGTAAACTGTTCCAATTTGATTTGATCATCATCATTTAATATTTGCTTTCTTTCAGGGAGTACAATTGAGGAAATGACAAATCTTGAAGTTATTTCAAAGATTTAATGCTCATTATATTGTTGATTATTTATTAAATGTTTATTAATTTCAATAAATTAATAATAGTTATTATTAATAAAATATAAACAGTATCATTGTAGTGTTGAGTAATTCGCTTTATAAAGTATAATTAATTTGTTGACCATTTCTAAGCATCTCATTGATATCAGTTTTTCGGGAACCTAGCCAATCAGATTGTGAAGATATTCCAGAGGTCCTTTCAATTTATAGGATTTTCAGAAATGCATTTAGAAAGTTAATCAAAAATGCAATAAATTTCAAAAAGCCAAGTTTGGCAATGGAAGCCTTAATAGTGGCTTATAGTTATCAAAAGATGAAAATATGACTCAAGCATAATAAAACATTTGATTAAATTGGTGGGTTTCTGGGTGTTGATATTTTGAAACTATATGGTTGTTACCCAGACAACCCCATACAAATATCTTTCGCTTAACACTCGGCAACCGTTGCTAAGCAACGTTGGAACTGTGTTAGAGTGGGTGGATCGTCCGCAAAAAGTGAACGCTAATGCTATAATTGACCGAACGATTCATGGGTCCAACGAGCTGCCAATAGAAAGTCTGTGTTCGACTTCGTTTTTAGGTCCCATTAGCATAGTACTTACCGTCGTCCGTGTTGCTGATTATTCTATGGCCTGTGGTGGGTTACCGGGTTTTAAATCTTGCTTATCTTTATGGTTGTCCCAGTAACACCATACAAAATGATTCTAGCTGCCACTTGGCACCCGTTGCTAGGCAACGTTGGTAATGTGTTCAAGTGGTGGATTGTCCGCAAAAATTGAGTATTATCACTAGTACTGTAATTGCTCGGACAATCCTCGGGTTCACGAGCTGTCGATAGAAGACCTATGCTCGCTTTAAAATTATTTGGTCCCCTCGCGTTTTAGTTTCTATCGTTTATCTATTAATTTTATCGTTATTAATCTAACAATGAAATAGGTGGTACTGCCTATTCAACCCTTCTACAATGTTGCTTCAAACCTCAAGATGATATAAAGATAATAAAATGTACACGGAAACCACAATATATATAAATGAGGTTTTATTTATCTATGAAACACATGGATTATACGATTTCCGACGGATTGGAAGATCGAGCGGCTCGGCGCTTAGCCTGCTCCTTACGTCCAGGTCGACGACTGGCTGTTGACGGGGTGATGGGAGTAGTTAAGGTTGCGGATGAAGTAGAGTTCGCTTCGCGATAGGCCAATTGAGCAGGGGCGAAGACTAGGGGGTAGGTCACCGCTGCTCCCTCCTGACAGGCGGATAACGCTACCTCTAGCCCCCTGATTTGAGTTTTTAGGCCCTGTACTAACTGTTTTTCTTCTGCCCATCCCTTCTGGGCCGCGGTTAGTTTTTGGTACAGTCGTTTGATTCTCGTGGGCTCGATCCATGTCGCTTTAATTTGTTGCGTTTCTCGAACTAATTGAACGAGTTGATCGTGTAATTTCCTATTGGTTTGTCTCACCTGAGTTAATTCATTTTGGAGTAGTTGCATGGGATCCATCTCTGGAATAATAAGGGTTGAATTTTTATGATGGCTATTTTACTGATAATTATATTTAAGTTTAAACATATTTATGAAATGAAAACTACCATAATAATAAAAGAAAAGAAAGAATTTTTAGATCTATAATACTAATATTATACCAAATAACAAAATGTTCAAATCATTAATTTGTCCTTATTACAATGATCAATCGTCTGCGAAGAATCGCTTGATCCCTTCTTCTGGGGAGTAACCCGGGATCACAAACACTGGCCTTTTGAGGTTCCGGACTGGTCTCGGTAAAGGTGGGTATCTACTGGCCAGACGTCCTGCCACCAGGTCATCTTTGACGTTGGCCAGGTATTCCGTTGCTCGGGCTACAGCTGCCTCGACTTGGCGCTGGTGTTGGAGGAGGCCCTCCAGGAGCTCTTGGGCCTGAGTTAGGATGTCCTGGGATGGTTTTGGCTCGTCAGACAGTTTCCGGAACTGTCTCATAAACTCCTCTGGTGATATGTCATCTGGCTTGTCTTCTTCGGGCACGTCAGGGTATCGCTCTTGATACACCCGCTTCTATGCCTGCCTCCATTGTTCCACAATATGAGCAGGGAGTTCAACCATAGCTCCAGTTTGTCCTGAATGGAAAAATTGTTTTTACTCCGTGATCTGGGGTACGCTATTAAGTAGCATTTCTCGTCGTTTTTTAAGAAGACTGGATTATCTTAATTTCAAAGTGCTACGGTTCACGGGACTCGAAGTGGAACGCGTTTTTTACTAGCTGGTCCGGCAATGTATTGGAAAAAAGGAAGAACGATACCCCAACGTTACTGGGTTACTCGTTCTCATACCATAAGGGTCGACTCAAGATTTCTTTATGGATGTTAACGAAAATCAAAAATGCAATTCATATGTAACTTTACCTTATTTCGATCACAAGTGGTTTATTTATTCCTAGTATTAAGGTTGGTATATGGTTAAAATGTTCAACTAGATGTATTCTAAATATTAATATAAGATAATTAAATAAATAGATCGTTAAGAAAACCTTGTAAAATATTCTTTGGGTATTTATGAATTTTTGAATAGAACAAACTTAAGTTAGTTAACTTTTACGAAACTTGATAATTAAACATCCATGTATTTTAAACTAAAATAATTTTAACAATTATCATTTAATTATTTGAAAAACAAATCAGTTACAAAAGTTACAAAATTCACACTTAGCGTCTGATCCTTTGATCAATTAAAATACCTGGGTAATTATTCGAGGACTTCGTTTCTCCAAAAAAAAAATATAAATCGTTGGCAATTTTCTAATACGACCAAGACGGAATTTTGGTTTAATAATTTCCACTTAAATATTTGCGACGCTGCTGTCCTATTGGGTTGACGAAAAATGCGTATCCAAAATTGATTGGTTGTGCTTAATGGTAAAACGACAGGATTTTTGGGAGTTCGTCGGGTGTGAGAACACTAAGATTCGTCAGTAGATATGACTTATTGATTTCGCGGCCGTCAATCTGGAGAGTTTATTTACTAATGCTATGGAGTTGATTCTAAATTATTCCTGTAGCTCAAATATGAATATAATTTTGTGATGGAATTTAATTGAAAATTTACTTGAAGGAGCTTCTGTAACGTTTGAAGATCGCAACTCTAAGTCCTCGTCCGGAATGTTCGGTGAATGCATAATTTGATAACGACAATGAGGTATAGTCTATTGTCAACGTTAATTATAAAGAAAATGTACAGTTGAAAATCAGACAGGCAGGAAGTGCATGCCACTTAGCACTCGGCTACGGTAGCGGATGTTTATATCGCCGGAAATGTCGACGAGTAAGAGTGTTAATTTTCCAACTGGTAATTTACAACATTTATTTCAGGTGAATGAACTTTTCAAATCGCGATCGTGGACTATTCGGTGAGTTTCATAGATCGACCTTTGTTATAATGAATTTCATAGAATACGGTGTTTTTAGGAATTCGGGCTACTCTATTATATATCAAAAAATAATTTTTTTTTTTTGGTCAATGGAGTTTCTTATTGATGGTCAATGGTTTGGTTAGAAGTTGCTATCGGATCATTCGGTAATTTATTATATTTAATTGCTTTATTTTAGTACACATTTTAAGGGATTTTCTTCGTCGCAAATTCTTCCGTTGGATTTATTCGTCTCATTCTCATGCTTAATATTGAAGATTTGTTCAACTTCTACTGGAAATCTTATTGTTATTATCTGCTCATCTCCTGGATCTCATTTGCATTAATTTTTATGTTAAATTCAAGTAAGTGAATAGTTTTAATTTATTGAAATAAATTTTATATGATTTTTCTTTCGTTTTTAATATGTTAAAGTAATCGGTCTATCATATTTATGCGAATTGACAAGGAGTTTCCAGTTACGACTACTTTAGAGATGAAATCAATCATATGATCGCTTAATGTTAGGTGAGTTGGTTCGAATTCTAATTTAAAGTTACACAACATTTTGGGTTGCTTTATTGTAAATCGAGGAATTTAGGTTAAATAGTCTAAATCTACCGTTATATTAAAGAAATTTAAATCAATGAGATACATTAATTTGGTTTAATATTTGTTTAATTACTGGTTTTTAATCGATGATAGTTTTACTCAAAATTCATTTACTGATAATCAATAATTTACAATAAATTAATTTAATGGATTACGTAATTTTTCTCAATAAAACTCTACTTTTAATTGTAATGATTTAATGAATTACTTTGATCTTTCTTTATTCTCTATCAATAGCTACTTTAATTTTAATTAAATCAATGAATTACTTATTTAATAATCACTACTAATTTATTCGAATTGTAAATTTAATTTAATTCAAAAGATTAATCCAAATTAGTTATAACAACGATTTCCATTTAATTTATTCCCCGTACCATTCCCCTTTAACAGGCCTTAAGCGCATATTGTGTTTACATTTGTTGGGCCAGAACGTAAACGGCCTTCAAAATGTTTAAATGGATCAGAAACACACACGAAAATACAACAGGCAATTCAAATAAACCCCAAAACACCAATTAAACCCATATAAAATCTGAGAAATAAAAGAATTAAATATAAATTAAGAAACATAAAAATAAAATAAAATAATAACAAAATGCACCAAGATCCGCACGATACCTACACAAAAACAACAAGAAAACACAACAAATTCGACGAAATTGGAAAAAGCAGTTAAAGTTCATTAAAGTGAAATTTAAATCGGAAAATTTGAATTAGTAATAATTCAAATAAAATTCTAAATAAAAAATTATAAAAATAAATCAAAAATAATAAAAATAAATATTAGAATTTGCTAGAAAACAACAAGGTCGAATTTTGTTTTACTGCATCAAATTTCACACGTCACACAAATAGGTATATATACTGATCCATTTTCACATTAAAAAAAAAAAAACCATTTTAAAAACCAAAAACCATTTTTGAAAAACACTCCGTGTTTCGAAATACTTCAAATTATTTGAATCGTTTTTAAACATTTTAAATCTGTTCGAGATCATTATTTTGAATTTTTTTTTAGAATTTTAGGTGAGGATCATTGATTTTGGAACCCTCTTTCCACCCCCGTACCTTGCATCTCTATAGAGCTCTGCTCGGACGTCGGCGTGGGAAGAGAGGTATTGGTTTATTGTATGAATTTATGCTATTTTATTGGAATGGTAACTTGTTATTTTTGTTTTATATAATTAATAAACATTATTATACATAAATTGTCTCATATATAACTCATTTTATATGTTTAAAAGATGTCGAAATTTTTCCGGCCCACAGCCGAAACCCAATGCAAGTAAATAAAATCTACATAGTGCAGATTCATGTAAGTGCGTGGAAAATCGCCAATGATATGCATCCGTGAAGACTCAGCGTGCGCAACGCAACGGTCGTAACGTAAATATTAATCCCTATAGCTGATTCGAGAAATAAGGAAGAAGTCTCTGGCTGCTTCCTCGTTTCTCGATTCTGTAAAATCGACTTAAATTATATCACACACGGCTCAAAATCACCACACCGAGTAGTCCAGTGGGCACTCATTAACTATAATATGAACATAATTCGCGTCTAAGGTCAATTAAAGGCAGGTGACGGGAAGCTAAATGGAAAGCATTGGAATCGTTGTTATATGCTATAAAATCATGATCGTAATCTATAATATCTATCTTAAAAAATCAAATTTAATTTCAAAAAGTTATTCAGATTTTATATAGTAACTCTGTATTATTTAAACTAAATTGAAACCCTTGTCATTATCCGTACATCGTTGGTTAACGATCGACTCGCATTATGAACCTACTACCTACACGATTCATCACCTAGTCTTTTAGTAATAATAAATGGTAAAATTTATTAAGGATAAAATCCGAATAGTAGACCCTGTCATTAATAATATCTTCATACGTAAATCATCGAGTAATAAGGAAGACATAGTAGTAGTAGAAACATTTTTTTTTTTGTAATATTGATTCATGTGGTTAATCAATGGTAAATCAAAAATCATTCACCGTAGAACAATGTTGGTAATTCCAAACCCTATTAGGTAATTAATTGAAACCCTTTAAGTGAACATAGCCCTATTCAAACTTATCTTTAAAAAAAATTCATAATTTTTACGCAATTAATTATAAAAATCATTATCACAGATAAACCTTTATCTCACGCTATCAATCCCATCCATGTCTCAACTTGGTTATCAATGCACAATCATTAAAATTAGTTCACGTTATAAATTCATCACAAGCCCCGATTATTAATTCCATGATTTGTTTAATAGTGATAGCAATAGCATCAGTGCGCAAAAAAAGATAGTAATCCCCAACATCAAATCGAAATTTCATATGAATTAGGTTTAAAAAATTGTTAACACAAAAAAATCATCTATGTAATCAAAACTTACAAACATCAAAATCACAATAATGGCATAAATGACAGTGAAATTAATAATTCCGAAAGGAAAAGCATACGAAAATCAATTTTCTTTTGAGGAAAGTTCGACGTATAAATCCACGAAAGTATGCAACTTCATCATAGGTCAGCACGCCGAAAGAGTTTTCATCCAACCCAACGAGAATCTCGATACGACGAACATCGGATGGAGAGTAACCAATTTGGCAACACCAAACGCCCATTTTTGTGCTGAATAATAAACCTGAAACTACAGATTCATAACTAGTAAAGTGAATTTCGGCTAAAACTAACCCATCGGTAGATAGAAATCCGTACGGAGAGTCGACAGCGTCATCTCGAACCATAGAATTTTCTGAAGTTTCCACCAATTCCGAAAATGTAATCTAGAAATAATATATACAAAAAATCGATAACTCGTACCAACCGGAAACTTACGTCTAAACAGTTTCGCCAATCATAGAGACACGCTCCCAAAGTCCAATTTTTCTTAAAGTACCGACCAGTGTTTACAATGAATAGGATGAAGATGAACTTGAACCTCGACATATCCGGTCAGTTCATAAAGTCGACGATCAGTTAAATTATGAAATTTTAGATTACAATACTAAAATCCATTAAATAATTTTTGCATTTTCGCCGAATGACGAATGAATATACAATCATCTAATCAACGAATTTATATTAAAAAACTATATAAATAGGATACAAATCTTCACCGAAACTCAGTCAATCAAACGTGCCAATGTACTCACCACAAAATCCAAAGGAGCGAACCATTTCGAATAGCCCAACCGGTAGAAGGTCCACAATTGAATCTGAACACGCAGGAAATGCAGACCCCGATCTCATCCCAATACAACTCGCCGACCGATGGAGGGAAGCCTGGAAACTCTATGAGCGCTCAAAATTCCCATCCAACTTCCGGCGTAGCAACAGCAGACCAGAGTATCTCGACCGACTCACGAGGTACCAGAACCGTTCTGGGAGGAGTGGTACCCCGCGGCGGAGATCTACGCCCATGCGCGGTGTCTACTCGACGACCTTCTCGAACACCAGCAACAAGTGGATCTGAGAGTAGCTCGAGCCCGTCAATGTTTGGCAAACATTGAGGAGGATCTCGAAGCCGGCAGGATCGCCGAGATTTATTATCATCCACGGTCACGCGGACACCTGCACGAAGACGCCGAGAAAAGAAGAAATGCCCAGATAACGAGAGCTCACCGAGGTCGAAACCTCAGGAGGCCGGTGATGATCATACCGAATTGCTCCCCCGAGGATTGGGTAGCCAGAGGTTTCTCAGACTCATGAAAATCACCTTGTGAACTTTTTATTTGATAATTGTTGTTAAAATAGAAATTGCGTTCGAATAAACATTAATTTTGTTTGATTTTGGTTGCTGTTTTAACAATGCATTCAGAAAGTTTTGTTTTATTAGTTACTTCGGTGGTGATAACTATTGTTTTAACATTGTAAATTCCAGACATGGATTCTACACCCACTCTGAGGATGGAACTAGCCACAGCCCGAAAAGATAACAAGAACCTCTACAATCAGATAATTCAATTAACACGAGAGGTGCATCAAATACGCGCCACCTGGATAGATCCAGCAAAGGTTAAATCCTTGTATCAGAGGCTCACGGCTGCTCAGAAAGGATGGGCCGAAGAAAAACAAGTCAATCAAAGTTTGCGCACACAAATCCGAGGACTGGAGGTCGCCCTATCGGCCAGTCAGGAAGGAGCGGCCGTCACCTATCCGCTCGTGTTCGCACCGGCTCAGTTAGCGTACCGGGAGCCGGTAGCTGCTTCGACTTCGACCCCAAATCCTACAACAACCATAAAGACGTACTCACGTCCCGGACGCAAAGAGAGAGCTAGACGTCGTGCCGCCAAACTACCAGCCTGATCCGAGTCAGATTTCACGGACCATTGTAGCTCCTGTATAAAATACAATTTCGTAGTTTGACTTCGTTAACCTAGGTGAGAAATCCCAGGAGAGTATGACAGAATCCCCGAAACCCCTCCAGACTTTGAGTGATAAATAACGTAAAGGGGACCAATTACAAAGAAAATCGAGCACATGTCTTCTATCGACAGCTCGTTGAACCCGAGGGTTGTCCGAGCAATTATAGTATTAGCAATAGCACTCACTTTTTGCGGACAATCCACCCGCTCGAGCACATTTCCAACGTTGCCTAGCAACGGGTGTCGAGTGGTAGGCAAAGCGATATTTTGTATGACGTTACTGGGGCAACTATTAGCAACCCCTGTAACCCACCATACAAATTTGGGGGCTCAGCCGGGATAGAATGATTTTCGTAAACAACCAACGACAGGGGACATAAAGCATAACTATCTTTTTAAATAGAAAAATGTCGGGACGACATTTTACCGAACCCCGGAGAGATGAGAACGACTGATGGAAAACGAACAACTTGACTACGATAAGAAGAAAAGTCAAAGAAATAAACGACTAGCCCACCAAGTACAAATTTGGGGGCTCAGCCGGGATGGAATGATTGTTTTTGCGAAAAACCAAAGGAAATATAGACATATGTTTAAGGTTTAAATTGAAAATGTCGGGACGACCTTTTACCAAACCCTGGAGAGAGGAAACATGTAGAACTTAAAAGTTAAAAGTGTAAAGATCGATCGTAAAGATTGATGAGAAATTGTAAAGATCTATGAAAAACGAACGACCTGACTACAAATCAAGAAAGTAAACAATAGACGACTAGCCACCAAGTACGACACAACACTCTTGTAAGATACCAGCAACACGACAAGACGCATAAGCTAACAACATATAATTAAAAGGGCAAAATGTGGGATAAAATGAAATGGGGTAAGTAAGGGAAATAACGACAAACGGGGAAAACAACAGAACAATAATAAAATAAATTACAACGGGGAATTATAGTAATTAAAGTAGCAGCTTATTAAAACAAAATACTAAACTGAGAGTTGAATGAATAACATACGATTTAGTTAATTAGTATTTAAATAAAATGGGTAATTAAAAGAGATTTAATAATTTTAGAAATGGAACCAACAAAAATAATAGAGAAACTAAAAGGGATTCTAAACATCGAAAACGACAATCTTGAGGAACTAATTAATAAACAAAAGTTAATTAAACGAGCTAAAGAGGATATATCAACGATTTCCAACCTATATTCCGACGAACATTGCATATTAATAAAATTGAGCGATATTGACAAAGATATAACAACGGAAAGAATATACGAAATTCTATCCATGAGATTGGAAATAACCAAATTTGGAAAAAGCTGGAACAAGTTAATGGGAAAAGTCAAAAATATCGAAGACGAGATTACAACAACAATGAGAGAGCAAACCAAGGCTTATTTGGAATGTTATGCGTGCAAAACAGAAGAAGCACGAGTAATGGTGATACCTTGCGGACACCTGAGTTATTGTCATGGATGCGCACAAGAGTCGCACTGCATGTTATGCCAGCGAAAGATAAAGGAAAGACTAACGGTTTACTTTCCGTGAATTGTTATGATGAAATGAAATAAAAATGTATCATGTATTACTCGAATTATTATATAAAAGTAATATGCAATGTTTGTAAATAATAAAACCACCCGATAACGATAAATAAAGGTAATAGACCGAATACATGAAAGCCGAATTAGGGAAATAAGTAAAACACATGCACAGAGACACAAATATTGGACGGAAAAATTTCGACAACCAAACTTCCTAGAGTATAATTCCTTTTGTTTTATTGATATTATATTTATTGATATTATATGAAGATAGGACGAGGAAAAATGGTTAACCTGAGCTATCTAATGATAGTACGCTCACCCAAGGGAAACCCTGATCAACCCTACTGAGAAAGGAACTGGTAGGCCAAGTCGCGTATGTCAGCAAGTAACCGGCGAGAGATTGATCACCTCTTTTGGGGAGCTTGTTGATGCGATTACCACAAATTTTGAAGGGGGGAGTGAAGAGATAGACCGAGAGGTGAGAGAAAGAGTGTACACGGAACAGAATTAATAGTTTTGATTAAAGGTACCTAGAGATGATCTTTTTTCCCTAGCTGGTGGTGAGGCACCAGAGGACAGCTACGGACTGTCGTGTTCAGGTTGTTATCAGCCAAGGGACTGATGGCGCTGAGCCGTTCGATACAAAAACCCGGATCACACACCGAGTGTCGAACGATTTTTTTTATTGCTGGGAGGAACTCGATACAACAACCCGGATCCCACACCGAGTATCGGGGGCCAAACGGTAGGTGAGATGTGAATTAACCGGTAAATGGTTCATACTCAAAATGTCCTACTAAGGTCAGATAAGGGCGGCCGAATTGAGCCGGGAAATCTGACAGGTCAGATAAGGGCGGCCGAATTGAGCCGGGAAATCTGATTGCAGAGGCGGGCAGGGATTAGGAATTTTCCGCGCCTATATTTAATCACTTCCTTTTCTTTTCACTATTCGGGAAATCAAGTAAACCGCTTTTGGAACTTGATTGAACGTCTAGGCATTTCCATACTTTTATATTCTCCGAGGTACACAACCCGGATCCCACACCGAGTACCGAGGGAATGTTTTTTTTATTGCCCAGCGAGGAGTTTGGTACAATAACCCGGATCCCACACCGAGTACCAAATATCCGAATGGCGGTGAGTAAAGCGTAACCGGAAGAATGCGCGGCCAAAAGACGCCATGGCTTGAGAGTCAGTGTGAGGCCTCAAATATACCCAAAAGTCACTGATGAGCTCAAGTCCGGTGAAACAATGAGAGATAATATGAATAAGATGAATATGCATATGAGTAAAGATGAAATCGATAGGATATGACTATGATTAGATTAAACAGTAAAGATGAGATACAATTATGATTAGATATTAGAGGCCATAGAGTGCCAGATGAGATATAACTATGATTAGAGGCCATAAAGTGCCAGATAAGATATGATATGAATAAAGATGAAATATGAATAGGAATAGATATTAAGGTCACAGATGACCAGTAAACGAGTTAAAGCCGAAGGCCGAAGAGCCAACGGAAATTATAGAGGGCATAGAGCGCCAGCGATTGAGGATTAAGTAAATGAATTTTTGGGGAGACATAGGAAAAATAATTAATGGATTGAATGAGAGTATGAATATGATGATTTTATATTATTGATATTATGATATAGATAATTGATACGACTATATAGATAACTGATAAGACTATATAGATAATTGATACGAGATTAATAGATAATTGTTATGAGGTATAGATAATTAAAAATAGACTTAAAATGAGGGGGGTGAGTCAGATGAAGAGGACCACCACGATAAATGCGAACAAGGGATAATAACGTATATAGTATGGTAAATGGAGGAGAAATTGGTATAGAGTATAGAATATTGGAGTGTCATTTATTTTTAGAGAATCAATAGCCAAACAAAGCAATCCAAGTCAATTCCAAAGCAAAGCAAAGAGAAAATATTTCAGAGCAAACGACAAAACAAAGTGATAACAAAGAAACTTGAAATAAACGAGCAGAAAAGAATTTAGAATAATCGCCAGAGTAGTGACAAGCAGACAAGCAAACAGAATCTCAAAAGCAACCAAAACAAGAGAAGAGAAACCAGTTAAGTAAACGAATAACCGTAAACATTGATAACATCAGCAACCATACGAGAAGCAAAAGCCAAGAGAATAGAGAAAAAAGTTTATTAAAAACAGAAGAAAAGAAAAAAGTTCGTTATAGCAGAAGTGTCAACACCAGAGTATCAACTACAGCAGCAACAGGAACCGGCACAGATAGTGGATTAACCGACGTCGAATTCAACAGTAGCGAAGAAAACGAGATAAACGATACAGAAAACCGGTTGCCAATAATAGAATCAGAAAACGAAGAAGAGAGATTAAAAAACTTAAACCCAAACATAGCAAATTCCACAAATTCCAACATGACTTCAACTCCGGATGCAAATGCAATGTTAAATAACAACAATGTGATGATAGGAGAATTCAGAGAAAAATTTAGAGGAGAACCGTTTGACGGTAGTCTCAACAAATTGGATACATTTATAAAGGAATTTGAAGTGTATAAAAATATCTGTCATTGGACAGATCAAAAGGTAAAAGAGCGACTACCTTTATACTTAAAAGGAAGCGCACAAGATGTATTCGTAGAAGAAGCGAGAGATGTAACGAAATTGACAACGTGGACAGAGATTAAAGAGTTCTTAATAAAAATATTCGGAATAGAGAAAAAGGGAAATAGGAAGATATTGGACTTCCTACATCGAAAACAAAGACGAGATGAATCAAATGCAGTATACGCATGTGAATTAAAGAAATTGTGTAAAGAAGCCTTCGGAGAAACAGATTTGCCGAAGATAAAATGGTAGACGTCTTCATAAGAGGAATCAAAAGGGAAGACATACGAGCTAACCTTGGATGCTTGGCACCAGAGACGTTAGATAAAGCAGTAGCAATCGCCAATAGATGTGAAGCCCATCTGGGACTGGGATATCAAGTGGCGGTCTTGGCCACAGAACCAACAACATCCACAGTCAACGCCAACAATCAAAACAACAATATCAATCCAGCTATGAATCAATTCATACCCAGAGCACAGCAGATGTTCAAGCCACCAACAACAAGAAACCCAGAAGATAGAGGTAATAACCAAGTAAGCTATAATCATAATTTCAGGAACAAGCCAAACGCAAACGAACAATGCTCCACATGTCAAAAAATGGGACATAGATCAGAAAATTGCTTCCGGAATTACAACTGCCAGATATGTGGTAAACGAGGGCATACTGAGAGAATATGTCAACAACTTAACAGCAAAGCGTGCTATAAATTGTGGTCAACAAGGCATATCGCAAGGCGATGCAACATAAGAGGAGAGCCAAACCAATCAAGACCAAACAATAATCCCACAAGAAATCCACAAGATTAACGTGATACAAGAAATAGACATGTTACGGGAAACATTACAACGAATGCCCATGGAATTAAAAGAGATGATGCAAACAAATGCCGCCAATATACAACAACAACGAATCAACGTAATGAGAAGCAATGAGGAGATTCAAGAGCTGAGAACTAGAGAATATCAAGAGCAACAACAAGCGGAATGGCAAGACTACAAACAGAAGAAGCCCAGGAAATTCAGCAAAGATGGGAAAATCGAAAACAAACCCCGAAAAGAATTAATATGATGAGGATGGAAATTCCAGATGAAATTCACACTGCGGAGCAGTGTGTTGAGAACGAAGGGGGAGGAAATATGATAACCGATAACGAGAAAACAGTTGAATTAAACACGATGGAGAAAATAGAGGCCATCAAAGAATTTACAGAGGAGGAAAAACAGAGACGTCGACAATTAAAAGAAATGACAACGAGAAACCGAATGAACTAGAAGCTCAAGAGAGTAATCGAGCAGAGATGATGATAACGGAAGATCAAAACGAGGAAACATTAATGAACGAGATAGACGAACTCGAAATGAAATTATGACAAAAACAATAGAGAGTACACTTGAGAAAATAAAGCAAGAGGAAGCTTTAGAACAAGAGGAGGATCAATTAAAAGAAAAAGAAGCAATCCTGAAACAAGAGAAAGCAGAACTAAGAAAGAAGGCACTAATATTAAAAATAGACGGAGCGTTAAAACACCTAGAGCAAGAACAAGCACTAGATCAAAAAATAGAAGTGATGGCTAAGAAAGCGCTAGCTCAAGAAATGGAGGAGCCAAAATTGGAACTACAAAAGATGAGCAAGAAGCATCAACGTCACAAGGAAAAGAAAAGATATCAGAACCAATAATAACAAAAAATCGAATCCAGAGGATACTGCTACAAAAATAGAAACAAGAATCAGGAAAGAAAAGCCCACGTGGAGCGAAACTCAAATCGAAAACAGAATAAAAGAGATATGGTTCCAAACAAAGGGGCCAACAAAGATAATGAAAGAGGAGGAACAACCACATATTAATATGTTGAGACAAATACCAGACGATCAAACAGACGAAGATGAAAGCGAAATAAGCAGTCTGGTGGAGAAATATTTCAATCATGTGAGGAAAACAAACCGTATAAAGACAAATCAAAATCCGAATTAGAGGAAATGGAAACGAGCGTACCAAGAGAAGACGAAAACGAGATATTAAAAGAAATTAATGAAATTGTGGAAGAAATAGATCGAAACCAAATGTTCCTAAACCTCAGAGATACAACCGCATACAGCAGAATAATGAAGCTAATCGCAAAAGGATATCAACAAGATAACGGTACATTTACGGCATCATGGAAAGACATGGTAAAAAAGTACCAAGAGAGATCTGAAAGAATATGATAGAGAAGAGTATCAGGTAATTATTGATTTTCCAGAGATACCAAGACAGATAATAGCCACAAGAGGCGAGAGCACAAACGAGTTTTATGATTGGGTAGTGAAAAAACTAGGACCCAGTTATAAAAACAAACCTTTATATTATCAAGGAAGAAAAATAAAGCGAGATATACACCTTGTGGATGCTCTAATATGGCCAAAGGGAATAAATGTGGTAACATTAAACAAAAACGAAACCGAGGAAACGACAGCAGAAATATGGCAGAAAATTCAAATATTGTATACCAAAGAAATAAAACCTGGATTAGAAAAAGAGAGACAAAAGATAATGAGGCAAAACCAGATAAAAATGACAGAACAAGCAATAGATCAAGCCAGAAAATATATTAACCGATTATCGTTAACCAGACCGATTTCAATGAAAATATTCGTAGAAGCCGTACGAGACACAGACATTATGAGATTTGACAACGAGAGAACAGATGAGTTGATAGCCAAATATGGAGAGCACCAAAGAGATATGAGGGGAGATGAACCAATAAAGATAAAAATAAAGCTACCTAATGATGAAATAAAGGAAATATTGGTGGACCCCGATTGCCAAATGCATGAATTGTACCGACGAATAAACCGAGAAATTATACAACCGATAATCGATAGCAGTGATGACGGTATGGTAGAAGACGTGGCTATAATGTACCACAAACGGCAAATAAGTCCGCGAGAGCGAACCCCGATATACGAATTAGGTATATGGGAAGACGGACAAACCATTAATATCATAGCCATGGATGAACCAGAGAGGAAAAATACAACAAAAAAGGAACAACAGATCCAAGAATTTCAAGAGGAAATGAAAAGAAAAATGGACCAAATACTAACCATCTACCAGTTATGGAGACAAGATGCGAAATTAAGCACAAAATTGCAACCTATAGACGACTCAAGATGCCGATCAACACCATGGAAAAAGGTGTATGATGAAAAGACGAAAGAGTGGAAATGGAAAACGGAGAGAACCGAACCAAAATGGAGAAAATATATACCAGGAGAAGCGCCAGAAGAGGCAGCTAATGAAACAACCCTGGAGCTATATGAAGACGAACCATACGAAAATTTGCCAGAGGAAATGATAAACGAAATGGAATGGCAACCAGAAGAAGATGAGGAAAATAACGATAGAGCTCGACTTAGCCCCATTTACAACATGGAAAATAGGTGGATGGGCTGAGAAAGTTAAAATCGGCTGAAGAAGAGAAATCATCGGTATTACAGTCATCATTCTATACAGAAATCGGAGGGATATCGATGAATTGAGAGTTACCCAACGGAGATGGGGTAAGGAAAAGGAAAATATTTATCAGTGTATTTTCTATTAGCAAGAGGGCGATATGACGTTAAGTTAGAAATGGCCATTTTAAATCGAAAAGTCACAATTTTCAATCGCTAACCCGGGAAAATGGGAATGGGCGGACACAGCGAAAAACTTGGGAGTAACCCAAGATCTATGCATAAGTTCAAAAGCCGAATCACTGAAAATGTTTGAGGAGGAAGTACCACAATTTCTTACTGAAAAAATATGTACACCTCATTTGTAAAAAGATGAATTTACGATATACATCCGATCGAGTGAAACGAACTTAGAAATGAAATTGCGATCCAACAAGAACAGCGAGACCACGAATTAGCGTACTCGAAAAACGAATTCCGGATAAAATTACTTGCCACAGATATAGATGATCCTGTTGGAAGACAGGATTAACAAGATTAACCGAACACAAAGTGTAGAGAGTTAAGCAGCAATATTGAGAACCGGAGCAAAGAACCAAAAAGACGAACGGTAACAGATTTAGCAAATGGATAATCGATTCGGTGTAGTTAGGTGGGAGAAATTGCGAACATCGTAAAGGAATAAGGAATTATCGGAGAATGTACTGCGTGGGGGTACGGAAGCATTCCGAGAAATTATCCGAAAATGGAAACATACCGAATTGGGCAGCGAAACGATAGAAAGTACAGTTTAAAAATTATGACGCCAGATTTCGAACCAATCGAAAAAGGATTTTATACACTGCCAAGTGTGAGTGAAGTGAAAAAAGAGAATACCTTTACGACCCGCCATTCATACAATACGAAGGACTATCATTAGATGACGATCTCGAAATGGAGTTACGCAAATGCATTGGATTAATAATATATTTACAGTAGCAAAAAATGCGGGGGTAGAGAACTCAATAAAAGAGAAAATCAAACGAAACGCCCAAATAGGGACGACAGGAAGTCTAAATTACGCCAGAAGTTCCACCTGCAACGATGACGTATCGTTATTACAAACAGGAGGATGAAGAGATACTGAATGATTCTAAATGATATTGTGGATGAGGAAACAACCAGGAGAATACCCGGAATTCAAGAGATTTGTTTATGACAGAAAACGAAGATGATCTGATAACAGATGAAACCAGACGACCAGTATGTGGGTCAAGACAAACCAGTCGAATATTAGGAGCCAATACCGAAGAGAAATAAAAAGAAGAGAGATAGACGCCGAGCTCAACAGGAGACGAATGGACAATTGGATAAAGGAACGAGGAGCTACCAACATCCAAAGAAAACGGCAGACGAACAACCCAACGAAAGACAGGCACGGCTGGAAAGAAATCCAGAGGACGGCCCAAAGATTGATAAACCCCAGCTCCAGAAGAAAAACCAAAGAAGGCAAATGCAGATTGGATCAAATTGACAACGAATTGAACAAGCTTAGTCAGTAACGAAGCAGTTCAGGGGGAAAATGAGGGCCAAGAAACAGGAGCAACTGGTCAACAGATTGATAATTGATATGTGGGATTAGCAATCCAGAAATAAAGAGAAATTTAAAACTTATAACATCGGTGCAGAAGCGAAACAGCTTTGGGGCAGCAATAAACCAATTAATTAAATAAATAATGGATATAAAGTACAACCACAACTAAGATTCCAGAGAATTGCTATTTATAATAAATCACTTAACGAAAACGATCTGATGACCCAAATAGATAATTTGGTTAGGGATGGCCTACTTGATGTTACAATCGATAGCGATATTACAGAAAACGAACTCCAAGATTACCGACCCAACGGATATTTTGAATTTGCGAATAACAGACTCTATCAGGAAATAATGAACCATTCATCTTGACTTTCAAGGTGGATGCAAGCCTTTATAAATCTGTAAGCAAAGATGATTCAAACTGAAATAATACAGACCAAAGTTGAAAGGTTATTAACGGAATTCGAAACAACAATTAATCAAGCGTTTCCACAAACAGCTAGAAAGGAATGAATGCGATAACACTACTAATACTATTGGATGATGTGCGTAAAAGGATGTAGAACCGTTCTGTAGTATTACGATTGTGATACATTAAAGATTGGCGTAAATATTACATTACAAAAGAAACGGAAGAGTGCAAAGCGGCAAACCCCGGTAAATTACAGAAACGGCAACCGCAGTATCTTTATAAGTGGATTCAGAAGTAGTTTTCATAAAAACAGAAATCAAAGACATGCTCTTAACAAGAAAATCGTAGCATTTCATTGCGTACATCACTCACATCAACAATTATAGAAGCGGGTGACGGAAACAACAGTAGTTATCAGTAACGCGGAACGAATGTGAAGAAGGATTTCACGACAGGACGTATCTCAATGGCTGGACGAGTTGAATGTAGCAGCGAGGAAGGAAAATAAAAACTTACCCGAGTAATACGCTGCGGGAAGAATAACGGCTGGAGAACGGAACGTGTCAAGGAGGAGAGTAACTTTATTGAATCAATTAGTCAAAAGAGTAATAGTGGATGGAAAGCTTCCAAGTAAAATTAAGAGAATAGAAATATCAAGGATATTTTGATCCAGAACACAACAAGCGATGAAAAAGTATCCTCGAATGTCTAGCAACAGTAGATATGGTAATACGGGATGTCAACGATCGATATATTCACGGCGATACCAGAAACTGTTGCTCCATTTATTTGAAGAGGCGCAATATTCGATGAAGTGCAAGGGACGAGTGCAAGTTGAAACAGGAAACTACACGAAAAAAGCGCATTAGATGAAATACGAAGAACCGGAAGATCGGAAAACCAACGATCCCACGACTACGGATTCAGAGGTCACGCCCACAGTAGTAATATCAAACTGATACCACAATCTGAATGAGATTATAAAAGGACGAATTGGTGAGTAAATGTGCGAAATGGTAGCCAGTACTATTATAAAGGAATATTTCTTATCAGCGACAGCAATACCAAACGCAAAGGCGCAAATGACCCCAAAGATGTTGAAACTATATCTCTTATAACAACAAGATGGATTTCTTAATCATAAAGGATTGGCCGTCAACAGAAGAAAATATACTTACGATTTATTTAAAAATGATTGTTATCTGAACAGAGAAATATTAAAAACAAAGTTTGGCAATGGCAATCACGAACCCAGATAATGCATTCATTACTACCACTACAGGAGGTATTTTTGGAAGAATCGTTGGAGAAGTTATGTATTTACATACAAATGTTGAAAAAGACCATTGCAAAATGCCAGAAATTCACAATTCAGAGATAAATGCGATAAATTGAACTAGAAAAATGCATAAAGGGAAATCAGATTTCGCTTCAGCCAGTAACAAGGTGATAAAATCCAGAATACGTACCTAATATGTTAGTTGAGTAATGTATATGGACCATTATTTGAAATAAAGAGATGGAGTTTGGTTACATTCCCAACCCGAGTATTGTAGCACCACCAAAAAATTTCGGCATTAACAGAATTAGCTAGCGAAGCAGATTTCAAACAGTTGATTATCACAGAGTGGAATATACCAAACAATAAGATCTGGAACGAGCAGAGAACCATTTATTCTTCAGCACAAGCAAGCAATACTATCTAATATTTGTACGATAACGGGAGGTAACAACTATGGAGAGAAACCCAACTACGATTTGTTACTATTCACCAGGACCATTTTCAACATGCAACAGCAAATATGATGAAGCCATGTGGGGAAGATTCTTATCTTCGGACAAAATGATGGCAGGAATCTTAGGAAAATTTTATTATTCAATCGTAAGAGTGATCTTAAACACAAATGTTGGGCATGTTCGATATCTACAAAAGATGAGTAGAAAATCAACTGGAACATGCAATTGGATTTTTTACCGTTTTTTAGCAAAAACAATGGTTGTTACATGGACACTTCAAAAGGATTTCACAAGATAAGAGATTGTTAGGAATCCTAACGAAATGAATGGTACGATTGAAGAAGTCGGTACGAAATTTAAGGCGATAATGAGGATTAGAAGCCGAGGAAAACCAGAATTGAGCGACAAAAACGAGTAACTGGAGCGATGGATAAATTTCAAAGATGCATTGCAGCGATAACAAGCGGACACAACGAAATTCAAGGAGGAACACAAGTGCTAACTCAAGAGCAATTAAAACAATGGGAAAATCGAAGACAAGAATTGTGGAATTTTCAATAATCCACCACCAGTATATGAATAGTCTAAAGAAAACAACAAAATTCGTAGGAACGAAACGTTACCGATACCAAGACCACAACATTACGAAATATTTATTCCAGTACCATACGAACCAATTGGGCAGACTTAGTACAAGACCAGCCAAGATCGAGATCGAGTGTTGGATCAGATCAGAACTCGAACTATCGCTATGTTACAACTTAGGCTGGACACATTTAACGGTTACCCATAAGAGATAAATTGGGGTAGAAATAAAAGCAATGATCGATACCGGAGCAGAACATTTCAGCATAAAAATGGATAAAATACCGGGAAGATTATGGCCATGTATAGAAGAAGCTAACATGGATGTAATAACTTGCAGTAAGAAATTCAGTCGCAGTCATCGGAAAAATCTGGTCAATTATCGAATATAAAAAATGTGACATCCAATACGTATCTTAGCAGTTTCATCAGAGAGATTGAGCGCAGACTGTTAATTGGAAACCAGATCTCATGCCGAATTATTGAAAGAGGTTAATTATAGATCTAGGGATCAATGGAGCTGAGAGTTAAAACTGGGCGATATGTATGTTTGAAATCAGAAGTGAGGATCAGAGAATAGTGGTGCCAGGGCGCACACAAATGATTTGTTACGTAAAGTGAATGAAGAAACTAGAGGAGAATTGATTCTTCGATACTAATCCAAAATTTGAGAAAGAAAGAACTGCCATTGCCAGAAGAGATAGTGTACGTAAACGACAACAGTGAGATTCAATCAATATTACAGAATTTCGAGAGGAAGATAACAGTTCATTTCGAACGAAAGATTGGGGAAAAACTAACACTGATGTATGGACATTCGAACTATCACCAACAAAAACTGAAGGAAATGAAAGAAGAATTTATGACAATCGGACAGTCAGGCTACTAACGAAAACGAGGAAAGAACACTACAAAAACTGCTAATGAATTAAAATATATTTGCGCATCAGACTTAGATCTCGGCACAAGCGAATTGTACGCAACTTTCGATACCATTACAGATTTGATACCCCAATAACACTTACGGCCATATCGATTTGCAGAAGCTCAAAATCAGAAGCAGAAAAAGAAGTTCAAAAGAATGTTTGGGACGCAAGGAGTAATCGAACCAAGTTGCTCGCCATTGGCATTTCCAGTAGTCATGTTAAAGAAAAAAGACGGAAGCAACGATTTTTGTATAGATTTATCGACGACTCAAGCTGTAACAAACGTGATACTATCCGTTACCAGACTAAATTGAAATGTTAACAACCCTACACGGAGCAGCTTATTTTACATCGCTAGATTTAAAAAGTGGTTATTGGCAGATAAAGGTCAAAGAGGAGGACAGAGAGAAAACTGCCTTTACAATTCGGAAAAGATCTATAACCATTCAAGAAAATGCCTTTCGGATTAACTAACGCACCAGCTTCATTTCAGAGATGTATGAATTTGTAACGCACGGCATTAAACAATGTATGGTATATATTGATGATTTATTAATTTATTCTAGCACCTTCGAGCACATTTTAAGTATCGTACGTATTCGTTCGACTGAGACAATGGAAATTAAAATTGAAACCATCCAAATGCGATTGGGCAAAGGAAAAAGTTACCTTTAGGACTTATTGTGTCAGCAAAAGGCAAAGAACCAGACCAAGAAACATCGAAAAGATAAAGAATTGCCCAGTACCAAAGACAGTCACGCAAGTGCAAGAATTTTTAGGCCTATGTGGGTACTATCGAAAGTTCATCAAGAGTTATGCAACCATCGCAAAACCAATACAAGAATTAACCAAAAAAGATACCCCGTTTATATGGGAAAAGGAACAACAAACAGCCTTCGAAACCCTCAGAGATAAACTGATATCAGCACCAATACTCGTACACCCAGATTTTAAGAAACCGTTTTTATTAGCGACAGACGCAAGTGGATATGCATCTGGAGCAGTCCTAGGACAATGGGATGACGAGAAAAGGAGGAGTTATTGGATTTTACCGTCCGAACTTCAAGGAACATGAAAAGAATTACTCTGTGACTGGAAAGAGAGGGCACTAGCGATATTCAAAGCTATTAAACATTTCAAATATTTATATGGGGTCACGTAGATTAATATATCACTTGATCATCAACATTTTGGTATGGGGCTAGGCAACACAAGAAGCCTCGGTGATTGATTGAGAATGGGCGATTGCAGTGCCAAGAATTACTCGCCGTATATCAAATTCAAATCAGCGAAAAGCCAACGCTAACGCAGGACTGCATGTCAAGATTGTATTTGAGGGGAACTAATGGATCAATATTGTAGACGATATGCTGTCATCGCACGAGATATAGATTTTACAAAACTGAGAATGAGCCAGAAAGAAGACGATGGGTTGAAAAACAATAATCGTAAATTTATGAAAACAAGCGAATATTGGAAATCTTCGACAACATAGCCAATTTAAAGCAGGCATATGGAAAAACACAGGACTCGAATACCATAGAGAGAAGGATTGGATATTATTAATGGATGGCCAGAAAAGACTTATGTGCTTTACAGAAAGTAGACGAAAGTAGGGTTATTGATGCAATACCATGATGGAAAATTGGAGGGACACATGTTCAGCAAAAAGACGGAAGCAAGATTACGTCAAAAATATTATTGGCCAAATATCGGAGAAGACGTGAAAGGATGGATAAAGAATTGTCTGATATGTGCAACGAGGAAAAGTACAGGAAGTAAACTAAAGGCACCATTAAAACCAATGCCAATTCCACCGAACCAATGACAATGATCGAATGGATGTAGTAGGGCCTTACCCGAAACCACGATGGAAATCTATATATTAGTGTACAGGATTTATTATCAAATTACCCGAACTTCGCAATACCAGATCAAAAAGCCAGAACAATTAGCGAGAATCCTAGTAGAGGAATATTGTGTAGATACGGAACCCAAACGATTCCTGACTGATCAAGGAACCAACTTCATGAGCGAAATCATAGAAGAAGTAACGAACTACTTCAGAATTGCGAAATTGAGAACATCGCCTTACCACCCACAAACAAATGGTCAAACCGAACGATTCAACGGCATATTTAATTGAAATGATGTTCAATTTACGTTAAGCAGGACACCAAAAGGATTTGGATAGATATATTAAATCTATGCGTTATGGCGTATGGGATGTTTCAATAACATTCAGCACAAAATGGTCCATTTAATATGTACGGCGGAGATTGTACGATGCGTTTGACCTGAATAATCAACACCGATATCGCAGTTTATATGGAAATTGATGATTATGTAACAGGGATTCAAAAAGAGCGGTATGAAGAGATCTGGAAAACAGCAGGTGATGAATATAGATTATTTAACAGAAGCTATTAGAATTACATGACAAAAGCGAGATTCCGTACGCGAAAACATAACTTTCAGGTCGGAGACTGGTAATATTCGGCACACCAGAAATTATCCAGAGTAGCCAGAAAATTACAAAGATGTGCGTAAAGGCTATGAGATATATGATGTAACGAGAGACAATGCTCGAGTTATTGGTCAACAAACCCCTCACCGACCTATTTACTGAACGTGAGGCAGATGCAAAGCAATACAAGACAATTAACAGGACCAGAAAAATCGAGGTATGCAACCAGATCCAAATCTCACAGTTCGAGTATAACGGATTAACGACTCGCATGTCGAAATGACGGCGACACAATAATACCGTAGAGGAACCCTAAACCGGATGAATCCAAAATAACTCTAAACGCGACTCAAGTAATGTAGACAAGATGATATATAGTGAAGCATCAGAGAGATAATGCAGAATGGGTCGAATGAAAAAGGATGGATGAGAATAGCTAAACAAGGAAATCGCAATGGATTATGCTAAAGGAGCTAGAAGCCCCCAGAAACTGGACCGTATTAAAGGAGAGTATACCCATGATCTTCCACTATGGCAGATGTGAAGGAAACGTACCTTTAACATATTGCAGTTACACACAGAAATACTCAAAGGATACTGACATAATCCACATTATGCAGAAATGCGGACCACGCCTCAAATATACCAAACGAAGAGGGACAAACACCACTAATGTTCGCAGTTGCAGCAGATGCCTCTACAACAGTTCTTAAGAGACATTACTAAAACAGGATCATCGTTTAAGAAAAAGATAATTGAGAGAATAATACTATACTAGGTGCAATGAATTCGAGACAAGGCAAGTGCCCAATAAATTTATACCAGACGCGGACAACCGGAGAGAGAGAAATTGATGGGTAAAAACAATCCAAACAACTATGGGAAGCTTCGACGCTAAACAGACGAATGCACAGCCAATCTGATTGAATGGACCTACGAGGTCACACTCAAGTATTCATGTAAATTATATGGTAAGAAAACCCAGAAAACGTTCTATTAAAAGAAACATATGTTTGTCACTACCCATTTCCAAAGGACAATACAAAGCAATGTTGAAATGGGAAGGACTGGAATTCACCAATATTCCAAAAGACGCAATACGAATCGGAGATGAAAGGAACAATATTAACAATAATACACAGATGGCATCGAAAGCATAATAAGATTCCAGCAAGAAACAGGAAATAAAAGAGATGGATGATTAAAAGCGGATATAAAAGTATACGAGGAATAATCGAAATCAATAAATGTCGAGGGACTGACATTTCAAAGGAACCCGAATGGAATAATAATAATGATAATAATGGAAGAAGGGGGTGGACAGCAGGCAAAAACCAGAGATGATCAAAATATGGAACGAAAACAATTCAAACAACAGTGAGAAAAAGGATCATTTAAACAGGAACGTCAAGAAACGGGCACGCAATAACGCGGAAGCGGAAACAAGGAATGATGTTACTACAACCAAAGGAAAAATCAAACGACGACCCTGCTACAAAATAATAACTTGTACGTCCATTCAAGTTAACGGAAGCTTGTGCGGAAAATATTCGAATGGAATAAAATTCGTCAGAATTACGAACATAAACGAGAAGGAAATCTGAGTAAAGGATTGTTTACAACTGACAATTGATTATTAAGCATAAGTTGTCAATTGATTCTTCATAGGGAAACCAAGAAAGATGCAATACGATCCGAAACGCTCATTCATGTCAAACCACAAGATGTATGTTAGAATGCTACAGAAGATAGAAACGTAAATATCCAAGTAAAGCAGGAATAGGCAAACGCGAATAATAAACAGCAGGAATTAGAAACGATTGAACAGTATGTATACAATACAAAAATTTATCGATTGTTGGAAAATGGAATTGAAAGCGGAAATAAATTGCGAATGGGATGTCTAGAGGAAATGCGGAAAATATATAATATGTGCCAACAATGATGATATAATAATAACTTGCACATGGCCAAACCTGGTAGAAAATTCCAACACCAAAAGAAAGCCTTATCAAACGTCGAGCACGAGAAAATAAGAAATATAATAAGTGGAAGCAGACCCAAAAGAGTGCTGGAAGAGTTAATAGTTTGAAAATATGGAGCAAAGAACCCATTACAAAAGTTTGTATATTCGAACTAAAAAGAACGGAACGATTGAAATCGAAAGAATTCAATGTCATCAACGAGGATATCAAAACCAAAATACCGTTTCCAACTAAAGAAAGCGTGGAAGAGTACATAGTACTGTTTCAGAAAGAAGAGATGAATTTACTGGAAATCAATAACCAGAAACTACTGAATCAATTTTTACGACAAACGTTCCGGAAAGAACAAAAGAGAAACCGTACCAACGACAAGATCAGAGAAAGCAAGCATAATACATAAACATAGAATCAGAATGCGGCAAACGAAGAAGAAATAATTAATTGAAAAACACAGAGTGGAAAAACCCATCACAAAAATTTGCTGTATACGAACCTAAGAAACGATAAACATAAACAAAAGAATCAATTGTCGAAACGAGCAAAATATTACGAATCGAAAGTACCGGCCATACCGCGAAAAGGAAAACTCGGAAAATATGTAATAAATATCAAAGGGACTCATGAACATTTGGGCCGAGAAACGATTAACAAGGAAACCACTCAAGTCAAATGCAACAGGATTCAACCTGCACAAAACAATCTGAGAGAAACCAAGAAACGGAACATTGGGAAAAAGGATGCATTTTACATCGCGTAGACTTAAAAGGTTGGTTATCGGCAAATAAAGTCAAAGAGGAGGATAGAGAGAAAAATGCCTTTACGATTGGAAAAGATCATATATCAATTTAAGAAAATGCCTTTGGAACTTACTAACGCACCAGCTCATTCAGAGATGTATGATTTTGTAACTCACGCATTAAACAATGTATGGTATATATTGATGATTTATAATGTTATTCTAGCACCTTCGAGCACATTTAAAGAATCCGTAATGTATTCGTTCGACTGAGACAATGGAAATTGAAATTGAAAACCATTCAAAAAGCGAGGGCAAAGAAAAATCACCTTCTTAGGAATATTGATGTCAGCAAAGGGCAAAGAACCACGATCCAATGGAAATATCGAAAAGTAAAGAAATTGCCCAGCACAAAGACGTCACGCAGTGCAAAGAATTCTTTAGGCCCTATGTTGATATTATCGAAAGTTCATCAGAGTTATGAAACCATTGCGAAACCAATACAAGAGTTAACCAAAAAAAGATACCCCGTTTATATGGGAAGAGTAACAAACAAACAGCCTTTGAAACACTCAGAATAAACTGATATCAGCACCAATACTCGTACACCCGGATTGTAAGAAAACCGTTTTATTAGGCAGACGCAATGGATATGCTCTTGAGCAGTTCTAGGACAATTGGGATGGCAAGAAAAGAGGAAACGAGTTATTGGTATTTATAGTCGAAAAGTTCAAGAAACACGGAAAAGAATTACTCTTGACCGAAAGAGAAGCATTACGATAATCCAAGCTATTAAACATTTCAATATTTATTATTGGGGTCACGAGATATATATCACTACAGATCATAACCATTGGTATGGCTAGGCCAAATAAAAGAAGCCTCTAGCAGATTAATGAGTATGGGCAATGCAGTTGCAGAATACTCACCCGTATATAAAAGTTTAAATAGGAAAACGAACGCCAACGCAGTTGTTATGTCAAGATTGTATTTGAGGAACTAATGATCAGATGTAAGACGCATGATGCATGATCATCGCAGAAGATATCGATTTTACAAATGAGAAATGAACAGAAAGAAGACGAGAGCTAAAAACAATAATTAATTTTATAGAACGAAACGATATGAAAAATCTTCGACAACAACAGTAAATTTAAAGAAGCATGAAAACACAGAATCGATATACCAATGGAAAAGGGATGGTACTATTAATGGATGGCGGGAAAAACGAGTCATGTTTTACCAAGAAAAGTTAGACGAAGAAGAGTATTGATTCGCAATATCATGATAGGGAACTTGAGGACCACATTCAGCTAAAAAGACGGAAGCAGACTACGCCAAAATATTATTGGCCAAATATCGGAGGAGGACGTAAAAGGATGGATAAGAAATTGTCTAATATGGTGCAACCAGTAAAAAAGCACAGAAGTAAATTGAAAGCACCGTTAAAAGCCAATTGCCAATTCCACCAGAACCCGACAATGATCGCAAGGATGTAGTAGGACCATTACCGAAACTAACGATTGGAATATTTAACATATGGTGAGTAACAGATTATTTATTCAAAATATCCGGGCAAGCATTCGCAATACCAGATCAAAAAGCCCAGGAACAATGCGAGAATCCCTAGTAGAGGAATATGCGTAGATACGGAACACCAAAACAGATCCTAACTGATCAAGGAACCAACTTTATGAGCGAATAATAGAGGAAGTAACAAATTACTTCAGAATGCGAAGCTGAGAACATCACCGTACATCCCAAACAAATGGTCAAAACCGGAACGTTCAAGGCTACTAATAGAAATGAATGTCGATTATGTAAGCAGACACCAAAACGATTGGGATTAGATACATAAAATCTATTGCCTTATGGCTATAGAATGCATACACTCAGCAACAAAAATGAGTCATTCAAATAATGTACGCAGAGAATGTTAACATGCCAATAGACCTAGATTCAACCACACAATATCACAGTTATGGGAATCGACGATTATGTAACAGGATTCAAAGAGCGAATGCAAGAGAGCTGGAAAAACAGCAGGTATGAATATTAATTAATCAAGATGCTACAAAGAATTACACGATAAAAAGCGAGATGTGACGGAGCATGAACTTTCAGGTGGGAGATTGGGTAAAATTGCAAACGCCAGGGAAATATATCCCAGAGTAGCCAGAATTTACAAAGATGTGGTAAAGGACCATTGAGATAATGTACGTAACGAGAATAATGCGCGAAGTTAAAATTGGTCAATACCCACTCACCAGACCTATTTACGTGAACGTGATAGATTGTAAACGATACCTGAGAACAATAACAAGAGAACCAGAGAATCGAGGTTGCAAACCAGATCACAAAAACTTCAACAACTGAGTTAAACGGAAACTAACGATGAGTCGAAAAATAGAAGCGACATCAAATAATATGCAGAAGAACCTAAAAACCGATGAATCCAACAATAACTCTAAACGCAATCTCAAGATAATGTAGACAAGATGGTTAATAGTAAAGCTCATCAGAGGATATGCCCAAGAATGGGTCGAAGGAAAGGATGGATGGAGAATAGTAAACAAGCGGGGAAAAAATTCGCAATGGATTATGTAAAGGAGCTAGAAGTCCACCAGGAAGGACGTATTAAAGAAAATCCCATGAATCTTCACCATGGAGATGTAGAAGGAAACGTTACCTTTACATTCGCAGTACAACACAGAAATACTTCAAGGATAACGGATATATCCAACGTTATTGCAGAAATGCGGACACGCCTCAAATTATTTACCAACGAAGAGGGACCCAACACCACTAATGTTCCAGTCGCAGCAGATGTTCTACAACAGTCCTGAGAAAATTACTAAAAAACGGGTGTCAACGTTTCAAGAAAAAGACAATGGAGAAACAATGTTACTACATTACGCACTTGAAATCCAGGCAGGCAGTGCAATTAAAATTTATAACCAGTTATGCGAAATCAGAGAGAGAGAATAATGGGTAAACAATCCAAACATTATGGGAAGCTATCGACGCCAAACAAGACGAAGCAGCAGCCAATCTGATGAAATGGACCTACGAAGGCTCATCACTCAAGTATTCAATGTAAACTATATGGTAAGGAACAAGAAACGTCCTATTAAAGAACGCATATATGCTCACTATCCTTCCCAAAAAAACAATAAAAGCATGTTGAATGGGAAAGGACTAATTCACCAATCATCGAAAGACAGTTACGAAATTCGGAGATGAAAGGAACACTATAATGATAATACAACAGATGGGCATCGAAACAAATAAGATGCCAAGCGAGCAAAACAAGAAAAAAAAAGAAATGGACATATAAAAGCGAGAATAATAAAGTATATGAGGAAAAATGAAATATAAATGTCGAGGACGACATTTTAAAGGAAACCCCGGATGGAGGTAATAATGGAGAAGGAGGAAGGGGGACAACAACAAAAACCAAGAGGATCAAAATGCTAGAACGAAAAACAACAAGAGAAAAAGGAATCATCTAACGAGGAACGTCAAAAGAAACGAACAACGTAAAAACGAGGAAACGAAAACAGAGATGATGTTACTACAACAAAGGAAAAATCAACCGACGACTGCTACAAAAAATAAGTGATATTGATACGTCCATCAAGTTAAACAGAAGCTGACAAAACATCGCCAAAGGAAATAAAATCGTTTAAAATACGAACAATAAATGAGAAAGGAAGCGAGCAAAGAATATGCTTACAACTGACGATGAATGCAAGCATAAGTTGTCAATTCGACTCAATAGGAAACCAGGAAAGATGGAAATACGATCCGGAAACTCATCATCATGCCAAACCACAAAAGTGTATTAGAAGAGCTACAGAAGATAGAAACGTAAAAATTCAAGTATAAAGCCAGGAATAGGCAAATTACGAATAATAAATAGAGGAATAGAAACATTGACACATATGTATAACAAAATAAAATTATCGATTGTTGGAAAATAATACTGAAAGGCAGGAAAGAATTGAAGGGATAGCCTAGGAAGGAATGCGGAATATATAATATGTGCCAACAACGATATAATAATAACGTGCACACTAGCCAACCCTGGGAGAAAAATTCACAACACCAAAAGAAGAACCTTATCAAAAACGTCGAGCACGAGAAAATAAAAGAATAACTAAAAGTAAGAATTTAGCATCTAAAGAGGGAGAAGAGATAATAGTTGAAAATATGGCGCAAAGAACCCATCACAACAGTTCTGCTGTATTTCGAAACTAAAAAGAACGGAACGATAAATGAAAGAATCAAATGTCAAGCAATGAAGAGTATCAAAAAACAAAATACCGTATTCCAACTAAAGAAAACTGGAAGTATATATTACATTTCGAAGAAGAGATGATACTGGAAATCAATAACCAGAAAGTTACTAGAATCAATTACGACAAACGTCCAGAAAAGGAACAAGAGAACAACCGTACCAACGACAGATCAGGAGAAAGTTAAAGCATAATAACAACAATGAGTTAAATGCAGCAAATGAAAGAAGAAATAGTAATTGGAGAACACAGGTGAAAAACCTATCACGAAAATCTGCGTATACGAACCTAAGAGAAAACGAAACCGTTAAAACAAAGAATCCAATGTGATGAAACAAGCAAAAATATAAAGAGCAAAGATATCGAATCCCAACAAAAGAAATGGGAAAAATACGTAATAAATATCCAAAAGGGAATCATAACATTTGGAGAGAACGATAACAAGGAACCACTCAGGTCAAATGCGACAGATTAACCTAAATAAAACCACTTGAAGGAAAAAACGAAAATGGAAAAAAAGAGATGATTCATGGACGACAGCCACCTTTCAATTCACGAGCATTACAACTCCAGAAAAGCATAAAAATGTACAACCAAAGAAGGAAGAATGGTTAGACAACCAATGCACAAGAGAAAGATCCACCATGCAGCCCCTAATGAAAAGGAATACATTGATTAAATTGATCTGGATAACAACAGCAATTAGTAATCAGCGTAGTAATGCTGAAAAATTCAAACTAGCAAGAACTACCAAATGCAGAAAGAAAGCAGCGAAGAAAAGATTTGGCCAGCAGTGAAAAAATTCAATTTACGATATCGAGATTAGGACATTATGATGCAGAAAGAAACCGAGAATATGAATCATTAGGAAACTCAGCACAAAGCGGACTCGGAATAAAAGAACCGCCATTATCGAAGCACAAACATGGTCCACGAATCTGATGATATACCAGATAATGAATGAGGAAATAGGGAATATAGACATTGCGTATAGGAGTCCCCGGAGACGATGGTTTGTAAAACGAAAAAAAGGAGACATGTATATTAGTGTAAATATTATGAGTTATATAGTTAGTAATAATATGTATCTATATGTAAATTCTAAAAATGCGTTAGAACAGTAAGCAAAACAGAAATGAATACCGATGATTAATGATTATTATAACCAACAGATGAATCCGAATAAATCTAATCAGCAAATCAAGTTAGAATACCACCGTTACAGAAAGCATACCACAACAGCACTGCCATGTACCTATAAGATTGTAGAATTAAATCAAGGGAATATACCAGATCAAGGAATCGAGGGCAACATGGAGACGACAATGGAATTAATGACACTAATAACGAACAATGCACAAAACTCAGTGGACCAAAGACTCAATCTAGTATTAACCGAAGAGTTGAACAGAGGTCTACAAAAGCTATAAGACTTAGGGAGCAACAGAAACTATATTACAATTACAGAGAATAAATGAGCAATTAACAGATCAAGTTAGATGGCAAGCTGACGAATTAGAAGACTACGTAAACAATCATCAGCACGTAGATCCAGCAAGTTGGGTGGAATGGATGCATCAATGCCGAAATTCACCCAGAAACGGATTCAACAAGTAGAGTAAAAATAAGCGATGACGTGTAAATATGTATAAATAAAGCGATAGGAAGTAAAGCAAACGTTCAAGTAATCAGAAAGTTTTTTGTTAGATATGCAGACAATCCATCGAGAGAATTGAAGAAGCGAGAATCCATTCGAAACTCGAGACGAATATTGAAGTAAGATTAGAACGGTGAACGATATCAAGGAAAGACTAAAGTTTTAAATGTTAAAGAATTGCTGATTGAGAGCGAGACAGACGAAATGCGAATTGCAAATATGTACAGATTGTACAAGAATGATAGAAACAAAAAACAATAAAATGCCCTGGATGGACGAGACGAATGGAAAGAAGATGAAGATCCGACAACAACTGGATAAGCCACAACAAAGATCAAAGCAATCTACTAGTTCCAATGCCGAGTAAAAGATGGAATGGAAAGGATTATGAAGGAAGCGGAAGTCACGCAAAATGAATGCGACAAGAGAGAATTAACGAGATTTATGCGAAAATATGCAAAACCCTATCAAACGAAGAAGACGAATAAACAGGACCATCACAAAAGTATGCATCAAGAGAGAGGGAAAAAATGCGTTTTGTGGAGTATACGAATGGATAAAAATAGAAATTGGGAACATCGGATCCAGAAGAGAGCAAATATGTGATCTATTTATGAAGGATATGCGCCACACTGCGACAAGAAAGTAAGTCAATTAAAGGAAATTCGTGCGAACGAATGTAGCGCAAACCATCAAATGCCCGTTAGAGTTATTTCATTGTCACGGCAACAAACTTACCATCATGGAGATGCAAAAGCACATGATAGAGATGCAGGAGCATACAAATTATGATTGAAAACGATTGGAATGTGGCTCATTGGAGGTAAAACACGGAACATGAAAACGATGCACAAAAAAGATAATAAGAGAAATATTAGAGTCCAGAAAGAATTTCGAAGAAAAGCCAGGAGCACATCAGAGAAATGTGCGAAATGGGAAAAGGAAAAAAAAATGCAACAGATGGACCAACAGCATAAAGAACTAGAACCAACAAATCCTTAACAGAAAACATCCTACAGCCCCATTTATATGGAAAATAACCCGAATTTCGCAGAAAAACTCCAGAGAGCAAAGATGGAACCAACAAAAGAATTCTAGACAGTCCACCAATATTACAGTTGAAAAATGGAATACAAATTGGGCTAATTATATCCAAATGGAGATGGAATGCAACGGGCACCACATCAGTGTCTTCATCAGATAGAAGAGGAGATTACGACGAGCTATTACATGGCCTTTTAAGCCAAAATATGATATTAACAATGAAGGCAAGAGGACTATCGTACCCAAATCAGAAGGAAATGAACACACAGATGGGAGACCCACCACCGACTGGAATACGCAAAGGTACACCACGTTCTATCCACAACACGATTGAGAGGAGAGGATTCTGCGAGAGAGTAATTCTGTATATAAAAATTAGTAAGTAGAGAGGCCAGACAAGACGTTGTAAGAGAGGAAGAAGTGTAAATAAATGTAATAAAATAATAAAATCAATAAAAAATCAAAAAATACAAATAAACAGAAAAATCAGAAAAACAAATCAAAATAATGACGATATTTAGATGGCAAGCGGAATGCGAGAGATAGCAACAATGAGAAGAGGACAGATTCGATATGACGAGATTATGGAAAAAAACGGAAGAGGAAGAGAAAGTTAATACACTTGCAGCAGAATTATATATTATAAAGACTACGACGAACAAGACGGCCAACGCAAATTAATAAAAGCGATTATACTCACAAAGGAGACGTGGAGACGAAGAACTGAGAAGAGAGGAACAGAGATATTAACTTTTAAAGATAATAAAGGTGTTACGACCGGCAAAGTCAAGAAATGGCCCTCCCGCACAAGGAATTTTTTTTACGGAACACCAGAACTACCAGACGAAGTAACATGGCAATCTTTGTAAAGGAAAAACTCGCAAAATGGGAAAAAGGGAGAGACAGCTAAACGAGACCCTGAGGAAATTTCAACCTGCCCATTTAGAATTATATGATGTCAGAAACCAATGGATGAAAAACTTAGAAGACGTCGACATCGGAGTTCAGACAAAGATGAAAAGGGAGGTGAGAGAAAAGATAATCGATAATAAGAATTTCGAAGATCCAGCGGAATTAGATATGGGAAAAAGAGACTATATAATAGAACAATTCGAAGAGAATTAAAACTTTCAAAGAACCCAAGGAGCAAGCCAGAATTTTGCGTCAAGGATATTGCCAAACAGCCAGAGGAATAATGGTGAAGGATGTAAAATCAAACAGGCCAATCCAGATCGAATGTCAAGAAACTAAAGCATAAAGGGAAAATGCATGTGTATAAACAAGAAAAGGAGTCAAACAATATCGAAATAATAATTACCCAACCAGCAAATAGAAGATATATTTTTAGATCACCAAATCGAGAACCATAATGTTTATTATCTAGAGTAGTACTCAAGATGAGAAAATAATTCCAGGAGTTAGCTAATAATTTTTAGGTTGGTATGACTTCACACAAGCAGTAATCCGAGCAATCAAGCGATATCAGAGGAAACCTAAAAGAACGTGGACAATCAATAATAAAGAAGCTATTATTGGAGCAGATCAATGTTGTGACATGTTGGCAAAAACATGTAGAAATACTTTATATGCCTTTGTGGAAATATGGTCACATGTGAAGCATGTTGGGTTAAAAGTCCAATATATGCCCAGTAGTGTAGAAAGCTCACGGCGGATCAAAGGGATTCCGTTTCGCTGATCAGTAATTTAAAAATGGGAAGCAAATGTAAAAAGTGTATAAGATAAACTTTAAAACAAAAAAATGTATAAAACTCAAAAAATCACAAAAAAATACGAGATGATGTTAAATTATGATAAAATTTTGAGATGGTGTGAAAGAGAAAATATCATTATTATATTCAGAATTACAATGAACCAAAACGAGACGATAAGCCAAAGATAGAGAAAAACTAAACAGAGACACGAGTCAAAATCGAAACCAATCGAACAACCTAAAAGAGATTAAGAGGTGGCAACACGGTTCGATGAGAATAAAAGAAATACTAGCATCAGTAGAGGAAAATACTGAGAGATACGTTAAAGAGAAAAGTGATAAGAGAAGATTGAACAACAGACACGAATTCTGAGGAAAATAATGAACCATACCAAGGCGAGAAGAGGAAATGAATGAAGAATTTCATGCAGAACCAAACTAGAATCAAAATCAAGGAAAGAGATACAAACCCTAGACAAGAGAAGCAGGACAACAAAGTGAAATCGAAGATTGCAGAAGTGAATAAAGACAAAGAAGTAGAGATACAGAAGAAGGAGAGAGCGATTTAAAATACAGCAAATGCAGAGGAAATGGCAAACTTAGCACCCAATACAGAAGAGAGGAGAACCAAGAGAACCATTTAGACAAGCCAAGAGTGGGCCAAACGTCAAGCAACTTCACTGGAAACAAGTGTATGAAGAGAAGGAAGGTACAAGGAACGACTGGGAGCTACGCGCCAACATTTATCCAGCAATAGCCGAGGGGAAGACGAACAAGGCTTATAAGCTAAATGGGAGAACGCAAAGATCGAGATCATTAAACTGAAAATCAAGGGCCAAAACCAATCCAAGAAATTAGAGAGCCCAGAGACAATAGACAGGAAAGAAAGAATAGTGACCCAAAACAACGGCGAAGCGAGAAAGTTGAAAAGACCAGTATAGATGTTTCGAATCGAGAATGCGATGCAATGGATATTACAAAAACGAAGATCACGAAATAGTACGGCAACAAACCAGAGTAAAAGAGATGCAGATCGAGCAGGACGAGCGCACCACAAAGACGAATACAGCAAATAAAACGGGAAAAAGAAAGAAAGTTGGAATTAAATTTAGAAGAAGCAGGAATGGAGGACAGTATCAGGAGCCAAAAAAGAGATTAAGACGTATACCCAAGGAATTGTATGATACCCGAAGATTGGGAGCCTTATGGGAAGCAGATTGAAAGAAGCAGAAACATACTCGACGATACAGTAACCAATACAACATTTAGAATTCAACGAACGAATCAAGAAGAATAAATGACAGGCTCAGAAAAACTGACAAGGCCACAGAAATGGATTGATCAATTAAATCAGAAGTACTGGTTAAACCTAAATGAAAAACTGATGAAAGACGACAAATCCAAGCAATTTAACGAGAGGATAACAGAATCCAGCAGGAGAGTAAACGGAACAGCGAGGAGGTTGAGTTAATTTAAAGAAAATTTAGTTGAGACATCAACGTGAGTCCAATGAGCAGTTGAAAGAACCAAGTAAACAGAGATCAAAACGATAAAGCAAGGATATGAGTGAAAATGAACAGATTTGAGAAAAGAGATCGAAAAGTTAAAAACCTTGAACGCAGCTTTTTGGAAACACAAGTGGAAGAATTAACAGAAAATACGGAATATCTTTGCCTATCTCTTAGACGGAAATACAAATATCGAAGCTTGCGTGAGAGGTAAATACCTTACAAACGGACCACCAAATCCTGGTTATGCGTTATACCCAACTGAAATTATAAACCAAGTACCGCCGAACCCGATGAGGATTCGGGGAACGGACGAAACGTAGTGTAAACTAAAGAGAAAAATTGTAAAAAGTGTTAAAATAATAAAAATAAAGAAAATATAAAATGATAAAACAAAAGATTGTAATCGATGTATATTTAGCATGAATTCAAACGAAGTAGAAATCCGAATGAATCTAGAAGACGGAGAATATGTACCAAGTCCAATTCAATTAGTAGAACCAATCGAGCAAGACCCACTGAGGTATTATAGTAAAAAGTGGAGAGCCGAAAGGAAAGAATGGCAAGAGTTAGTGGAGGAACAAGATTCAGAAATCGCCCGGATATCAGCACTAATGCATCTAAACAATAACCATATAATAACGAAGCTAACCTCCAGATGGGAGAGACAGAGCAAAAAGAGAGAAATGAACAATTGAGACAAGGATGAGCTAAAAATAAAGGACTCGGTAATCCTGGAAGATTAATTGGACAACCGGAGCAGAACGAATGAGAGATAGTCAGAAAAAGTGAACAGAGATATGTAATACAACTAGAAGACAGTTGTAAAGAAGCCAGAGAGATAAAAGAGAGCCATCAACAAGCTCAAGATGAGATTAAAACGCTAACAGAACAGCTCCAGAAGCTTAGACGAAGCTGGAAAGCAAACAGCTAAACGAATAAAATAGTAACGTCAACTTAGAGAAACAGACAAGAAAGAAATCTCCAAATGAAAATCGTTAACAACCAACAAAGAATAATCAAAGGAAAACAAAGAGGACTAAAGAATCCCAAATTACGAGCGATTATAAAAGCCAAGTCCTGATATGAAGATTTCAGAAAATTAAAACTACAGAGGAGTGCGAGATTACACTAACCCCAGAAAAAGAGAAGAGTAAAAAGGGCTAAACTCCACATGTATATAACGGAAATAATCTCGTTAAATTAATATAAAATTGATTTGTATTCGAAATAGAAGTTATGAACCAAATCTGTGGATAGTATGATGAATATAATGAGGAAAATGCAATACTGAGGAACCCGTTTTGGAAAAATGCGAGAAATCCCAACCTTCAGAAGAGGGGACAGCACCTGTCCGTTTCAAAGAAATTTGTAGTAACCCCAATAAGAGGAATGTCAACAAATAACCTGCCAATGCATACAATGCCCGACAAAAGAAAACAAGGACGAGTTGAAAACAGATATCAGAAAACCCAAATAATGGTTACAAAACCCTACGAAAATAATGAAGAGGATAGCCAAATATTAAAAAAATGAGAACCGAAAGATACAGAAACCCTAGAAGAAATATCATAGACAATCCAAAGACAGCCAAAAGGCGATCCAATAACAAACCAATTCAAGAAATTCAAAAGATATCCTATCAATCAAAAGGCAACAAGGAAAACAACTCAAACAGAACTGACCCATGCAATGACAAGTCTATCAATTTCAACTAATACTACACGATTAGTATTAACACTAACATAATTACTCCTATAGGTTGTCTCATCCCGGCCTAACAAACAACAGCCAAGGCAAATACCCAAATCCAAAGTCAGAAGAATGTTCACCAATTCGAAAAACTACCAAACCAACGAAATGACAAGACTCTCGAAAGATTTCCATCAATCACCCTTCAGATCAACCCAGCTCGAAAGCGAAACCCAAGCCGTCAGCGATTCATTCGAAAACAAATACAACTGAGTTACATAACTGATTATTATTTGAACGATTTTCTAACTCGAACTGCATTTACATGATTTGAACTGATTTACTAATACTGATCTACAGTGATCTTGAACTATATTGATCTACATTGATATTGAATTACACAATTGATATTTGATTGTACTTGTAGCCGGACCTTAAGTCCATCTTCTCTTGATAATTAACTTTTACCGTAGAAACTTTTTATGAATGTGAATAAATTTTGAAACCGGAATTGTATCTATTTACTTGAAAATCAATTTGGAAATGCGGGTCGCAATTTTTACGGGACCCCCGATTTTTTATGTTGGGCCAGAACGCAAACGGCCTTCAAAAATGTTTAAATGGATCAGAAATACCACACGCAGATACAAACGCAGATTTAAAATAAAACATAAAAAAAACACAAAACGATAAAATCTAAGAAGAAATGAGAATTAAATATAAAAATAATAACATAAATAAAATTAAAATAATAACAAAATGCACCAAGATCCGCACGATACCTACACAAATACAACAAGAAAACACGACAAATTCGACGAAATTAGAAAAATCAATTAAAGTTCATTAAAGTGGAATTTAAATCGAGAATTGAATAGCAATAATTCAATTAAAAATTTCAATAAAAATTATAAAAATAAATCAGAAATTAAAAACTAAAAACTGAATTGTAGAAAGAACAATCGAATTTTTGTACTGCATCATTTTACCATGTCACACAATTAGTATTAATACTGATCCATTTTCACATTAAGTTAACTTAAAAACCAAAAACCATTTTCTTTTTGATAATTGTTAGAGCTGTTTAAAACCATATTTTCAAATCTTGAAAAATTTATTGAAACCTTTTTAGGTGAGAATCATTATGTGGAACCCTTTTTCCACATCACGACCTTGCATCTCATTGGAGCTCTGCTCGGCGCTGATGTGGGAAGAGAGGTTATTTATGCTGTTTTATTGCTAATTTTATGATGTAAAATTTATGGAATGGTCATATTGGTAAATTTGTTTGTTTTATGATTAATAAATTTTATTACTATGCATAACCTCATTTATATGTTTTATAAAATTAAAGTTTTCAAATGTCGAAATTTTTCCGGCCCACAGCCGACACATCACGCAAAGTTAGTAAAATCAAATAGTGCAAATGCATGTAAGAGCGTGGAAAATCGCCAATGATATGCACCCGTGAAGACTCAGCGTGCGCAACGCAGCGGTCGGAACGTAAATATTTATCCCTATAGCTGAAGCGAGAAATAAGGAAGAAGTCTCTGGCTGCTTCCTCGTTTCTCAATTCTGTAAAATCGACCTAAAATTATCTTACAAACGGCTTAAAATTAACCACACGAGTAGTCCAGTGGGCACTCAATAAATATAATATGAACATACTATGCCTTAAGGTCTATTAAAGGAAAAAGGGTACGGGGACAACGTAAATTAAATTGCTGATATAACTTCAATGCCATAAAATGAATTTAGTTACGACTAATAGGAAATAAAATCTCAATTGTAAAGTGATTTGATATAGTATACGAGATATAAGAGAAAAATCTTATTTGTAACGAGAAATTAGTAAAGCTTAATAAATAATAAAACCTTGTTTGTAATGTAAATTTAATAAAGTTTCCGATTGATAGAAATAGGATCTTATTGATAGAGCAAGTAAAATTTACGATTAATACGAAAATAAAATCTTATCCGTGAAGTAAATCTGATACAATTGACAGGTCATAGGGAATTAAAATCGTACCTATCAAGAAAACTTACTAAAGTATATGATTAACCACAAATCGAGATCATGACTGTGAGGTAAATAAAATTTACGATCAATAATGAATTAAATAATATAGCGAAATAAACGAAGTTTATGATTAACAGCAAATAAGAAACCTCTGTTCGAAAAATAAATCCGAAAAATTATGATCAAATGGAACTTTATTTAGATAGCTTCGACAAGTTAGAGCTATGTTGCAAATAAGCAAAGATTAAAAAAGTTTACCAATAAATTAGAATTACGTGCTGGATAAATCAATTAAAATTGATATCGACTAATAAGCTGTGAATTAGACAGGGATTTCCCGAGTTAACATAAATCAAATGAATAAAGTTAGGTTTGAACTAAATTACGATTTAACTGAGACTTGATAAACCGAGTAGCGAGACGCTAATTCAGGAAATATAATAACAAATAGATGACGGGGAATGAATAGATAGTTATTAGAGGGAGGTAAGTCTTGACCCAAGCAATTGTATTCGAAAATAATATTAATAGTTTCCTCCTTCCACTTTTCGTGCTGCGTTCTGATGAGGCTAAAATGATCTCCAACGAGAGAGTGCCACGATAGTTGAAACCGATTATTCTAGTAAATGAGACGACATAGATGTAGCAAATTCGAATTGACAATAAACTTGACAACTTAATAGAAATGTTAGACCAGATAAAAATCCAAGTCAATCGGATGTAACATGACTTGTAAACTGAACCATCATAAGATCTAAACCATTAGAAAAATAGTAAAAATCCATTTTCACCTCATAAAAAGTCGACTCTAAGAAATATTTTATTAATAACAGTGCACTGTAACACTCATCAAAGTTCGATAATTTTGTAAATGCCCTGACCCGATTAGGAGAAAACCTTCATTCGAGGAAGTTAATAATTCCAAAGATATAGGTAGCCTAGTATTGCGACGAGATCCTCAAACGCTCCGACAAGCGACAAATATAAAACCGATTTTTGGAATGTGGCATTCCGAGACGATTGAATAAATCGAACAGACGCATTAGACGAATTAATTAATTTACGTCTAGAATTAACTAGTTAACAAACGCTTACCGTAACACAACGGTAAACATTATTCCGAATTAACATCGAACAGACGCAGTAGACGAATTAATTAATTTACGTTAGAATTAATTAGTTAACAAACGCGTAACGTAACACAACGGTAAACATTTGTACTATCGTAGAAATTAAAAAGCCTATCGGAATAATGAACGGGAACCCCGCTTAAATAAAATTAAAACGCATATTTGAATAGTGAACGGAAACCCCGCATAAATAAAATTAAGGGACTGATATTCACTACCTTCACCCTTCACGACTCCCAGAGCGGTTGGCAACATTCCCAAACGTTTAATCAGCTAACGACACATACAAATATTTTTGTTTCCTTAAAAGTCCCACAAACGACCCGACTCTAGAAGAACCCCAATGTAAGTCGTTAAATACTCCAAATCTTGGACCTATATAACCACTCTTTAATTGATACGACGAAGACACTATCCCTCACATTATCATTTTCATAATTTAATTCCTAATTGTTGCAGAACATGTCCATCAATCAAACCACCGCTCACTCAACAGGAAAAAAGCGCTCGAGAATGATATTACGAGCCACCGACGCAATAGAAGGACCCCGGTCACCGTGGCCTTATTCTATCCCTCGGAAGGCACGGGATCCGAGTAGTGACCCTCTCGAACCAGTGAGACAACAATACCCAGCCGCTGAAATCTTTGCAAATGCGCAGGATCTCCTCACCCAGTGGGAGCGGGTGCAGGAGCAGGTGGACTTGCAAGTAGTCAAGGCAAGGATGTACCTTGCAAACGTGCTGGATGACATCCTTGCCGGGCGGATCGCCGTCGCCCATCCACCTCGTCCGGTTCGAGACACCAGGCGACCCTACACGGTGGAAGCTCTCAAGAAGAGCCTAGAACGATACTTGCCCGGACGAATGAACTGACAGACAAATCGTGATAGTGATTAGATATTAATTATAATTAGAACTGCGTGCATTTCTTTTCTCTTATATAACTAAAAATGAATTTCGAGTTGTTTGAAAGATTTAAAACATTTAGGCCGTCCATAAATGGACGTGTAAAATCTATTTAATTTTAGTAATGTCCTCTCTGCGGATCCTACAGACGGAACTGGATCGTGCGAGGCAGGCGAATACGGAATTACTTGGCCAGGTCCTACAATTAACGCGGGAGATACAGCAGGTCAAAAGCGACTTGTTTAGACCCTAAACGAACAAGATCTTGTTATCAACGGCTTACCGCAGCTCAAAAAGGCTGGGCCGAAGAACGCCAGCTCAATCGAAGTCTGCGTACTCAGGTTCGGGGACTCGAAGTCGCTCTGGCGGTATGCAGGGAAGGTGAGGCGGTCACTTACCCGCTCATTTTCGCCCCAACTCAAATGCCGCAGACAACTACCAAACCAGCAGAACAACCCGTCACCACCAACAATCGTCGGCCGGGACGAAAGGAGCGTGCCGACGTCGAGCAAACTCAACTTCAAAATGTTAAACAGTAGATATGCCACATGTGATTGATTTAAATAGAGTAGTTTTAACCTTAGTTGAGTCGTTTTCTTTTGAAATTGCATACCAGGACGGTCACAAGTAACCCTATTACGTCTCAGCTCTCTATAGTCGTTTAAGCACTGATCATGAATAATTATTTACGAGGGACAGAGAAAAGCGAGCACAGGTCTTCTATCGACAGCTCGTGAACCCGAGGGTTGTCCGAGCAACTACAGTACTAGCCAATGGTATTCAATTTTTGCGGACAATCCACCACTTGAACACATTTCCAACGTTGCCTAGCAACGGGTGCCAAGTGGATCAGCATCATTTTGTATGGCGTTACTAGGGTCGCTAAGAAGATAAGCAAGAGTTGATACCCTGTAACCCACCAAATATGAGAAAAAGATAATAAAATATAAAATGATAAACATAAAAATAAAAGTAAAATAATAACAAAATGCACCAAGATCCGCACGAATTAAATATAAACACAACACAAAAACCCAACAAATTCGACCGAAATTTGATAATGAAAATTTCATGAAAATGAAATTAAAATCAAAGAATTTGAATTAGAAATAATTCAATAAAAATTTCAAAAAAAAAAATTTTATCAAAGTAAATTAAAAAATAATAAAAATTAAGATTAGAATACACTAGAAAATACCAAGGTCGAATTTTGCTTTACTAAATCAAAAAGAACACGCTAGGTTAGGGACAAAAATAGGTATACATACCGATTCAATTTTACACAATTTTAATCGTTTTTGAGAATCGTTTTTTGAAATCATTTCACAGTTTTTAAAAATCTATTTTTAGGTGAGTGAGTTTTATTTGGAAACTCTTTCCACGTCGCGTCCTCGACACCTCGGTAGAGCTCTGCTTGGATGTCGGCGTGGGGAGAGTAGTATTTTGTATGCTTTCTATTATGGCAAGTAATTTGTTATATTGTTTTAATATTAATAAAATATTTATAAAGCATAAAATCATTTTTGTTTTCATTAATTATTTTGTCAAAATTTTTCCGGCCCACAGCCAAAACACATAACAAGTCAGTAAAATCATACACATTATTCAGATTCGTGTAAGTGCGTGGAATATTCCAGATGATCTGTGCCCGTGAAGACCCGGCGTGCGGAACGCAGGGATCGGAACGTCAATATTATTCCGTATAGAAGAAAGGAGAGATAAGGAGGTGGCCTTTTGGTTACTTCCTCGTTTCTCGATTTCTTTAAAATTGACCTAAATTACTCTACACACGGCTCAAAATTATCACACCGAGTAGTCCAGTGGGCACCCATTAAATATAATATGAATACAGTGCGCTTAAGGCCAATTGAAGGAAGGTAACGAGGAATTATAAACGAAATCGTTGTTATAGTTCTTGAAATTAATTGTAAATTTAAATAATATTATAAAGCTAGATATTCATAAATTGTAAATAATTTAATCGACAGTTCTAAATATGAAACGACCACTCTAAAAACTTTTGACGATTAATAACCCCGAGTTGATCATACGAACTCAAATAAACTATAAACCCAAATAAAGATTATAAAAGAATCAAAATGAAACTCCAAAATCATCATAATCAATTACAACCTATTAATCGCCACCCAAGGGGCATAATCTAATTGATAACCATAGAAAGCTCGAATTGAACCAGCTTTAATAGAAATAAAGTATATCCAAATCCACTAGAACAACCCACATAGGTATGGAATAAAATCCTTTATTCAAAAATCCACGGAAAGTTCAGGACGAATAGTAAGATTTTTGATTGACTCCTACAGGTTGAAACTAAATAATTTTCTTTGTGTTATTAAAAATTCCTAACGGTACTAAGAATATAATTATGAAACCATACCCATGATTAATAAAAAACTCCTGGTACATCCCGAACGCCTATGGAATATAATCTCTAAATCCTCACTGTTAGTGAAATAACCGAAAGAGACACCACTAGAAATCTGAATAGAAATGTTATAAAATTAAATTCCATTTTTCATTTGTACAACCAAGAAGACAGAGATTCATCAATTTTCATAACCCAGAAATTAACTATCCCGTATAAGGTTCCGCTCACCAACTCGAATTTAGAATAGCGTTAAAGATTTTTATAATGTCCATAAATAATTCACTAAAAAGGGTTAAAAAAATCGATAACTAAAATTATACGTATTACTAGAAACTAATTTTGATAATTTCAACGGTAAACTTGCATCCAAATCCCTGATTCCGACAAGACGAATCTACGAATAAAATCAATAAAAATCAAACGTAATTAAAATAAACAAACCGGATCGCTATTCACCCGATCGAAATTATTACAATACTTAGCATAAACATTCATAGTCCACCACAAATCCATACTGATTTCAATTTTCACCGAATAAATAAGGTCACCGGAAATTTATCAATTACTTACCACTACCCGGCACAGTGTGCCAGTGATTACAACGGTAAGCATGTACGAGACACACCCACTCTGTCGATTTGATAAAAGTACGTCAACAATTACCATTCAAACAGAAATTTTGGAATATTACAACAATATGAATTCTCGGCCAACTTTGAATAATGGGGAGACCTCGGCTAGGGTACTCAATGAAGATGCAGTAATGAATCTGGATTTACAAACTACGGGTAAGGATTTCATATAATATCTTTAGTTATTAACAGATAAATAGTAATAATTGGACAAATACTTTGGGAGTTTTCCTTAACTATAATTAAGTTTCATAATATTTTCATAGTGTTCCTATCACCCCTGATTTTTCAACAGTCTTATTAATTATGGAAATTATCCACCCCATTGCCTTGTGATAATACTCATCAATCATTTCAACATTATTAACCCGATTATTAATCTATTCGATTTAATCCATTAATATTATTACTCTTCATTTTTCGATATCATGACTCCCAGTAAAACTTACTCACCCTATCATATTAATGTCAGCTTGTTTTTCCCCTTTTAATTATCATTACTACCATCAATCCTAATAGTTAGCCGGTTGGGAGTACCTGTGAATAGATAACATAAATATAAGCATCACTGGAGTGTAACAGAAAGAGCTCCCATATTATCTTTAATGTTACCAGGAACATCGAAACTAGGGCAATTATCCTTGAATTAAGAAGTTAAAGTTAAGATTCCGTAAATATCAGTATTCAGCGAGTTGGAGAAAAGACCCCTGCAAATTTGTTTTCAAACCGATCACAATCATACCCTACTGATCTCTAAACCCATACACTTTGAAAATAGTTAATAATAATTTCACCCCAATTAATTCCGATTTTTATACCGAATAAAAATTATCTTTGAATAAAACTATCAAAATTAGGTAAGCATGCTAAATTCCATAATTTCTGCGATATTTATTTAATAACTTTGATCGGATTTACTTTCCGGATTTCAACTCGTCATAATAGTTAATGAATTGTTCTTAAGAATACTTTTGACCTATTTCACTTGTAGAAACATCAGGTCTCTCAAGTGGGTCCCCCGCTGGCATTGCAGAAGAATGGAGACAGGCTCGGCGACTACTATGGCGAGCAAAGGGCTACGAGGAGCCATCTCCAAGAGGACCCAGTCAAAAAATTGGCCAGATGCTGGGAATGGACCAGCAATTACCAGTGGCCGATGAGCGAAAGGACGAACAACATCCGGCCCGCGAAATTCTAGAACATGCTCGCAAACTACTCGACTGACTAGAAGCACACCAAAGGCAAGTAGATCTTCACTTGGTCCGGGTCAGGCAATACCTGGCCAACGTTGAAGATGACGTCGCTGCGGGGAGAATCCTGGAAATCTATAGTGAGGTGCCGCCGCCCAAGCACGGACCGGTGCGGAATACAAGACGGCCCGTAGTCTTAGTCTCGGGTTGCTCGGCGAAGGAATGGTTGGAAAAATCCCTGAACAACTATGATCATCCGGACTGGCGAGTGTTAATTTTGATTAACATGGGTTTAATAAAAATAATTGCCGGAGTTTTCGTTTTCTTGTTTTGCTTTCCTAGACATTTGCACCCATGTTTAAGTTAACTATAAATGTAGAAAGATTGAGTCAATTAAATATTTTATATAGATATTGGATATTATAGAATGGAACCCCTGCGGATATTGCAAACCGAACTCGCCCATGCCCGGAAGGCTAACAAGGACCTTCACGACCAGATCACCCAGCTGACAGCGGAAATACGACAAACAAAGGCCATCTGGATGGCGCCCCAAAAAGCCAAGGTACTTTACCAACGACTCACTGCCGCCCAAAAAGGATGGGCAGACGAACGACAACTCAATCAAAACCTAAAGACCCAAGTGAAGGGATTAGAAGTGGCCTTATTTGCTTGTCAAGAGGGAGCTGCGGTAACGTACCCTCTTGTGTTCGCCCCGCCCAATTGGCTTACCGGGAGGCAACGGCCACCCCAACAACAACCGTACCTTCGACCCCGACAACCATTACAAACAGCTATCGCCCAGGACGCAAAGAGCGGGCCAAAAGACAATCCGCGCGATTGCGGAATACAACCCAGACTACGGACTAAATCTAAATCTTACCCTGTATAAAAATGATATGCACCTGTATTAAATCTTTTTAGTTGTTTGATCGTTAATTAGTTAATTCATATGTTTAGTAATTTACTTCAATCAGGAGTATGGGTCAATACAATTTACAAAACTCACCATAAAGAGAAAGGGACCTAATGACTTAAAGCGAGCACAGATCTTCTAACGAAAGCTCGTTGAACCCAGGGATTGTCCGAGCAATTACAGCATTAGTAATAGCGCTATCTTTTTGCGGGCAATCCACCCACTCGAACACATTTCCAACGTTGCCTAGCAACGGGTGCCGAGTGGTAGCTAGAAATACTTATATGGCGTTACCGGGGAAATCATAAGACCATTTAAACAAACATCAACCCCCAGTAACCCACCATGTGGCTATTGTAGAGAAATTAAATCATGAATATGTTAAAATTATATATGTAAGATTTAAATAGCAATATGTCTAGAGAAAGACAATTGTCCCCTTACAATTACATCACAATATATAGCAATACTTACATTGAGCTTTCATTATACATTAAGTGTAATATTTGCTTCATTATTAGGCACCGCTGATGAGCAGTTATACCATAGTGTTGGGCCAGAACGTAAACGGCCTTGAAAAATGTTTAAATGGATCAGAAACACACACGCAAAAATAACACGCAATTTAAATAAACCCACTGAAACATCAATTAAACCATATAAAATCTGAGAAATAAGAGAATTAAATATAAAATAATAAACAAAAAAATAAATTAAAATATTAACAAAATGCACCAAGATCCGCACGATACCTACACAAATACAACAAGAAAACACAACAAATTCGACGAAATTGAAAAAATCAATTAAAGTTCATTAAAGTGAAATTTAAATCGAAAAATTTGAATTAGCAATAATTCAATAAAAATTATAAAATAAAAAATTATAAAAATAAATAATAGAATTTGCTAGAAAATAACAAGGTCGAATTTTGTTTTACTACATCAAATTTCACACATCAGAAAATTAGGTATATATACTGATCCATTTTCACATTTAACTTAACCGTTTTTCGAAACAAACCTAAAACCATTTTTTAAAAATCGTTGTTCGAGACTAACCAGTTTTTAAAAATCTTAGAACATTTTAGAACCATTTTGAAAATTGATTTACTTTCAGCACATTTAGGTGAGAAATATTTATGGTGGAACCCTCTTTCCACGTCACGTTCCTTGCATCTCAATGGAGCTCTGCTCGGCGTCGGCGTGGGGAGAGTGGTATTTATGTTATTTTATGATGATTTTTATGAATTTTGGAATGATGAAAAGGGGTAATTATGTTATTGTCATTTATAATTAATAAATATTATTTACATAAATTGTTTTATATGCTTTTATAAATTAAAATGTCGAAATTTATCCGGCCCACAGCCAACACATAACGCAAGATAGTAAAATCTACATAGTACAGATGCATGTAAGTGCGTGGAAAATCGCCAATGATATGTACCCGTGAAGACTCAGCGTGCGCAACGCAGCGGTCGTAACGTCAATATTCATCCCTATAGCTGAATCGAGGAATAAGGAAGAAGTCTCTGGCTGCTTCCTCGTTTCTCAGTTCTGTAAAATCGACCTAAAATCATACTACATACGGCTTAAAATCATCACACCGAGTAGTCCAGTGGGCACTCAATAAATATAATATGAACATAAAATGCGCCTAAGGCCTATTAAAGGGAAAGGGTACGGGAATGAAACAAATTAAATCGTTGATATAACTAACTAAAATCGATAATGTGTAATAAGCGAATCATTAATATCATACTTGAAACTTTCATAGATAAATAACTCATTTACTCAGCTAAATTAGATTTTTAATTGTTGACTAAAGATAAATAACTAGTTGATCAAACTGAATTTGTTTTATTTTCATTAAACTTAAGAAATTTTACATAAAAATACCTACTTTATTTGTTAAATTCACTCAATTAAGACGACTAAATCTAACGTAATTTATGGATTAAAAATAAAGTTTTGTTGAATTAATTTGTTGATTAACTGATATAAATTACTTGATTAATAATAACTGAACTAAAGAACGATGTTGATTTAACTAAGGTATTCAGCGATTATAACTAAAACAATTAGAACGAAAGTAAAATAGTTTCATTAGTAGGGATCAAATAAACCTTGAATAAGAATAAAGTAGAAGTAGATTCACGGATTTAATAGCATGATGTTAATATTACAGTAGTTTTATAGAGTCAAAATAAAGGGTCGATTAAAATAATTGAAGTGAATATATGAGAAAACCGAGTAGTGTAAATAACAACCGAAAATGTTACTAAAACTGTCCTGTAATCCAAACTAGCATAATTTATAGGTTTAAAACAAAGTCTTCTTTAAAAAAAAATGAAACAAATTCAGAGGCTAAATTAAAACGATCCTAGACGAAACAAATGAATGATAGTTTAAATCAAATTAATAAAACGTTTAGAATGAGGAAAAAGTTTTATTTTAATATTACAGAAATTGTCGAACGAGAAAGTGTCGAATACATAAATTCCATAAAACGAAAACATTGCAACGGCATAAAAATTCCATCTACTTGAAGGCTTCAATCGAGATACCTAGTTTTCCCTAAAAAATGGTGATAAGATATGTTCATATCAATCTACATAATAGCTTACCCAACTAAGTTCAGACTAATCTGTCAATCGATAATCCTGAAAATGAAATGTTATAAATCAGCGGATGTCAATAAACAGTCTTACTTCCTTTCAACCGTTTAAGCCACAAGATCCGCCGGAAGTTACGTGAAAACGCCAAACATACGTCGACGCTTCATCGATTCGACATCAGCTCTCGCCTTCAAACGATCACCTAATTATAGCATTGTTAAATGAAATTAACGTCAATATTAGATTTAAAGAATCCATAAACTTGTATTATAAGATATGGTGATAAGAGTTGTTCGGTCGAACAACAAATTTTATATCAGAAAGCCCGAAAAAATGGAAACTAAATAAACGAACAAAATAAGATATAATACAGGTACAAACTCCTTAAAATCCCCACTTGCATTCGACGCTATCTCCATCAATATAGTCGCTACCCTTAATATCAACTCGGCAATTTCTTAACATTATCCTGCCTAATTAAATAAAACAAGTTGATCAATAGACTTACCACCCGTGTATTATTAATTTCACCAGCATAGGCCGCCCGTTTCGAAAGAATCCCGACCAATTAGAAAGCCACTAGAACTCGATAAGATTAAATCAGATGACACACTCAACAGTGACATAGGCCCTATTCATTTAACAATTTAACATGGTGAAGTTAACGGAGATAATAATAAAAACGTTTTAGACATGTCAACCGAACGAAGCATCAGTCGAGGTACAGGCAAACAGGGACAGTCAAGAGTTCCACCGACCACGAGAACATCCGATCCGATACATCAACGACGGCCGTATCCGACTACCTGGAGGATATTAGGCTTAGAGAAGGAGCCCTGCGGTCTCTCAGAACAGCAATACCCAGCTGCGGAGACCTATACGAACGCGCAGAACCTCCTCACCCAATGGGAAAGGGTGCAGGAGCAAGTAGATTTGCAGGTGGTTAAGGCGAGGATGTACCTTGCAAACGTGGTGGAAGACATCCTCGCCGGGCGGATTGCAGTCGCCTATCCACCTCGCCCAGTCCGAGATACCCGAAGACCCTATACAGTGGAGGCTCTCAAACGAAGCCTGAAGCGATATTGTCCCGAAGAGTGACTTATTAATGATAGTTTTATGTAATGGTTGATTCAAAATATTAGCAATTTGTGTGTTATTTTCTTCTTATAATTAGAGTTATGTATGATTTGGTTTAACGGGATGAGTGACTAGCTAACTTAATCAAGAATAAATTAAAATAATCTATTTAATTATAGCGATGTCGTCCCTACGAATCTTACAGACTGAATTGGACCACGCGAGACAGGCCAACGCGGAATTACTCGCCCAGATTATTCAATTAACCCGCGAAATGCAACATATGAAAGCAACATGGACGGATCCCGCAAAGGCGAAAACGATCTACCACCGACTCACAGCGGCCCAGAAAGGATGGGGAGAAGAGCGGCAGCTCAACCAGAGCCTGCGCACGCAGATTCGGGGACTCGAAGTCGCCCTAGCGGTATGCCGGGAAGGTGAAGCGGTAACTTATCCGCTCATCTTCGCCCCAACCCAAATGCCGCAGACAACCACCAAGCCAGCAGAACAACCCATCACTACAACCAACAACCGTCGACCGGGACGCAAGGAACGTGCCCGACGTCGCGCAACACAACTCCAAAACGTCAAGTAGTAAATGTTATACATGTGTTTGAATTGAATAGAATAGTTTTAGCCTTAGTTCAGTTGTTACTTTAACCTAACCGTATGCCAACATTGTCATGAACATTTTCATCACACCGCCGATTCGTTCCACAGTCTAATAAGAACCTAATCCTGAATAGTTATAAGGGACAGAACAAAGCGAGCATAGGTCTTCTATCGACAGCTCGTGAACCCGAGGGTTATCCGAGCAACTATAGTACTAGCCAATGGTACTCAATTTTTGCGGGCAATCCACCACTTGAACACATTACCAACGTTGCTTAGCAACGGGTGCCAAGTGGCGATCAGCATCATTTTGTATGGCGTTACTAGAGCAACCGGGAGGATAAGCAAGGTTTGGGACCCTGCAACCCACCAATAGTTACACCGTTTAAATAAAGTGCTTAACAGCAACATGTTACCATTTCATTTGTCATTTAACCTTACATCCAGTTGGTCATTTCCCGTAACTGCTTAATAATTAATGATCAAATTTATCAATGAATATAAGTTACCGCTTTAAATGAATGAATTTATTATTTTCTATTCCGATGGAATCTCATGAAATATTATATACATTTCTATTGATTGATATTTAATATTAATTTCAATTAATTTAACTGTAATAGATATAAAATCTTAACCCAACTTTTGTATCATTGTATAACTCGGAATTTATATATTTATTCTCCTGTTTATCAATACATGGTCTATTGTGCAGCAGCAGCCCCCGATCTCTTGCCCATATCTCATCATATCTATCTCCAGGTTTTGTAGTAAGAAACTTTTTAATTGGAGGTTTTTCGGATTTTGTTATCCTCATTTCGACATACAGCCCAAGGCTTCTGTTGTTGGACAGATTTTTAAAAATTTATATTTTATTAGTTCTCCCAGCCTTTTTAAAAGGCATTTTTGCATCTGAAGAAATATGAACCTTCACTTATCTTCTTCAGAATATTCATTACTAGCAATAATTTCTAACATGCCGATTTGTCTGGAATATATATTGGCTTTCATATATTTATAAATTAAACATCCTTTGGTTACGAAATGTTACTTTTGAACCATCAATAGTGGCAACAGCTGCATGAATGCTATTTGGCACAGAAATTCATGTTTCAATCAACAGAGCAGCTATTTCTCCTCTATATGATATTTATTCCATGAAATTGCTTAACTTTATGTATATCCAATTGCTTAATATTGTATGCCTTTGAAAATTTGCTGAGTGTCGGTTGCGATTCACTGATCCGATTGACCAGAAAAGTAATCATAAAGTCGTATCTACGCTAAGATTGTCTACGATTAAAAACCTATTATGTAGTTGTACTGTTGATAAATATCTCGCAAACCTTTCAACTTAAACCAGTTGACAATTTTATTCTATTATTTCCGTTTTGTGAATGGAGATATTGAATGGTCTGGTAGAGTGCCATAATTGAATCATAATTTCCTCTCTAGGGATCGATATTCCACAAGTCAATCTCATCATCAACTGGGATATGCCTAAAACAAAAGAGGGTCATCCGGATTGTGAGACTTATCTGCATAGAATTGGTAGATCTGGCCGTTTCGGTAAAACTGGGCTGACAATAAATTTCATTGTCACAGAAACCGATGTGCAAATTCAGCATAAAATTATTGAAACATTTGGTAAACTGTTCCAATTTGATTTGATCATCATCATTTAATATTTGCTTTCTTTCAGGGAGTACAATTGAGGAAATGACAAATCTTGAAGTTATTTCAAAGATTTAATGCTCATTATATTGTTGATTATTTATTAAATGTTTATTAATTTCAATAAATTAATAATAGTTATTATTAATAAAATCTAAACAGTATCATTGTAGTGTTGGTAATTCGCTTTAGAAAAAGTATAATTAATTTGTTGACCATTTGTAAGCATCTCATTGACATCAGATTTTCGGGAATCTAGCCAATCAGATTGTGAAGATATTCCGGAGGTCCTTTCAATGTAATATTTATAGGATTATCAGAAATGCATTTGGAAAGTTAATCAAAAATGCAATAAATTTCCAAAAGCTAAGTTTGGCAAAGGAAGCCTTAATAGTGGCTTATCATAGTTATCAAAAGATGAAAATAAGACTCAAGCATAATTAAACATTTGATTAAATATTAAAGATTTGGATTGGAATAATTTATTTACTACAAGGACTAATATATTAATTAACCAAAGAAAGAATGTAAAGTTTTAATAATTAAAAACTGGCATCAGATTATATTGAGCAAAATCCCGCTGTATATTTCGACAGTTTAGCAGCTTTATTTAAGCTTGAAATTACATTAACGCTCTAAATTATGATTAAAATAAATGCAAAATTAAACAAATGTAAAAATAATTTTTTTGGCAACTAGTTCTATAAATGTCTTGAGTCTTAATTCCTAGATGCCAAACAAAGACTATTGATATTCCACTACGATACCCGCCCAGCACTCGCATTTGGTGCTGTATGGCATGGGCAGATCACCTGAGGAGGTAGTTCATACAGTGATACTACTTGGAACACACCTTCTTTCTCATTAGCTGCCGATGGAAACTGTTACCCTTTTGGTATCCCCACTTAACTTATCCAGCGCTTTCTCTTTACATTTAAGTAAATGTGGGTTAGAGGTTCATGACGTGTAACCCTACCCTACAAACTGTACCCATTGGTTACCAGTTGCCTGGCAACGTTGGTAATGCAACCAATGACCATGAGACCGGCTAAGGTCCGGCCTCATACTGGGTTCAGTGAGCAGCCATTTGAATATGTTCGATTTATCAGCTTTCAGTCACTAACCCATTTTCTCGGCCTATCTTTTCTCAATACTACAGCTGAATTCGATAATTACATCAAAATAACTGAACTTGATAATTTCAAATATCAGTAACAACCAAAACTCCGAACACCATATATTGTAAATTCAAACTAGTGTTGGGCCAGTACAATATTTTGTTTAAATGGATTGGAAACAGCACGCAAACATAACACGCACATTTCAAAATCGGACCCATAAACACCTAATAAACACCTAAAAATGCGAGAAAAACACATAATTTAACATTAAAATAGAAAACATAAAATTAAATTAAAATATTAACAAACACATCAAGATATGCACGAATTGATATAGAAATAACACGATAACAAAAGATTTGACCGAAAAAGTGACAATTTACGAAAATTAAAAGAGTTCATGAATAAATCGAACAAAAATAAAATAATTTTAATCAGAAATGATTGAAATTAAAAGGTAATGAGTAAATTGTAAAAGAAATCGAAAAATAATAATAAATTAGAAATAAATTAGATACATAACGGCAAGGTCAAATTTTGTTTTAACGCATAAAAATTAACACGCAAGGTTAGGGTCACAGAACAGGTATAAATACCAATCCATTTTCACAAAGTTTATATGCTTTTTCACTCAGTGAATAGATTACTTTTTGCCAGAGCAATTTTATTCAAAGGAGCAACTCTCGATAACTGTTTTCATACTGCGAAATCAAGTAACTTAATGTAAGCTCTACTTGATCGTATGTATGGGGACCTCTTGTCGTATGTTGATATGTATGAACCAAACTATGAATGAACCATGATGAAATTGTTTCAACAAATATATGTGGTGGGTTACAGGGTTTCGCATCTTGCTTATCCTTATGGTTGCCCTAGTAACGCCATACAAAATGATTGTAGCTACCACTTGGCACCCATTGCTAGGCAACGTTGGTAATGTGTTCAAGTGGTGGATTGCCCACAAAAATTGAGTATTATCGCTAGTACTGTAATTGCTCGGACAACCCTCGGGTTCATGAGCTGTCGATAGAAGACCTGCGCTCGCTTTTGATCATTTGGTCCTTTGTGTGGAGATTTGAAGTTCATGCTTACTAATAGGAGAAGAATAATATCGTTTTAACGACATAAGGAGAGCATTTACGAAATTTCAATGATCATTCCATTTTAATTAATTATGTGGAAAAATATACAACATTCGATTTAATCACAAATATAGTTTCAAGGAAAAATGTAGTTCGTCTGTCAAGTCAATTATTCACAATGGGTTGTTTTCCAATAGTCGTTCGGCTTTGCGGCGTGCACGTTCTTTACGTCCCGGTCGACGACTGCTAGATGGGGCGGTTGGAGAATCTTTGACAGGTGTAGAGTAGTGGATCTTCGTCTGGTAGGATAACTGGGATGGGGCGAAGATGAGCGGGTAAGTTACCGCTTGCCCCTCCCGACTCGCCGCCAGGGCGACTTCCAGCCCTCGAATTTGAGTCCGGAGACTTTGATTTAACTGGCGCTCTTCTGCCCAGCCTCTTTGACCCGCTGTTAGGCGTTGGTAGACGGATTTTTGCCTGGCCGGGTTCGCCCAGGTAGATTTCACTTGTTGGACCTCTTTGGTCAGCTGTATAATTTGTCCATAAAGCGTCCGATTGCTCTGCTGAGCTCGGGATAGTTCCCGTTGTAATAACTGAGTTGGATTCATAGCTAGCATAAACAAAATTAAATCTAGAGATTCATATTACGAGTGTAAGCACATCATATTAATTTGCATTTAAAAAAAATTCGTATACAACGAGGAAGAACTTTACCTGGCAGAAACAACTAACAATAAGTTATAAGTTTTATTTGTTAAGGATTAATATCACGAGAAAACACAACTTAATAATATTGCTTCAAAACAACACAGGATTGTTACTACTGTTAGGAGAATTTGCTCACCACCCACTCTTCAGGTGTGAAGCCGGAAATGGCCATCGTCGGCCTTTTAGTGCTGCGGGTGCTGGTTGGTGAGGTCTGTTGGGGGTGCCAGTATGAGTTGGCAATCCGACCCGCCAGCAAATCTTCTTCCACATTTGCCAAATGCTGGCGAGCTCGGGCCATCTGCGAATCCAAATCTCGCTGTTGAGACAACAAGTCTTCCAATTGCTGTCGGGCCTGCTGGAGTATTTCTTCTGACGGGCTCCATTGCGTAGATGTGCCCACTCCCAGATTTTCCCGGTCGAGAAATTTCGACGGCGGAAATTCCGGGCATCGCTCTTGGCGGTGTTGGGCCCAAGCCCATCTCCAGCGATCTGCGAGGGAGAGTGTAGCATTGAGAGCTGAAATTAAATATCGTCATTGAATATTCATTTACGGGGAAGCCTCAGAAAGGTGATTATCGATATTATTCTACTTGGAATTTCGGCTAATAGGATTTAACATGGGTTGTGATTTCAGGTTATTGCGGGAAGATACTTCCCTTGAAATATTCCGAGTATTTAACGTCGTAGGGTTTCATCATTTAAGGTCTTGGGTAAGGTGTTTCGTGACTGAACCTATCCTGGGTCAAGAAGAAGACATATTATATTGTTTTGTTGTAAACACCCTTATAATTCCTATCCATTGGTCCCCTTCTTCAATGTCAACAATCTCCTTGATCAATCGAGTGTGTTTATTAGTGAGTGTTAAAAAATATAGCTAGGAGCAACATTTTAGAGGTCTCGTTCTATCGCTGATTTCATAGGCACCTGATAGTTCATTTAGTTACTGAAATAACCAGTATAATCTGAAAGTTATACACCAAGATTGTAAGTGTTAGGAAATAACATTAGCTATCACTTTCCGCAATGAAGCTCCGAGCACTCAACTACAGGACTATTCGTTCTAATCCTAATTCGACGTCAGATTACAAAATCTTGTTACGGAACCGCCCAAGTTGACGACATTGTGCACTGCCGTCTTATGAATGATGCATCGTAATGTAATATTTCATTAAGATTAATGCTGGTGGAAAACTACAAATTAGCTAATAATGTTACTAAGAAATTTTACAATCAAAAATCGTTTATTCATTATTAAAAGCGATAATTATAAAATTCAAAAATGAATTACCACTATGCATGGCGACCAGTTCCGTCAGTCCCTCTCCTTCCAAGAGTGCTTCTGGCCCTCTAATTACTCCTTCGGATTGAGAATTATTTTCCATTGTTTTGGTCGATTAGCCGGATACTGAAAATATTGATTATTCGAAATAAATTGGTTTAGTTATCATTAACATTGATATTGTTTACGCTTGGAATGTATATCCTGCGGAATTTGTCTATTTCCGTTCATTGAATAATTAATGATTAACTTTCGGCGATTGACGAAAATTCGACATTTCGCGATCTGGTAAGTTTTGTACTTTATATCTTAGTTTTTAATGTTATTAATTCGTTTAGAATTTCATCAAGCATTTCTATTGTATTTGTCGGGGGTGATCTTTAAGTACGGCAGCACAATGGTTAAGTAAATGGTGGGTAGTTTAATTTGTGATTCAATTTCGCACGATTTTGACGTCCTTGTAGGGATTCAGAGTCTACTCTCTACTTGACTATTGGGACGATCCTTTATTACTTATCAACGATGTTATTCGCTATTTATTGGATGATGGAGTATTTATTGTGCAAGGAAGAATAGATTTTTGAATCTTCGAAGATTTTAGTTATTTTATTCCATCCATTACGATATCTACGGAATATATTTTCTCACATTTTGGATTCTTGGAATTATGGGGTGCAATCATCAATTTCTTAAGTAAAATTTTGTTCGTCTTACTTTGAATTTAATTAATTAAAATTTAATCCCGTCGACGTAATTTATCTACAAAGTTAATTTATTAATAACGCGAATTTTATTTTATAACAACGATTCGGTTAATTTAAATTACGGGTACATATTATTGGCGATTTTCCACGATCTTACACAAATCTGTACTATGTAGATTTTACTATCTTGCGTTATGTATTGGCTGTGGGCCGGAAAAATTTCGACAGTATTAATTTTAGTTTATTTAAATATATAAAAACAATTCATTAATATTAATAATATTTATTAAACAAATAAACATAAATTACCCTCCATTTCAATCCATACCATAAAAATTTCATAATATTGCATAAAATAGAACAAAAATACCTCTCTCCCCACGCCGACATCCAAGCAGAGCTCTACCGAGGTTGCGAGGATGTGACGTGGAGAGAGGGCTCCAACATAAATATTTCTCACCTAAAAAATAAGATTCTGAAGGTAAATTTTTAAAAAGAATTCAAAAATGTTTTGTTTCGAAAAACGGTTTCAAAAATGGTTTTTGGTTAAGTTTAATGTGAAAATGGATCAGTATTTATACCTATTTTCCTCGCATGTTAAATTTGATGCAGTAAAACAAAATTCGACCTTGTTATTTTCTAGTAAATTCTATCTTTATTTTTTTTTTTTTTTGATTTATTTTAATAATTTTTCATTTAGAATTTTTATTAAATTATTACTAATTCAAATCTTTTGATTTAAGTTTCATTTTCATGAACTTTTATTAATTTTTCAATTTTGTCGAATTTGTTGTGTTTTCTTGTTATGTTTATGTTGGTATCGTGCGAATCTTGGTGCGTTTTGTTATTATTTTAATTTATTTTTATGTTTATTAATTTATTTTTAATTCTCTTTTTTTTTCATATTTGATAAGGTTTAATTGGTGTTTCAATAGGTTTATTTAAATTGCATGTTATATTTGCGTGTGTGTTACTGATCCATTTAAACATTCCTCAAGGCCGTTTACGTTCTGGCCCAACATATGTATTGTTGGGCCAGAACACTTATGGCCTTGGAAGATGTTTAAATGAATCGGTAACACACATGCAAACATAACAAGCAAATTTAAAATAAACCTATTAAAACATCAATTAACCCTAACAAAATATGAGGGAAAAAGATAATTAAATATAAAATAATAAACATAAAAATAAATTAAAATAATAACAAATTCGACAAAAAGTTGATAAATTGATAAAAGTTCATGAAAATGAAATTTAAATCAAAGAATTTGAATTAGAAATAATTCAATAAAAATTCTAAATAAAAAATTATTAAAATAAAATAAAAAATAATAAAAATAAAGAATAGAATACACTAGAAAATAACAAGGTCGAATTTTGTTTTACTACATCAAAATTAACACGCGAGGTTAGGGACAGAAAATAGGTATAAATACCGATGCATTTTCACATAAAATTTAACCAATTTTGAATCAAAAATCATTTTTGAATTTTGTTTGAAAACCTATTGTGAATTATTTTATTTTAGGTGAGAGATAGTTTATTTGGAACTCTTTCTCCACGTCACATCCTTGCAACCTAGGTAGAGCTCTGCTTGGACATCGGCGTGGGGGAGATGTATTTTTATGAAAATTTTATTGGAATGGATTGTTATGGTAACTTTGTATTTTACTTTGATATATATTAATAAATATTTATAACGTAAAAATTCGTTTTTATAAAATTAACTAACCTATTTTTCGAAATTTTTCCGGCCCACAGCCGACACACATCGCAAGTTAGTAAAATCGATATACAACTCAGACTCGTGTAAGCGCGTGGAATATCGCCAATGATCTGTGCCCGTGAAGACCCAGCGTGCGGAACGCAGGGGTTGGAACGTCAATATTATCCCGTATAGAAGAAACGAGAAATAAGGAAGAAGTCTTTTGGCTACTTCCTCGTTTCTCATTTCTGCAAATTCGACCTAAATTATTCTACACACGGCTCAAAATCATCACACCGAGTAGTCCAGTCAGCACTCATTAACTATAATATAAACAAAAATTACGTTTTAAGGCCTATTAAAGGGAAAGGGTACGGGAATTAAACTAAAATGAAATCGCTGCTATAAATCAATAAATTCAACTTAATTATAACTGCTAGTTTCTAATTGTTATCAAATAAATCGTTCGAACCCCTAATAAAGTGAAGAATTTAAGTCCGAGATTAGACGCGCCTTGCCGAACACCCCGACGAATCTAAAATCATTGCCACATAATTAAGAATAATCGTTTGCGTTTTCGGAATCTAAATTTGATTCGGAAGTCCCCCATCATAGATTAACATTATTATTGAAATGTTATTGAGAAATCGGATAAGAGCCTAATGGTTATGAAAATTATTAAAATTAAACCACCCTACAGAATCACGACAATATCCCCCACCCGCAAAGATAATAATCAATTCGTTAAACCCTTCATAATTAAAATGCATATAGTTAGATGAGTCCAAGCACAAGTTAAATTATTTTGAAAACAAAAACTAACGAAGTATTATAATAAAATTCCAAAAACAGATCAGGAGAGAAATGTTCAACACGCCTATCATTCCGCAATGTGAATCGAATGGATAACTCTTCCGTGATACCACCAACATAAAGGAGTTAAAATATTTCGTCCCAGAAAATTTTGATCAAATCAAACATTTGGGTTTCCCTGAGATAGATCAAGGATAGAATTAATAAAGGAAAGAAACGTACCCGACACACTCCAAAAATATCTTCCCGCAACATAAATGCGACGACAATAGGCACTATGGGGGGAATCCACTGAAGAAATATCAAAAATAACCGAATAAGAATCAAAATTTACCTGAGATATTAAGCAAATGAGGGCTACCATCAACCGGAAACCGTAAGTCCAAATTAAATGAACCGAAAATTCTCATGATCTGCGAGATTGGTGTTTCCATAAACACTTTATTTATATCATAAATATAGATTAAATTCTATCAATGTAAACAGAATTTTCCACACAATTCTCCGTGATTAGTCACAAGGCCGCGAACGTGTATGCATCAACACTAGTTAAATAATTAGGTATGGACGCCATCCGGTCATTGTACTGTTAATTTTAATTTTTAAACATGGATCTGCCAATCATGGCGTCAACAGGAGAAATACTAAAGGAGTCGAGTATCCCAAGTCAAGGTAATTTACATCAACGTTTCATTTTAATAAATGTTAATACTATGTTTTTCGAAAATTTTAAATTAGCCAAATTCATAAACTTCAAATTAAATAGTTATTCTCATTCTCCATGCATTATTAAAAAGTTTTAGCCATTATTATTTATAAATTTCAGGTTATTCCATTTCGTTGATATTCATTATTATTACCTTACCAATTTTTGAAATTGATGTTTATGAATTCAGGAATTTCGAGCTCGATAATTATCATTGTTTAAAATCAAGGTTTATGTTCCGAATAATTACTATTGAATTTTCCCCACAACTTCGACATTAATGATTCTATGATTTCAGGACGGTAGGATTAATTTCATGGTTTTATAGGTTTGTGAAATCTACCAGTATTGTTGCTTCGCGGAGTAGGCGACCGATAGTTGTCCTCTATTACAAGCTGATAGTTTGCATTGTCCCATAGAATACCATCTGACAGTTATGTCACTCCTTAAGTTTCTGACCGATAAGTATTTCCATTTCATGAGGTTTAGAACCTAAACGAACTAGTATTCCGTGAACACTCAGATGACGATTACGCGCACTGTCTTAAATCTTAAACCAACGAACGTTTACCATACATGTGAAGCTGATGATCGTTTTCATCCCTTGAATGTCAAATTGATTACTATGTTTAAACTTAATTAGTATTCACTTACCTAAGTTTTAATCCGGCAACTGAAGCTTTGTTTCATAAATCATGCATTACCAATCGTGAATGCGACCACCGACGACTTGAGCAGGCCTACCGACATCTGTGCGAAATAGAAATGAATGGATAACCGACTCCAACCCTTTTGTTATACATCGAAGTGCGGGAAAAGGTTTTTTTTTATCCACAACAACTATCCTCCAATAAACGCTTATGATCCCCATAATAATGAGTCGATATGGGCGATGTCTTGACGTCAACACGCTAACTGAGGAATAAAAGACTATGCCACTGTTAATAAAGGATCTACTGAAACTATGTTATACCGGTTCACCTAATCATAATGCTATTTATTTTAGAAGAGCCAATGCCTCTTGAGTGGATCCCCGCACACGTGGCAGAAGAATGGCGTCGGGCTTGGAAGCGGGCCCGGCCGACAACAAGCCTCGAGGAGCTTCAACCCAAGAAACCACACCTGACCGCCTCACAGATGCTGGGTATGGAGGATGACCCCCGTTGGGCCAGGGAACAATGTAACCAACAATATCCTGCCGAGGAGATTCGAAACCACGCACGGAACCTCCTCGCCCATTGGGAAGGGATTCAATGGCATGTCGATCTGAACGTCGTCAAGGCCAGGATGTATTTAGCCAATGTCGAAGAGGACATCTCCGTCGGACGCATCGCCGAGATCTATCCAGCCCGACCGGCCCGCAATACTAGACAACCAGTAGCTATTATCCCAGGCTACTCTCCCGAGGAGGGGGTTAGGAAGTTCTTGGAGGAACCCTAACTTCCCGGACAAGAGGAAACGAGATCAACAATCTGTGTTATTTTAGTTGAATTAAAAATCTTAAAAATGTTAATGATGAAATTAAGGATTTTTATTACAGATATGACATCCGCCCAGATATTACAAACTGAACTCACTCATGTGAGACGTGCAAACGCGAATCTTCTTGACCAAATAACTCAAATAACCCGAGAAGCCCAGCAGATCAAGTCTACCTGGTCGGACCCGAAGAAGACGAAGGCTCTCTACCTCAGGATCGCCGCCACGCAAAAGGGCTGGGCAGAGGAGCGACTACTCAACCAGAGCCTCCGAACACAAATCCGAGGACTGGAAGTTGCCCTGGCTGCAAGTCGGGAGGGGCAAGCGGTAACTTACCCGCTTATCTTTGCCCCGTCCCAGTTGGCCTACCAGAATCAGATCCATAATTCCACACCGGCTAAAACTTCTTCTACAGTCCCGTCAAGCGGTCACCGGCCGGGACGCAAAGAACGTGCCCGCCGCAGAGCCGTACGTCTACTGAACAACGCGAATTAAAAGACTGCCCTGACATATTAATAATTTTTTTATTTTTTATCTTAATAAATAGAATCGTAATTGTGAGTAGATCTAAAATAGTATGTTCCCGATATGATTATAAATAGAATAGTCGTCGGAAAATCGTGAATACTCTCACTGTGTCGTCGAAATGGTGTTCCTCTCCTACTGGTCAGCACGAATTTTGAATTTCTTACACAAGGGACATAGTAAAGCGAGCATAGGTCTTCTATCGACAGCTCGTTGAACCCGAGGGTTGTCCGAGCAATTACAGTATTAGTAATAATGCTCACTTTTTGCGGGCAATCCACCCACTCGAACACATTTCCAACGTTGCCTAGCAACGGGTGCCGAGTGGTAGTTGAAGTAATATTTATATGGCGTTACTGGGGCAACAATAAGACGACTCAAACAAATAACGAAACCCTGTAACCCACCAGTATTATGAAAAATGAATCTTCAGTTTTATGTCGAAATTTTTCTGGCCCACAGCCACACATCACACAAGAAAGTAAAATCATAACACAACTAGTCACACTGTGAAGGTGCGGTTTCTCCGCCTATAGCGTGTGCCCGTGAGAGCTCTGTCGTGCGTAACGACGGATCTCGAACGTAAATATTCTACCCATTATAGGGGCGGTGGGAAGATTGAGAACTAGTCTTTTGGCTGGCTCTCTTTCACCCATCTCCCGTAAAATCGACCTAAATATCTAATTACAAATCGGCTAAAATGATAACACCGAGTAGTCCAGTGGGCACTCGTAAAATCTAATATGAACACAAGAACCTTAGGACTAAAATTAAGGCTCGGGTAGTGGGGACTTGAAACCGATGTGATGCAGATAAATTTAATAACTAAATGGTGATTAATTTCATTTAAAGTAATTGAATCTATGACTTAAAACTCGACATAAATAAATTAATCTAAATAAAATGATGGAAGTATAACTAAATTTGTGACCAGAATATTATATAAAGAGTATACCTTTGTAATTTAATCGAAAGATAGTAATTAATTAAATAAAATGATCCATAATTAAACTACTCATGTAATGAAAATCAAGTAAAGATCCACAAGTGTTTAACGATTTGAATTATCGTCGGGTTTAATCTAAACTAACAAAATTTATGCGTATGAAGCCAGAGGAAATGGAGTAAAGGGACGGAACTGCAAACGATAGAGTAGAAATAACTGATTCCGAGAAAATTTACGACAGGATATAGATCCGCTAACATTTCGTAAAAGTAGTAATAATTAAAGCATTAGGCATTGATGAATCGTAAACCAAATTAATGATTAGATTTGAATCCTTCTAACCAATTTAAAAATAAAGATATAATTAATGGATCCAAGGATAATTCAATGGGTTAAATAATAAAATTATACTACCAATAACAGATAAAAGACGACAAAAATGATCATATTACACGCACCTGACATGAATAAATAAATTAATAAGAACGATCCACACAAGGGTAGCAGATTAATAACAATGAAAATCTCGCAATATAGTTCATAATTAAAGATAAAGGAGTTCAGCATTCATGAGAGAATCCATGATGATTCGAATGTGATAAATTTCCCACGAATAGTATTAAGCCTGTAGATCCGAATGAAACCTAAGAGACACCCTGAAATTGATGGAAGTAATAAAATCAGAAGTTCCGACCAAATTAGCAAACCATATAGTTCAACATCACAACCCAACGAAACATCAGAGTAAAGATTTAGACTCTTCCCCAACCTCGGTATTCTCTTCATTGAATAGCTGTCGTCGAATATTCCACCCAGCAGTTTTCTCCATGACAAGCACTTACCGTTGAACATTTTCAGAAACAGCAGTATTCCGGAGTAAATTGCAATAGAGTGCATTTTTAATTTACCGACGTCGAATAGGAGCAACAATTTAGATAGAAAATGTCCTAATAATCCATTTATCGAGTTGGCAACGAGATTAGCCACGTACTAATCCATAGAATCAATAAAGAGTAATTCGATCGTAATTATACTAAATAAACTACAGACAGGTCATAGTCTGAGTTTACAGCAGAATAAACCAACTACAATCCGACGCGAATGACAGGTCAATGATGTTAATCACACAAGATCGTAATAACAAAGACGATAAGATGATCAATGACAATGGACTTTCACCTCCAACCTGAACGAATAATAAATAATAGTCGACATCAATAATAAATTTGCTAATAACTTATAAAAATTATAATAACATTCAACCGCGAGAAAGAATAAATTAAATGTCAGTTCACTCACTCCACCACGCCCTCGCAAATAAACTTAAGAATATAAAAGAAAATAGTAGGAACTCACATCTCATACCGCATAAACTTCGATGAATCACCAATCAACTAGTACTGATCATAGACGCGTTCGAACCCGAGACCCCTTACAAGGTCGAATTTCGAGGAACGATGCCCGAATGCCTAGTGGAGAGAGACAATCAGGTATTTTCACACGCTACAATTTCATTTTTAACTAAAATTCACCCATACCAATACTCTATTAAAGTAGAATAAATCACTAATATCCATAATTTGCATGCACAGGCACGTAAAAAAAAATGATTCGTAATTAAATCTTTTATGTATTTAGATCGCAGAGACCCATATGGCAGTTGGAACGACAACTCCCGAGTGACTCTCCAGATTCCGAGCGCTTCCGCCGCTCGATACCGCCAAGTGCTGTGGGATAACGGATACTTGTTATCCACCTATGGAGACTCAAGCTGGCCGAGAAGATCAGAATACCAAGCCGAGGAGATCGAATTACCGAGTATCGCGATCAAGCGCGAGCCGGGCAAACATCCAGCACAAGAAGCCCGCCAGCAAGCCGAATTCACAGTCATGAAGATGGAGGAGTTAGAAAGAAAATACCACCGGAAAGCGGTGTTAGCCAGACAACGGCTAGCTTAAGTGAACACGGACATAGCAAGTGGAGCTATCCCGAGCACCGATGGATTCCCGCCGGAATATGGAGTGTCCTTCGAGTTAGACGACCCGAAACTGAGACAGATGACGGCACCGACTAAATTGGTGTTACCGGAAAAACTCATTCAGTCAACACTCCGAAATCGACTCGGATCCCGCCAAACGGGCGATCATGCGTATGCGAGCAGGCATCCCAAGTGGAACTTCAATAACAAAGACCGAAGAAACGAACGTTTCCATGACCATAAATGAATCGAACCGATATGTTGATTAGTTTTTGATAACAATAAATGTTTAGGTTTCACGAGTTGTTCAATTTTTACTTTTATAAATAGACAACTTTGATACTAGTATAATTAAAGGATATAAACTTTCTGACCCTTTTGCAATAAATTTCTAAATATTTTATAGACAATAAATGATATAAAAAGGTAGAACGTTTTTCTTTTATTAAACCTTGGCCAACCAGAGAGTTAACACCAACTAACTGAGACGCATGAGACGTACCCGATAATACATCGTAAAAATAATTAACACGTTGACGGACAGTAGGAACAAGCGAAGTTCGAAAATTGACACTATATGTTTTTGTGATTTTTAGAATGTTAGAAGTATAGATTTACTCTTTCTGCTTAAATAAACTTAATTTTGATTAATTTAGTACCTTTAATTAGGTTGCGGCTATAACCGTCATGGCGCCAGCGGACTCTATACACTAAGTGATAGGACGATGGCGGCTATAACAGCAAAAATTTAAAAACGTAAATGACAGGTTTAATGGGTTCAAACAAGCAATTTTTGTATGCAACAAAGTATTTTTGGGAGTTTTACACGAAATGTTAGTTCTTAATCAAACAAAAGATGTTTTCAAAACACGACACTATGCTTCTACGTATACGCCAGTAAGTGCACATTTGTGCTGCTATAGCCGTAGTGTCTAAAAACGACCGTTTCGTTTTGGACGGCTATAGCAGTCATGCCACATTGTGAACTTCGCTTTGACGGCTATAGCCGCAATTGTCCGTCAACGTGTTAAGAGAGAGGATCGATAGGATTGAATCAACATTGTAAACGACTAATCATTTAAATATTGTAATTTTAGAAATGAAAGCCACGAAAATATTACATCAAGAGTTGAAAGAACTTAGACGAGAAAATCAGCACCTACACCGACAACTCCTTCAACAGAGTTGAGAGATGCAACAGTTGAAAGCCACTTGGGGCCGAACCCACAAAGATGAAAGCATTGTACCAGCGCCTCACTGCCGCACATCAGGGCTGGAAAGAGGAAAGAATGTTAAACCAGGCGCAGCGAACACAAATCAAAGGACTGGAGGTCGCCCTGTCGGCATGCCAATAGGGAAGTGCAGTGACTTACCCTCTGGTATTCACTCCGGCACAATTGGCCTATCGCGACCAAGAAAAAGCCCCATCCACTAACAAGAAACCCCGATCACACGCTCGACCAGGTCGAACCGAACGGTTGCGACGACGCGCCCAAGGAGTGGCCAAATGAAATAATAAACCCATGTCTGATGATAATTTGATTTGTTTGATATTAAATAAAAATTGTTTAGTTTATTATGTTACTATTTGTAAGTAAATATAGAAAAGAGAAGTATTAAAAAGACAGTAATAAAGGGACCTGAAATAGAAGACGGACATAGGCCTTATACGGCAGTCCGCTGAACGCGACATAGGACTAACCCTTAGCAGTTCTGACATCGGAACTCACCTTTGGACTTCCTGTGACCAGTGGTTACAGTACCAACGTTGCCTAGCAACGGGTAACCATTGGCGGGAGCAAAACTATTTTGTATGTTCGGGGTGAAGGTCATCCACACCACTAACCCCACACTAGTTATCATAATATAGAGATTTATTTCATGATCTTTCGACTTGTTTGAGTTGCCGACGGATGCGTTCCGCTCTTCCTGACCTAGAGTGCGGTTGACTCTTTGAGGCGACTTTGTTCGGCTGGCTTTGATCTCAAAAGCCACTTGCGCTGGGTCAAATACCAACGGATAGGTTACGGAGCTACACTACCCTCCAAACCTCGTATCTGGGTACGTTTGGCCTGTACCAACATCTTTTCTTCCCTCCATCCTTGTTGGGCTGTGATTAATCTCTGGTAAATTTGTTTGGCTCGTAACGGTTTGACCCAAGTTGACGTCAGCTTCTGCATTTTGCGACTCATCTTGAGTATCTGCGAAAGCTGCTACGCATTTTCTTGTCGTAATTTTTACAATTCCCTTCCAATAGAACGCATCACATCCATATCTAAAAAAATAATAATTTTGTCAGGACGTCATTCGAATTCATCAATTCCTAAATTTATTCTAGTAATCGACATATTGGCAAATACCACATCATCTCATAGTTAGACCACTAATCCCATTTATTCAGTGTATTCGATCAATCTGCTAACTTGTTGTTGGTGACTTAATGGTGTACATGTGGCTGTGACAATCTCTATTTAACTCTGATTTTCCTATGATTAACTATCTTATGTATTTGTTCGGGTGAGTGATCTATAGAGTTTACAAGGACTCTCGTCAAACTCTAAAAGATAAAAAGAAAATTTTGTACTTATTTTACTTAATTATTAAATCTAAATCACAACTAAAACTAAACTTTTATTAAGTCATAAAATGAGCTTGTGATCGATCTCATCCACGGCCGTTGAATCTATTATATCTAGGCCGTTGGTAGTGTGGGGTTAGTGGTTTCTAACGTTGACCCCTTTACATACAATGCATTTTTGTCATCCAATGGTTATCCGTTGCTAGCCAATGTTGGAACTGTAATCACTGGTTATGAAACCGCCAAAGGTGAGCTCTAACTGTGGACCGGAACAGGGTTTTGTTTAAATGAATCGGTAATAGCACGCAAACACAACACGCAGATTTAAAATAAGATCCATAAAACATCAACTAACCACTTCAAAAGATGAGAAAGAAATAATTAAAATATAATATTGAAAACATAAAAATAAACGAAAATAATAACAAGATGCAACAAGATCCACATGAAATAAACACAGAAATAACACGAAAACACCAAAATTTGACCGAAAATTGACAATTTATTTAAAGAAACAAGAGTTCATGGAAATTAGAACAAAAATTAAATAATTCGAATTGGAAAAAATTCAATTAAAAATCAAAATTGTCAAATTAAACCATGATAATAATAAAATTAGAGTTAAAATATACAAGAAATCACAAGGTCAAATTTTATTTTACTACATCAAATTTAACACGCAAGGTTAGGGTCACACAATAGGTATATATACCAATTCATTTTCACAGAATTTTAACTCATATACTCGTTTTGAACGGACACACTTTGTCTTAAAGCAAATTTGAAGAAATCTTAGAACTCTGTAAGTGGACGATTTTTCGGAGAACCTTCTCCACGCAACGCACAAATAACCTCAATAGAGCGCTGTTTGGGTGTCTGTGTGGGGAAGGATCATTATGTGATGTATGCCCAGAATGATGAAGCCAATTATGAAACTATCTGTACTACAACAATAAACGTGTTAACAGTCATTATGTCGTGTCAAAAATCTTTCTGGCCTACAGCCGAAACAGTACCGCAAGTTATTAAAATCCACACACCCCAACCGAACTGTGTAAGTGCGGTGTAAGTTCGTGTCCGTGAAGGCTACGGCGTGAAAACGTAGGAGCCCAAACGTCAATATTATCCTTTTATAGGGGAAATTGGGAGGTAAGGGAGTAATCTTTTGGCTACTCGTTCGCCATTCGTTTCTCGAAAATTCGACCTAAAATTATAAATGACAGTCGTTCTAAAATCTCAACACCGAGTAGTCCAGTGGACACTCGTAATCTTTTAATATCGACATAAACAATCTTAAGGACAAATAAAGGGGGGTGACGGGAAAAGACGTCGTAAATCGTTGCTATAATGAAAGTTCAATATCAGTAAAAATAATAGTAGATATTAAAAATTTAGTTGCTATTATGAAAGTTCAATATCAGTAAAAATAATAATAGATATTAAAAATTTAGTTACTATAATGAAAGTTCAACATCCGTAAAAATGTAATAGACATTATAAAATTTAAGTTGCTCTGATGCAAGTTCAACATCAGTCAAAATACTAATAGGTATTATATAATTAAGTTGCGATAACAAAGTTCAACCGTAGTAAAGGTGCTAACAAGTATTCTATAATCCAATTGCTATAACAAAAGTCCAATATCGGGAAAGCACTAATAAGTATTAAGTTACCATAATAATAAGTCAGTATCAGGAAAAATGCTAATGTGGGGTTTATGGTTTCGGTGACCTTGACCCCAGATGAAAAATATTGTCTTGCCCCCAATGGTTACCGGTTGCCAAGCAACGTTGGTAATGCAACCACTGGTTATGGGATCGCCAAAGGTGAGCGCCATATAGGAACTGCTAAGGTCCGATCCCATGGTGGGTTCGACGCACTACCGATAGGAGGTATGTGTGCGATTTCTCATTCTGGTCCCTTTCACGTTAATGTTTCTCTCATTTGATCAGTTATCTTTCTTTCAAACCTCTATAAAATCCTTATTGCCTCGCGTGATTTTCTCTAGGTCACTATCAATTAATTTGACAATACGAAGACAATCAACTAAAATTTTTATTGATTATGACATTCTCGTTGTATCTGTTCCGAGAGCCTCATCGACCGTCGTTTTGCTCTCTCTATCTTTCCCGGACGACGTTGAGGTGGTTTCACCGTAGGTTTGGTGGCGTCTGTTGTGGCTCGATACGCCAACTGTGCAGGTGCAAAGACCAGGGTGTAGGTGAAAGCTTGGTCTTCCTAGCAGGCCGCGAATTTGAGTCTTCATGGCCTGTCCCAGTCGCTTTTCTTCGGCCCACCCACGTTGGGCGGCCGTCACCCGCCGGTACAGGGTTTTCACTTTGGTTGGCTCTATCCAGGTTGATTTTATCTGGTGAATTTTCTTTGTTAGCTGTAGTAATTGCCTATGGAGATCAGTATTCTCCTTGCGTGCGCTTTTGAGAGCCGTATTTAGCATCGTGCAGGGGTCCATCTCTACAATAAAAACGGGTCATTAACAGTTTACTTCATCTAGTGTACAATAGATACTATTAGTGGTACGATATTTTAAGATGTATTCCGTCTAATCTAATGTTAAGTAATGGTTTTTTTTGGGAAAACTTTCTTATAATAAATGTGAGTATGAGAATAAACAATAAACCCAGAAAGATGGATTTCATGAAATTCAATTATGACGAGAATTTGAATAATAGTTCATTGGGTTTTGCCTCGATGTTCTGCGCGTGTAGGAGTGATCCCACTCAGACCTCCGATCTCCAGTCTCTGTTCTCATTCCTCTTGGGACTATTTTCTTCGGCATGGACACGGTCATGGCTTGGGTTGGCGGATTCACTCTGGGATCGTCGAGCTCGAATGAGATGCCATAGGAAGGGGCATACCCATCCGTGCTCGGAATCAGGCCAGCTGCGATGTCCTCGTTGATCTGAGCTAATTGATGGCGAGCTCATTCCACCTGCTTGTCGGTCCTTCTTTAATGGGCTTCTGAACGTGCTAAGATCTCTTCAGCCCGGCTTCGGAGTTCGCGAGCCGGATTCCGTCCTGACACACATTTGACTGCTACGTAAGGCAACTTGACATCTTCTGTTCCTCCTTGTCGCCGAATCTCGACTCTCTTACCGGAGAAATCATAAATCCCGTATCCCACATTGCCTGTCTACATCTAGCTGCGGAGTGGGATAGGAATCTCATCGTGATCCGAGATTCGTCCACCCATGAGTCTATTAGAATGAATATTATTAGATTTTATGATTATATGGTGAGCATGAGGACTAAATACAATAGTTTAATGAATACGCGGATGACTTAGATCAAAAATATTTGTAATTTGTGATGGCTTAATAGTGGTTCACGACAGAGGATCGTCTAGATTAGTTCTCAAATCTGACGTAGTTTGGGGTTCATGCGTCGTACGTTTCGTTGAGGTCATTTATTGTGTCGATGAGAACGATATCAGTTATTTAGGTCCTGGTGGTTCGATTTCTATGGTCCCATTTAATAAGCATAAGGTCAAGGGGAATCTTCACTTTCTTAAGTGGCAATTCAACAGTGTATTTCGTTGGTTTGGACACAGAAGCGAGGAAAATCATTTACGTCTAGCATGGGAGTTCGTTTACCTTAATTGTGACCAATGGATCATAAGACTGATGAAGGAATTAAATTATTCATTCCTGACATAAAAATAATAACTGGTGTTCGACAAAATCACTACACTGACGTAATATTATTTATTAGATATCGTAATTTTGGTGTTCGGCAGATCACTAACTGACCACAACTAAGTCACTCGTTTCTACATAGAATTTAGTATTATAATTCGAGCTTGGTAAATCACTAGGCTGACACAAAATTTAATCACTTATTTTTGAATGGGAATTCCTATCCACATTCGAGCTTGACAAATCTCTCAACTGCCGAAATCATTAGATCATTTAGTGCTGTATAGAATCTAATAGCATAATTTGAACTTGACAAATCACTAAGCTGACTAAACATTACATCATTTATTTTTGCATAGAATCTCATAGTAAGATTTGAGTTTGACAATCACTAACCTATCGAAATATTAAATCATTCATTTGTTTAGAATTTAGTATCATGATTGGAGCTTTTCCTTTGTTTTTACTGCGATTTCTCAACCGACAAGGGCTATTTTCCTTGTCCCGACTTGGTTCTCTTGGTGGCGTGTACAAGGGCTTTCATAAAGTTCTTAGTAGAGAGAATTGACTGGACAGGTTGTATGAAATCGAAATTTTTGTTTAAATTTAAAGGAGCAAAATAGCAAATTCAATTTCTTACTTTCCTGAGTGTCAGTCCTTCGCTCCATTGTGATCTCCTCTGTGGCAGTGGTGTGAGAGGGGCGGCCTCTGATCTGTGGATCTTTTCGTCTATACGAGTTCATTTAATTAACACCAAAAATTTTCTAACTTCTCGTCAATGATCTGACTATTTATACCACACATACTACTACTGTAGGTGTGCATGCACTGTACAACTCGTTCTCGTGGTGACATTCTGTCTATCCAATAATTTTATGAATTTTCTTATACTACTTTCCGACCAGTATACATGATATTTTGTAACAGGTCGACGTCAAATGTTTTCTCATGACGTGGCAATTCCCTGCCATACCCACTGGTTTGGATCGAGTGAATCTTTTATTTCCACGTCTACAATTCGTTCCTAAATTTTGTTGGTTTGCATTGTTGACTTTCATTTATTTAATCACTTCCAGGTTGCTCCGTGATTGTTTCTCCATTGGGACTTGGATTTCGTTTTATTACCAAACATTTGAGGTTGAATAAATTTTGTATAATTGTATTACGTGAATTGTTTTTGATTATAGCTTCGCATCTCATGAGACAGAAATTTATTTGTGATCCTGGTGCATTCGCAAATTTCAACGACTTTAAAGGATTCCCAACTTGATTTTCTCCTATTCGATTGGACGTCGCTCATTGTCGAAACGGTATTACCGCCTGATGTGCTCATTATAATTAATATACTGTATGCATCGAATATTCTGTTGTTTTCATTTGATTATTATTATGGTTGGTTAGAATGAGTCTCTTCTGCACGATCTTCTACAAAATTAATTGGGACATAGTACACCTTCCACGTGGTCATATTTGCATTTTATTTTTCCTTTTTTTTCTATCACTAAACTAATTCTATTCTTCGGTGGTAAATTTGATTAATTTATGTTATTCTCAGGTTCGTAATTTTGTCATATGCCAAAATGGTGTACTATAAATTGTTAATAGATTTGAGGTTAATTTAACGCGTATATTTCCTGCTTCTGACTTAAATGGATAATGTTATCCTAATTAAATTTTGTTACTTTGTCTGGTGGTCGAGTTATTTTTCAAAGGAGACGTTTTGGATAATGATTTATCTTTACCTTTGAGCAATTTTACAAATTACTAATAGAATATTTGAACAATAATCAAAAGGTAAAACAGTTATAAAGAAAATATCATCAACTAAAATAATAACACAATTTTTATTAAAAATTCAATTTGGCAATTTATTTACTATGTCTAAATTTTATGAGGTAACATTTTTGGATTGTATCATTAACTATACCGTTTGCGTCGATGTTCGTAGCGTCGGCCCCTCGTCGTCATTTAAACATCCTTATATACGGTTTTAAGTTATACTAATTAGTTATTTTGGTGTAGTTAATCTCTCGGGCTTTCTCGAATGATATCGTTATTTTAATTTAGGATTTAGTTGGAGTAGTTTAGACATAGCAATTTTTTCCGAATTCTTTCACCACTTCCTTCCCTTTGAGTTGACCTTAGGGTAGTTATGTTAACGTTATGATTTTAAGAGTGCTCACCGAGCTACTCAGTGTTTACGATTTTTAGCCGTTATGTGCAATGATTTTAATTTGGTCGAAATTATAGGAAAATGAGTGGTGGAGGAGTAGCCAAAAAACCACTTCTCCTCCTCCCAATTTCCCCTATGACGGATATTATTGACGTTTAGGCCCTGCGTTATTCACGCCGGAACCTTCACGGGCACAGGCTATTGGCAGATAAATTGCACTTAGGATGCTTCCCATTGCGATGGCTCTGTTAATTTCAGCTATATGTTGTCTAGCCCGCTTCACTTGCCTATCCGTCTGGCGCTGGTGCTCTTATGGCAAAAAAAGGAAGGTCCACTTCTCCGAGACCTCTTTGAGCGCCTGCGCGAGATTTCCTTACTGGCGAGATTGAGAACCCCGCATCCCACATGGTTTGCCGGCATCTGGCAGCCGAATGTGCGGGAAATCGCACTGTGACGCGGGATGCGTCGATCCAAGAGTTATCTGAAATTTATAACGATTATTGAGGCCTGAATAATCCTCGGTCAACTCGTCATATTATATACAAAATCGTCTGGGTCGGTTTATTTTTAACGAGTTAAAAAAAATGTTCTTCTAATTCCTTCCTTCCTATATTATAAGTTTTTATTCAATTGAACAAATTACATGCAGACACGGGTAAGTATGTATGTCCCTATATTATAACTTTATTGATTTTTCATTTTATTATAGGAGTTTTTAATGAATTGAATCAGGTGTATTGGTTGTGTGGCTGTTGCAATACATTTCTCTGCTATTGATTTTTGTGCCTCTCCTTATTTCAACGTGGAATACTTACGTGGCAACCATAATACAATTTATAATGTCCATATTTTCTACAGTTTTGCTATCGTGTCGATTTGGGTTTCTCTATTTCGAATATCTAGGAGATCTATTCCTAGTGGGGTCCGTAAATTTAATGGAAGTGAAACTGTCTCTCACCATTCAGAATTATATTATGTATCGGATCTATATTTTCCGTGGACTCTCTCGAAAGGCGGAATGATGGGTCGCTCAGTGGATATCGCACGTTTGGTATTAGACAAAGTCTCGACATGGCCCCTCATTTAAGCAACCATGGAGTCTATGTCAATGGAGTTATTCCCGCGGTTGGTAATCGTGTTTATGTCTGAAGGTGGTAGATCTATCCAAAAAATACTCATCTTATTGGTTTTGTCTTAATTTTAATTTTATCATGTTTTCTTCTATTTACTTGGACAGAATTTTGGCGTGGCTGGTTCTAATGTAATGATTAACCCTAATTAGGTTTGCTATTAAATTATTCGAATTCTATGAAACTTTATTATTCTCTATCATAACGAGAGTCTTCGGCTGTAATTGGTTAGTTTCCGGGGTTAGCAGGTGAATTCTCGTTAAAATAATGAAATTTCAGTACTTATCACCATTTCCTACTATTAAATTGCCTGCTTTTCGCTGATATTGACTCTTGTGATGATAACAAATTTTCTACTTCCAATCCTCGGGTGGTAACAATTTTATTAGGTCCCTTTGGTATTGATCCCTATTTATAGCAGCTGGGTTTTCACGCTTATCATTATATTATGGGTCATTTGGTTATTCTAATGACCTTAAATATTTGTTTATTGTGTATTATTACCCCTTTCGTTGCTACTTTATTAGTTCCTCAAATATTTTACCCGTTATTTACTTCATGCTTTGTAATCTCTTAATATCAATCTACATTTTTTCGTGACATAAATCGCTCATTAGATTCGCTGATATTAACCCTCCTTCATTATTTTGAATAGTAATTAGAGTGGCTAAATTCCCTGAGGACCTGATTTTATTTCCTTAATTTGCGGCACTTATACTGATTTCAACTCCCGTCCATTCTGGTATTTAGGATTTGCTAACATTGCTTTCTGAGGTATCCCAATTCCCATAGTATTGATTTATTGTAAAATTTTCTGATTTCTAGTGCTTACCTTAGTCGTGATTCTGTCAATTAAATTTTTATAATTAAAGCTGCTTTCTCTGACAATTTAATCCTGTGATATTAGTTAATCCTTACTAACTTCAACGCTCGCTTATCACTCGTGATCATAGCAACGATTTACAGCGCCAATCCCCGTTACCCCCTTTATTTTACCTTAGGGTAATTTATGTCAATATTAGAAAATTACGAGTTTCCGCCGGACTACTCAGTGTGATGATTTTAAGCCGACTGTCAATTGAAAGTTAGGACGAATTTTCAGGAAATGGGTGGCGGAGGGGTAGCCAAAAGACCACCTCACCACTTCCCAATTTCCCTTATAACAGACAATATTGACGTTCCATCTACTGCGTTCTCACGCCGTAGCCTTCACGGGCACAAACTATTGGCGGAATTACACCACACTTACACAGTTTGGTTGGGGTGTGTAGATTTTATTGACTTGAGGTGATGTGTCGGCTGTGGGCCGGAAAAAATTTCGACATGAGGTTTTTTCTAAATCAAGCATTTATTGAAATATAACTGGCATAGATACAGATTCATAATTGGCATACGTGGTTCGACACAATACATACACAAACCTTTCCCCACTCCGACGCCTCAAACAGAGCTCACATGAGGTTGTCTGGGCGCGACGTGGAAAGAGTTTTCGAACATTTCTTCACTCACATTAAAGTTCTGGTTAATGAATTCGAGTAAAACTGAGTTCTGTTAAACGTGTGTGTTTTAAAACTAGTGTTTGTGTAGTTGTTAAAATTATGTGAAAATGAATCGGTATATATACCTATTGTACGACTCTAACCTTGCGTGTTAAATTTGATTTAGTAAAACAAAATTTGACCTTGTGATTTTCTAGTATATTCTATTCTTAATTTTATTATTTTTTGTAATTTTATTTGACAATTTTCTTTTTTATTTTTAAATGAATTTTTTCCAATTCGAATTATTTAATTTTTGTTCCATTTTCATGGATTCTCGCATTTTTCGGTAAATTGTCAAATTTCGGTCAAATTTTCATGTTCTCATGTTATTTTTATGTTTATTTCGTGCGGATCTTGGCGCACTTTGTTATTATTTTAATTTATTTTTGTGTTTCTTGATTTTATATTTAATGGTTTTCTTTCTCATATTTTAGCAGGGTTAGTTGGTGTTTTATGGGTCTGATTTTAAATTTGCATGTTGTATTTGCGTGTGTATTACCGATTTATTTAAACTATTCTCAAGACCGTTTCTGTTCTGGCCCAACATAATGACTTCATTAGTCAAGCGGCAATCAATTCGATGGTCCCAATATAAATACCGAACGTAAACTGATAAATAACATCTTATATTATGTCCAATCAACGTCAAACACCCTTTACAAATAAACAGAATATGCAGGAGCGAACGAGTGATTGTCGACGAGACCGATTATCTACACATGATGCAGACAAATGGGATGAACCGCAACCAGTTACTGTTTTGCTTAGAGAGTTTAAGTTTTCCGTTTGATAAATAATCGCGAGTTAATTACACTCCAACCGAACATTAACCTGAAATCCATTCTAGATTACTCATAACTAATATATAAACTCCAAAATCTAACCTTCTGTTTGAATGATAATTATAATGCTTATTTTAGATTGCAGAAATCCGCATGGAGGATGGAGTGATGACTCCCAATTGACCCTGCAAATATCGAGTAGCTCTGCCGCGCGATATAGGCAAGCGCTATAGGATCAAGGGTACGAATTGGCTACTTACGGAGGACCCAATTGGCCTCGTCGTCCCAATGATCGTGGAGACAAAATTGAGTTGCCAAGCATCGCCTTCAAGCGGGAACCGGGCAGGAACCCGGCACGAGAAGCCCGGCAGAGAGCTGAGTACACAGCGATAAAAATGGAAGAGATAAGAAGAAATACCACTGGAAGGCGGTGATGGCCAGGCAGAGATTGGCGCAGATAAACCGAGATATCGCCAGCGGAATCATTCCTACCACCGATGGATCTCCGCCAGACTATGGGGTCTCATTTGAGCTTGATGACCCAAGACTCCTGCAAATGGCCGCTCCAACGCACTGATCTTACCTGAGAGATTGATCCAGCCAGCTCTCCGCAACAGACTCGGACCGAGGCAACAAGACGATCATGCTTATGCCTACCGACACTCACAATGGGCATTCTCAGGCCGAAATCGCCGAAATACGGATTCCAAAGACCAGCATAAATTCTAAACTTGATCAAACTGGTGTCATGAAATAAATCTTGTTAAATCGATTTGATTGTTTAATTCCCATTTTCTTTTATAAACGGAATAAATTTTGAAAAGGTTATCAGTGAGACGAACTATAATGACTTCATTCAATAAAAGATTTTCCCGACTTAGAATTTGGATACTACGAGGAAAGGGATCTCTAAGTTCAAGCAGTTAACCATGAATTAAATTAAATAAATAATTGGTAACGAGATTCACCGGGAATTAATTCGATGAAACCAATGAAGTTCACTAAAATACATGGACGCGGGCACAGGAAAATAATTAATGTGTTGAAAGCAACGATGTCAATAATTATTTCTCAAATGATTTTAATTTAAAAATGAAAGCGACAAGACTTCTCAGCCAAGAACTGAAGGAGCTCCGGCGGGAGGACATGCACCTCCATCGGCAACTCCTCCAGCAAAGTCGTGAACTCCAAGAAATTAAACCCACCTGGGCGGAGCCGTCAAAGATGAAAAGTATGTACCAGCGCCTTACTGCGGCCCAGCAAGGCTGGGAAAGATGAAAAACTGTTGAATCAAGCCCAACGAACTCAGATAAAAGGTTTGGAGGTCGCCCTGTCAGCGTGTCAGGAGGGTAGTGCCGTGTCATACCCCTTAGTCTTTGCATCGGCACAGCTGACCTATCGCGGCCAAGATAAGCCAAAACCTTCCAACAAGCGATCCCATTCGCATGCCAGGCCAGGCCGAACCGAACGCTTACGTCGACGTGCCCAAGGCGAAAGCAAATGATTAAAAAACTGAAATTCAAATGAAATGATTAACAAACTGAAATTCAAATGAAATAAAATTGTGTTTTTATTAATTTGTTTCTTTATAATGATTATCGTGCACGAGTAAAATAAGAAAGAAATATCTAAAGGACCTGAAGAATAAGACGAATATAGGCCTTCTAACGGCAGTCCGCTGAACCCGACATAGGACTAAACCTTAGCAGTTCTGACATCGGAACTCACCTTTGGAGGTCCTGTGGCCAATGGTTACAGTTCCAACGTTGCTTAGCAACGGGGTAATCATTGGCGGGCGTTGAAAAATATTGTATGTAATGGGGTTAAGGTCACGAAACCCACTAACTCCACAGATATAAAGATAAGTAAGGGACCTAAAAGAGCTAGACGAGCACACACCTTCTATCGGTAGCTCGCTGAACCAATTGTGGACCGGGTCTTAACAGTTTTGGGAATAAAGCTCACCTTTGACGGTTTCAGAAACATTGGTTACAGTACCAACGTTGCTTACTACGGGTAACCGGTGGCATACACATAGTATGAAATGAAAGGGGTCAAGGTTAGAGACAATACTAACCCCACACATTCACTAGTTTTGGTTAGGTATGCAAAGAACAAGCGTTTCAGGCATTAAATCTCACTGGTCTGTATTGGAAAATTAATCAAATTGATTGTTACATATTTTTTGTAGTTCGAATTAATCTTTTCTGATGGCTATTTATTTTAACTGTTGCATCGATTTCAAAATGTTTTCCACTACCTTTTCTTTTTCGTTGACCTTAGGATCTATTTATATCGATATCATAAATTAATGGGTGCTCACCGAGCCACCCAATGTCAATAATTTTAATTGTAAATGAGTGATAAAAGTTTACTCGATTTTTCAATGACGAGAAAGATTAGCAGTCGGGCACAAAACCTCCGCTCAAGTTCCCCAACATCGCTATAAAATAAAACTCAAGGTTCGAAAACCAAAATTGTTGCGATTTGGGCAATTCTTAAATATTAAAAGTTCTTTAAAAAGTAGTGCCAAAAATTTATGTTAATATTGATTAATAGTCAAAAAATAATTGAAGATAAAGGAAATTGGTATTAGATTAATTGTGGAGTGATTTTTTGATACAGCAAGAGAAACCATGAAATTGCCTAAGACAATTAAAAGAAACGAATTAACGAAATCGGGCATTGGAGTAACAATGGGATATAGATAATATAATAAATATATCCGTCCTTACCATCTTGTTTGTTTTTGCTTGATAACATCTTTGTCCTCTCACTCACCTTCCTTTATTATTATCCAATAAATTTAAAAATATCAAGAAAATAAACTTGATATAGTTACCGAGTAATTGTCAAATCGCATATTATCATACATTATCGATTGCACTTTTACTTTCAGCATCAAAATGGCAACATACACAATCTTAACCGTAGAATTTCCTGATAACTAAATTTCAACTCATACGAATGACTTCCTACCAAGCCTTTTTACCGTTTATATTTGTAGCATACATTTCACACTCAACCCTTTATCATGATTATTAATTTTTACATTGATTTTTTATTAAAAAAAATCAATTTCAATTATAATATTTCTGTAATAGATAGAAACTGAACAACATTCAACATTTGACCTTGGACATTCACATTCAAAGTCTTCAATCCTGGATATTATTAGAAAATATATTCTGAAAATGAAAGGTTGGATGATAAATGCCGGAATCAAACTTATCTGACCAAGTGAAAACATCAAAAGACTGAAAAGGCAAACAAGTACAAAACTGAAAGGTTTCCCTTGGAATGCTTGTTTGACGGCCAAAACCATGATGATCCACTACAAAGGTGAACGAGCACTAGTGATCCAGATCATGTACTTGGATCAAGGCTAAACAATATCATAATTATGTTTGTAATTTGTCTAGAAATAGAGGCAATTCAATAATGTTTACTTAATTGAATTGTACAATGTTATTGGTAACATCGGGCAGATGTTCTTGAACAAATTGTTAAGACTTGGAAAACACATATATTAGACAAAATCAAGCTTATAAATATATTTACATTCTCAATGCCAAATTTATAGGCTTCAAATTATAAATAGTAAATTATCACCACTATCAAGCTATTGTATTCACGCAAGAGAGACAATCAGAAAACAGAAATCACACACATAAAAATTGTCATTTCTATTTAAATTTTTTCGACTTTCTTAGCCACTACCACTGGGTTGGCTTTTCGAATTTCTTCTTGAGCTTCCTCTCGATAATCATACTGACAATTGTGTGCCTCTGAGTATCTGTGTGCTGTACAGAATACATTGCCGCATCTGCAGTTGAACCCTGTCATCATATATTGCCCAGATTAAGACAGTTTTTTCAAATCATTTATTTCCATAAAAATCCAAAACATTTTATATGAAGATAAAAATTACTCGAAACGTTATAGGTTTTAAAAATAAAACAATTTTGAAATTAATATTTTACCGAACCAGCACGTTTTCCGCAGGACTATTTAATCCGAATTATATAATATAATATAAATCTATACACCTATCCCTGGCTGCTTAACGAAATTAATTGATTCATGAAAAGTTGGTCGTAAATCGAAATTTTGTAAAGAGTTTTCGTTAAAATAGGGATGGGTGGATAACCTAAGGGGCCATCCATAAATTACGACACGCACCTAGGGGAATGGGTCACATATTTGTAACTATGTGTGACGAGGGGAAGAGTGTTTAAGAACTGTGACATCACATCATAAATTTTGTATTTTTCAACAGAATTTTATACTAATCTCAGCTTTCCAGGGCCTTCTTTTATTACATGTTTTCTCATATGATATTAGAGTACAGCATTACACTAAATACATACTAAAATGTCAATAAAGTGATTTGAAAAATTTTCATTTTCAAATATGAAATACGGCGTTTTAGGGGGACCAAAGGTTCGTGACGTCATATTTGAAAGGGGTCTAACGTTTTGTGACGTGTGAGGGGAGGGAGGGAGTAAAAAATCGGCCAAAATGGCGTGAAGTCCTTTATGGATGGCCCCTAATTTAAAAAATTTTAATATTCAAATAAAATCTTTTGATTTGTATGAAACGAATGAAATGATTATCATAATTACTGTTAACAATAATAACATGTTATTTGGTCGAATAAGCAAATGTAAAATAATGTTATGTTATTATTACCAATAAAAATGTATTTTTAAATTTTTGAATGATTGTTAAAAAATAAAATTACCAAAATTAATGTGTTTATTTTAAGATTATTTTTATAATTTTTGATTCGTTTCTACCTAATGATGACAGTGACGTAAATATTGTATAGGTAACTTTCGACAGGTGTTTCTTAATATTTGTATAAAAGCCATGTTTCTTTATGTTAGTTGTAATACTTTTAATATTAATAACATCAATATTTCAAATCGAAAATTATTAATTAAATTCAAATATCATAAATATCATTTGATTTCAATATTTAAAACAACTTCACGGAGATTTTTATTCAGTGTAGAGCAATGTAAGCATATGGAATTTCCCTACCACATCAATTCACTTAATTATTTATTTATTCTAGTATCACTATTAACATGCCTGTTTCATAATCTGATTCAATCTGAAATAATTTTGATCATGTCTATTTAGAAGCTACTGATTTTAGTTATTAATTTCCAACCACTAATCATTAGTTTCTGTGGAATTATTTAAGCAACCTATTCTATTATTATTTCGTTTATAAAACCAAATATAAAACGGAAAATTTACGAACAAATATCAAAAGCAAAATTTCAGTCACATAAACCATCAAAAATTTTAGTCTTGAGATTAATAATTTAAGTTTGAGATTAATATTGTTTAATGCAATTATCGATCGTCTTATTAACGATTATTGTTATAGATTATAAATATAATTATTATAGTATAAATGATAGCCTTCATAATTATAATCATTTAAAATGAGACGATAACTGTTGTCTCACACCATGAATTTTTTATCTCCAACTTTGCTTATTATTTGCATTATAAACGAACTCATATTCCAGTATATACGGTGCTCTATGCACTGTCATGAAAATAAGGGCAATGTCGATTGGGCAACTATAAAATATTCAAAATATTGATTCTTTAAAACTATTATTGAAAGAGGTTTCTGGACTAGAAGCATATATTTGAATTTAAAAGAACTATATATATTATAGATTTTTAATAACAAAGATTTTATTTTAATCGCGTACGCATTATTTTATTATTTAACCCCCGCCTCAGCATTGGACAAAATATTATCAATGCACTACTTTCGAAAGAGAGCCAATCAAATTTATGAATATTTAACAAATTAAAATGCGAATTCTGTGAGGATCCGTAATTTTAATTAGTAATCTATTGTGTAAAATATTGCTTTATATTTAGTAAATTTATATAAACAATATGAAATTCAGAACGGAGGTAATTCTAGTGTAATGACAAGTGAAGAAAACTGTGATTTTATCATCGTATTGCAGCTGGCTAATCAGATTAGATAATATTATTCGACTACTAAACAAATTTAATTTATATTTTATACTATAATTCAAATATATTTCAAATTTCTTGTTATTACTTTATGATTCACAAATCAAAACTAAAGATAGAAATTTATAGCTTATAAACCCTAAAATGAAATTGAACAAAGTTCAGTATATGTTATTAATATTATGACAATGCTTCAATTAATGGCTCATAATAATCATACAATTCGAACACAAATAACAACCAGTTTCACTAACAAAAGAGCACTGACATATTGTTAAATAGCACTTATAACAATTAGCATTCATTGCTAAGCTGGTTATCAACTGCAATGGTAATTGTGCAAATTATTTCTCGTCGCCTAAATTACAATTTCTTTACGATTCCTATGTGCGTTTTAAACTAATGGTAAACGAATTTCAACACAGAAACCTCCAATTATTCGTATATCATTTATTTATTTATTCAAAGATTAATATCAGTATAAAAAACAAAATTACACACATAACAACAGTTGTTTCAACTTTTACTATTGGCGGTATAGAATTCTAAAATTCGAACTGGGCCCAGTCGGTTTTATAATTAATTATTTTGTTCATTTAGAAATAAATGCTAATCATGAATTTTAAAAAATTTTATTTTCAATTATTTTCAAATCTTTATTAAAACAATCAATTACTCATTCGAATTCAGTTTTTGTTACTTTGGCTGCTGGTGATTGCTCGTAAATTAGTTGAATGAAAAATAAAAAATTACGTAAGAGGTTATTGGTCATATTCTGCTACAAATATTTTTTTGTCGTTTAACCAATAAAATTCACGTCACGCCAGTTTTTATTGTTTTCGTTAATTTACATTTACATTTGAAAAATAAACATAAAAAGATTCAAATTTTCATATAAAGAAACCCTGGAGAAATGATTATGTAAAATCTTGATTAAAATTTGATAAATTAATAATTGGACAATTGAAAAATTGCTATACAATGGGATAAATAAGATTGATGTTTTATTTTTCTGCGTTGTCAACGAAAAATAATTTTTAAATTTATTTACACAAGATTGGTTATGTAAAGGAGAATTGTATAAATGAGTTCTTCCTAGAGTTTTAAACACAATAGAATGTATTAGACCTAAACAATGTGCCATCGCATTTACTTTCTTCCCACTATCACACTTCTTGATAATCTTCATTTCCATCTTCATATTTTGCTTTTTCCTGGGTTTTTAAGATAAAATGATGCTCTTTATTTTGGTCAGCAGAATTTACTTTTATTTTAATTTGCACATGGTTTTTTGTTAGTCAACTAATTTGTTTAAGTTCAAACCGAATTTGATCTATTCTGGCATATGGCCTAGCATTTACACACGAGATCAGCTGCGGTTGCGATTCTCAAATCTGCACGCGAGCTTTTTCGTATGAACTTTCTAACTGATCAAGCGAGTCTTTTAATGAATTTCTTTCAATGGACTTTGATAATTTATCAATAAAATACAAAAGTATTCAATTGCTTATATTTTAAAACAATTTTCATTAAGAATTTTCTATTTTCCAAAATCTTAATATTGACTTTTTCTCGTTACTAAAAAAATCTGTTAAAGTTATATAAATGATTCTATATTGTGACAATGTGACATTTCAACCAATCAACTCTCATAATTATCGCTAAATAAAGTGAAAATAATTAATTGATTATATTTATATCGAAATAAATTGCTATATTGACAACAACTATTAATATTATTTGGAGAAAAAATTTGATTTTACAGAAATTGAATTTCCGAGAATTCTCTACCGTTCAGCTACATCAAGATATCTCATGAAAAATTCCCATTATAAGTCAATAGGAATAAAGCATTGCCACTGCTCAATTGCAAGGGAGCTGCAAACCAATAGATAACAACAGCTCAAATTGTGGAAATAAATCATTTTCTCAATGACAACGTATAAATTACCAAGCAATTATTCCTCTTGATAGTTTAAGTTATAAATGGATGAAATTTCCTTTTGCAATTTTCTAATTAATAAATCAAAAAAAATAACCAAATGTGCATTAAAAATTTTATTTTTTAAATAGTAATTTAGTTATTGCTTAATGAGGAATAATTGTATCGATATACTCATTAATTTATGGTGCCGAGATATATCATAGTTGTTGATTTTTTTATCGTTCTAAAATAAACTCAATTATGAATATTGATGGACCTCACGGTGTAAGGAAGCTTAAATATTTCAGTAGTCAAGATAAAAAGTTCAGAACAATAAAATGTTCTGAATAAAATGTTCAGAAGAGTTCGAAAAAGTGTTCGAAAAACTAAAAGTAAGCTTTTTTATAGCACTGATTTTAATATACTTAGACTTGAATGAGATTATTTAGGATACTGATATCCGATTTTATTGTCACAGTTAGACGAGAAAGGGAACAAAAGGTTAATTGCGTATGCCCAAAGAATGCTTAAAATGATAGTTTATTTATTTTCATCTTGACAAAAGGTCAAAAGTTTTAAATTCTATGCATCACAAATTTTCAACTTTGTCTGTATCAAGTTTTATTTTTTAATAATAAGTCAAGTCCGATAATGAATGAAATATTATCAAAAAATAAAAATTGTACCTATGGGAAATTTTGGCTTCATTTTAAGTTGTAAAGTACATAGAAGTGCTTATTGTGTGTACGATGTGTTTAATCCTATATTTTATGAATTTTATTTACAATATCAATATTTTAGGCTAAAAAATCTCAAGATTCTCTATAAATTACTTTTAATTCCAGGATATTTTTATTCTCACTTGAGATTTTATGACATTAATAAGCGTCTCATTGGATGACAATAATTATTTACTTGTAGAAACAGAAATATATATATATATATATAAAATAAACCAGAAAAAAATGTAATGGATGGACAATTTCATAAACGATAACATCTGTTTAAATCAAGGATTAAATAAATTTTAGATTTTCAATTATTAATAGCTTCTAGAGATAAGAAGTTAGCCAACATGTTAAAGGCCTACTCTTTGTCGCGACTTAATCAAAATTTTCACTATCAAAATTTGACACTGAATGTTTAAGATCAAACAAAATATTTTTGGATCCACAATTTTGTTTTTGTGTCTCAGATTTTGATAGGTCATTGTTTCTAAAAAAATTGAATGGGAAACTATTTGATTAGCTTAAAATAGATAAACTTAGTTAAAAATTGTAAACTTGCTAGCAAATTTTTTTAAGAATTGATTAAAGCAATATCTTTAAAAAAATCAATATTTTTAAGTGGCAATGTCAGAATAAAAACAAGCAATTCAAGAATTTGAAAATTGAATTAATATAGCTAATTTCAGAACTTTGACAAAGAAAAAATTTTTTTATTGAAAAATGTTTTAAAAAATAAAATTAGAAATAATAGTTTCAAAATCTACTAAAATCTGGACAGAAACTGAAAATGTAAAATCGATTTATCCATCAATGAAATAATGATATGCAGCTTGCCAACGATTATTCTCAATGAAGTCAAGTGGCGTAATGCACTTTCGATGTTATGTGTGGTCGCGAGTGCGTGTGACCTTGTGTGTGTGTGTGTTAGTGTGCGCTTTATGTATTGAAAATCATGCACACACAATCGAATAATAAAGAAATTAGAGTATTTATATAAACTTTACATTTAAAATTAACACCGAATAATTTTATTTTTAAACAGTTATTTTAAAAATTGAATTATCTATTTTTTTCAAAGTTGATCATTTATATTATTAGAAAAGTCTTCTAAAAATCAACTTGAGAATTGTCGATATTTCGTTTGAAATGTGAAAATTAATGTGAAACCGATCAAGTAGAAACACGAGAAACTAATTAATCGTAATTAAAATCAAAATTCACATTTACAGTTCAGTGAGTCTGAGTTCTAAAATTGAATTTCTAATATCTTCATTTCAGATAACAGGATAATATTTTTAGTTATTTGACGTAAAATTTTGCCAAAAAATATCGTGCCGAAAATTTGAGTTATATTAAAAAAACATTAATTGCATGATTATTTTTCTTACATGGCACAGCATTTATATACGATTTTAGGTTATACAAATTATATACGGTATGTAATTAATCGATAACAACTTAAAATTTATTTACCACGTACTTTGGGATATTGTCACACAACAACGCAAAGCTTTTAATGGTTAATTCAATAAGATTTTGGTTAATTTTAATGATATTATTGGAATCTGTATAAAATATATGATTGTTCTAAGAAAATATTGGATTCATGTAATTATTTGTATTCAATGTAATTATTTGTATTAGTATATTTGTAATTTAATTTAATTAAAAACTAAAATTAACTAGCATTTAAAAAATTTATGTTATTCATTACTTATGTTGTTATTGACAATTTTCTGAATAATTTAAGTATTTTTGATTATTTCCATGAATGAAGAGAAATTGTACAATTAAATACTATGAGCAGTCGATAACATACATTAATTTTCATTCAACAAGTACCTAGAAAAATTACCTAACAATCTTATAAAATTTTAAAAAGTGATCTAACAAATTTTTTCAATTATTTTACAACTTAGTTAATTTAATTAATTTTCTTTTTAATTGATAAGTATTATTTTTACAATTTGCTACTATGTTGAAACTTTTTTTAAAGGTTTTATTCAAATTACTAACAAAATTTATTAAAGATCTATCAAAACTTGTCAAAAATTATAAAACTTTGGTCATTTTAATAAGTATTACTCAATAACTACTATTTTCTTACCAATTTGATGAAAGTATTATTTTAAAAATTCTTCGAAGTACTAACATTATTTACAAATTAATCGGTTTTATTTAACATCTTAAAATATTTCTCACAACTTTAATCAAATTCTATTCACATGCTAATCATAATTTAAGGTTAAGTCTTATTTTTACAAAAACAAATATTTTACAATAATTAAACATACATATTTGGATTTTATCGGTATCTATGAGTACACAGGTACCTGTTCCATGTAGTTTTTTAAGCTTTGTTAGAAATTCAACTTATTTAGTAGTTAGTCGATAATCATTTGATTTCTAGTAATGTGATAGATGATGATTTTTTTTTGTTATCTATTAACTTTATTCAATGATGTTTAGAAACTTAAAAATCTAATAATTTTCAATAAATATATGAAAATTTATTTCAAGTACTGTGAAAATAATATGTTTTGTGAAATTAATTTAAGAATATTTTTCTAATCAAGTTTCTTTTTACTATCAATTACAAACACTTATACTTACTAATTAGTTTATCATTCAGTAAACAACAAGAGTTCTAGTGAAAAGAATAGAAAATGTGTAAAAATAAATTTGAGTAATTAGTTGAGCTGTTAGCAATTAATTTATTTAGGGACATATGAAAATTAAATGAAAAGGTTGACATTCATATTTGAAAATAACTTTTAGTAAATGTTTATTGTTGGATGTAATTAAAAATATTACAAAAATAATAGAAAAATTTTAAAGTTTTTAAACAAAACTATTAAGTTTTACAAAATAATTTCAATAAATCACATACAAGACTGTAAACAAAGGAATACATTTTTATTCAGAGAAAATACAACAATTGATTGGGCTTCAATGAGTTTGATTAATAGTTTCTTGATAGCAACCAGTTAACTAAGCAACCAAACAATTTGGAGACATCAAGGATCAATAAAAGAGTGAAGTTAATAAAATTTGTAATTGAAATTGTACTTCTTTTGATTGTTCAAATTTTTATGTGCTTTTATTTAAAGATTTCTTGGTCAGTAAACAATTTTTGATATTGATTTTTTCAATAACTAGTTATTGATAACATATTGTGAGTGTGTGTGTGTATAGTGAATAATCGAGTATTTTAAGGGGAAATAATTGAGAAAATTTTATTTTTAATTGGGTTAAGTTGGTTAAAATATCGATGTTCAAAGGGTAAATATTAGTTAAATAGGGAATTTTAATGAATTAGATACTCAATTATTCAATGCCTAGTATGTATATAGTGAGTTGTACAGTACTCATCATTTTTATACAGTACCTAGTGATTGTTGTTCAGTTATTAATCAATTGATTGTTCAGTGTGTATGGGTTATCAGAATTCAGAAGTTGATACCAAGTAAGTTAACTTTTTCTTTGATTGTTGATGAATTTATTATTATTATTATTAATATTATTATTATTATTATTATTACTATTATTATTATTATTATTATTATTATTATTTTGAAAATTTCATATTAATTTATTTTTTCACATCTTACTTTGAAAAATGTTTATCGTTATTAACATGTATAAAAGAAAATTCAGGGACTTTATCCAAGAATTAAAAGTACGTTGGATTATTGCGCACCAGAGTTTCTCGTAACAAAAATTTAACATTTCACAGGGATTAATATTGAAGCACTTCTCGAGATTCACTATGACAACGTTCAGGGATCTGCTGACCAATGTGTTGCAAATTGCATTTTTTGTAAAGATAGTATGAGAGTAACATGTTCAAATGGATGTCCATGTTGCCACGATTTCAAACGTGACCAAACAATCCATATATTGTTGGCCGAAATGCGTAAAGCATATTACTCGGATATTGTTGATTTGAAATAAAAATTAATCTTTTTTATTTAATCTTTATTGTCAATAAAAATATTTGTATGGATTAAAAGTTTGTTATTTTTACAATTCAAAATTTATCGATGATTTTTATTTCTTTTTTTTACATTTAAAAATTATTCTTAGACTTACAATAAAATTTTAAAAATAAATAAATTAAAAAAATGTTAATAATAATAAAATAATAATAATATTAAATAAATAATTAAATGAAAATAAAATAATTATTTAATTCACTTCATTAAAACAAACAATTAAATTTAATAATAATATAATTAAAATATAAATAAATTATATTATTGACTTGATTAAAACAAATAATTAAAGTAAATAAAAATAAAAATATTCAGGATTTTTAATCGATCAAATATATTTTAGGCTTTTTAGTCGACAGGCCGATTTGAGCCAATTTTATGGGTTTTTAAGTATGACAAAATACAGGCTTTTTATTCGATGAAATATTTTTAGGTTCTTTAATCGGGTTTGAGCCAATTTTATTCGAAAATACTCCTCACTATAGTACGACCAATTTTTATCGTGAATTTTAAAAAAAATTAATTTTAAATTTGAACATTTAAACAAAAAATTATATTAAATAAAAATTAATTAATTAAAACAAATAATTAAAAAAAATTCATTCATTAAAACAAATAATTTTAAAAAATTTAACCCCCACACCCCGAAAATTTTTTTATGGGGGTCTCTGTTTTTTAAGCTAAATATCCACGGGGCATAGTCCTCATTATACACTACTATTATATTTTCGGTAATTTTACAGTACTATTATTATGAACTTATATTATTAAGAATCCCTAAAATTATAAACGATTAAAAGCTGTTAAAAAATTTGAATTGAACGAAAACTTATCCGTTTCTACGGCAACAAAAGATTCTAGTATATTGTAAAATTATATGAAAAATTTGAAAATAAAGGACTAGGCCAGCGGTTCACATTATTTCTGTGACCCCTTGATAACATTTGTCAAGTTGCGGGACCCTGATGTAAAATTAATCAGTAGTATTTGTAGTTCTAATTTGTAGAAAACATAAATATTTTTCCGCTTTAAAGTGGTTCATAAATTTAATTGACTGTAAATATCATAAAACTTTTCTATCGTAAAATTTTCATAAATTTTAGCAAGAACAACAAAAACAAATGCGTTTTTTTGGGGAATATAACAATTGAACAATGTTATAATGATGCCAGTTTCAATGCTAAAATCTAGCAACCTAAATTTGTTTTGGAAATAAATTGTTATTTTGATAATGAACCAATTCTGTATTTATAAAACGAATAACCTATAATATTCAGGTAACATATTTAAATAAAGTGTGGTCAAGTTTGTATCAATAACAATTTTTCCGAAAAAAGCCATGTAAATCTGCAAGCCCGAATCGAAAATTATTGTGACTCAGTTAAAGCTTACTTTATTCAACATTTAGTGTTTAGCTTATTGGCACAATTATGATTTTATTAACACTATAATTGAGGGGGGGCACAACATGTATGTTCGAGATTATGTCATTTTATTTTCCCACTACCATACAGAGGTCCTCAATCTTTTCAGTAACAGGACACATTCAATTTTGGCAAATTTCGAGTTTATAGCGTATACTAAAAACCACTATAGTGTTAAGAGTAACGACAGAGAAATCTGCACATAAATTATTTAAAAATGAATCTTTTTACAAAAAATAAAAAAATTGCATTTCCTTGTATGATAAAAAAGTAGCTTAAGAATAGTAACTGCTAGTGGATGAATAAAAATTACAATATCTTAGCTAAATAGTTGAAATATTTATTATATCTTTACAATACGGAAAGTATGTCATATCAATTACACATAAATGATAATTCCTATTCGTCTTCTTTAAATGAGTTCAAGGCGCAGTGGTTTTCAAATTTTATTTTTTTTGTACCATCAAGGGGGAAAATCAAAAGTTGGCATGTCATGCGTCCAAGGATGCATCGTACATATATGGAATTCAGTAAAATAAATAAGAAAAATTTATTAATTTAAAATTAAATTTAAGAATATGGGACAAAAAATATTATTTAAATAGTTGCATTGTGTTTTATTAACATAACTTCTTATTTGAAAAAAAATAAACAAAGTGTTTGGTAAATTCCGGAAAAAAATAAAATTGGTTATGCTTAAGAATTTTCTAAAAACGTATTGAATATTTTTTTAGAAAAATATTCAAGAACCTTCAAACTAGTAACTTATGGTCACCAAATTTCGTGAATGACAACGCAATTTTAAAATAACTAAAAATGATGAAATTGGGATAGCATTAATTTTTATCATTTTACTTATCACTGTCACTTAAAAAATAAAGAAACGCGGTTTAATTGTCATTTAATAACAACTACAACAGATAAAACAAATATAAAAGTTTTAACTATAAAAGTGACAATTTTTTTGGGAAATGTTGATTGATAACATAAAATATTTTGAAATATTTAATGCAACTAAAAAATTAAATAAAATTATTTAAATAAAATAAAATTATTTAAAACACATGACAAAACAATAAACGGATTTTTTGATAATAACAGCCAATAATTTACCAAAGTACAACACGAGTGAACTTTGACAAATGCAATAACTAATAATATTTTAAAATCAAAATACCCAAACAAAAGCCTATGGGGATACCATTGAGATTAGAATAGCATTTATTAAATAAAATTTTAAATGATTTCGGTAAAATCTAATTTTCCTAACTAGAGTAATTCGTGATTATATTTTAAGAATAACCAAATATAATATGATTTTCATTCAAATGTAACATATCCCTCTCTTAACGAAATTAATTCGTTTTTGATAAGTTGTTTGTAAAATAAATTTCGATTGACGTAAATTATATTTCATAAATCGAAATTTCGTTAAACAAAATTATTTTATGGAAATTTCGTAAAAAGAATTTTAGTTAGGCGAGAGATGAGTGTATAATATTTCTAATAATAACGATACTAAATTATCCAAATAATAAAGGCGATGTTTGATAAATAAACTAAATTGGCATTTAACATGTTTTAACAGTAATATTCATGTGTTATTAACGTGAATTTATTTTTCGGATATTTTATCTTGAGTTGAAATTCTAGGCTTTTTTATTGAGAGCCTATAAATCTTGGTTTTTAACCAAAGAATTATTTTTAGGCCTTTATATCATGTCATTTATTCAATTATTTAGGACCCTTAGATTTGTCAATTCATTTAGATTTATTATGATTGGACACTGTGTATTGACCGGTAGTCCAAATTAATTATGTAATTACGCAATAAAATATTAATCCGGATTAAATAGCGTGAGCAAGGAGTATGGGTTTGTATGATGCTCCAGAGGGCTACATAATCTTAAGGGAAAGTGTTCTACATTCAATTATGACAATATCTTACTACAAGACAAAGAGTTTAGCCAAAAAACCTATCAAAACAATTATACTAAAAATTTCATCTTTAAAAAATTTGTATAAAAATTAAATCGATAGTTACTAACCATACAAAAATTTCATTGAAAAAATTACAATAAAATGCGCCAAAAGTTTTTTAAAATAAAAAATACCTCTTATAGTCAGAAAAATTATATGATGAAAATGTTTTAATTAAACCATAATTGAGCTTATGTAAAGGAGAATTGTATAAATGATTTCTTCCTAGAGTTTTAAACACAATAGAATGCATTAGACCTAAACAATGTGCCATCGCATTTACTTTCTTCCCACTATCACACTTCTTGATAATCTTCATTTCCAACTTCATATTTTGCTTTTTCCTGGGTATGAACTTTCAAACTGATCAAGCGATTTTTTTAATGAATTTCTTTCAATGGACTTTGATAATTTATCAATAAAATACAAAAGTATTCAATTGCTTATATTTTAAAACAATTTTCATTAAGAATTTTCTATTTTCCAAAAACTTAATATTGACTTTTTCTCGTTACTAAAAAAATCTGTTAAAGTTATATAAATGATTCTATATTGTGACAATGTGACATTTCAACCAATCAACTCTCATAATTATTGCTAAATAAAGTGAAAATAATTAATTGATTATATTTATATCGAAATAAACTGCTATATTGACAACCTATTATTATTATTTGGAGAAAAAAATTGATTTTACAGAAATTGAATTTCCGAGAATTCTCTACCGTTCAGCTACATCAAGATATCTCATGAAAAATTCTCATTATAAGTCAATAGGAATAAAGCATTGCCACTGCTCAATTGCAAGTGAGCTGCAAACCAATAGATAACAACAGCTCAAATTATGGAAATAAATCATTAAGTTGCGTAATTATGTAAATAATCCGCAGGAAGAAATGTGATGCTCCAGAGGGCTAATATAAAATCCCATGTTTTGGTAGCTCGTATTGTGAAAGTTTTTTAGATTTTAAAAATAAAGTTTGTTCTAAAGGATCAAATATGTCATATATGTTGAGGAAGCTATTTAATGACGTTATTCGACGCAGAAAAATAAAATAAAAATTTTGTATAGAAATTTTGATAAATATTAAGAAATAATTCTGTGTCAATATACATAAAAAATCTATTGATTGTATTTATTTGATTTATTGAATATATTCGCTTAAAACCGATAACTAATAGCCTGATTGATGAAATCAATTTCGTATTTATTTAATCGTGTTTCAACTTAATACTAATTTAAATTAAAAAAATTAGCAACATATCTTAATGATAAATATGATAATTTTTAATTGTTTTCAATTTAAACAAATTTTCAGTCAACAAAAAAATCGATTTTATTTCCATAAATAATTTGATAGAAATTTATAAATTAAACAAAAGAAATTTATAAATTAAACAAAAGAAATTTAAAGAAAATCAGATATAAATATAAATATATAAATACTTATAATATTTTTATTTATTGTAGACATTTGATTTGAAGTTTAAGAATATATATACTAGTTAAGAATATCCTGTTGTCACGAGGAAATTGAAATGACGTAAATGGAATGAACCAATCAGATTTCAGAAAACAAGTATGATATCATGCCAGTGAAAATCGATAGGTGTAAATTGAATGGGAAAATTTGGACTTTGTAGATTATGTACAATTTTTTTTCATCAAATATCGCTGTATAAATACAACCAATGTTTGAGAAAAATTTATCAATATTATAAAAATAAAATTTATGCAAAGATAAATATATCAATTAAATGAATATTCACAAGAATAATTATAAAATTAATTAATTGATATTTTAATTAATATTATTGACTATATTGAATAACAAATTTATATTAATTTTTGACTATATTGAATGAAAAGTATAAAGATATTTAGAAATTTTTCCAAAAATGCAATCTAACATAGCTTACCAAAATCTCATGAGTTATCTCATTTAGTGTTTAACCGGTATCATTACACGTGTAATAGGATTACCCTCGGGTAAAAGTCGACGAAACAATAAATAAAATTTTACTTTTAAAAAAACGACTTTCAGAGGAACCGGAATCTCAAATTACAATAGAGACACGTGTGTCCATATAAGATCATTAAAAAGTTGATCTGGAATTTCAGATCAAGACAGTTAGAAGAGGAAATTTACTTTTTAATTTTCCTCTGCCAATTGATCACTCTGAATTATCCAACTCCTTTGTTCCGTAGAACCATTGAAAGTACTCGTAACTTTATAAGCCTTTGATAAATAGAGTATGGAAAAAGGATTGAAAAGCTTGATGTAGTATCTAGTTGTTTCTAGACTTGAAAAATTGTAATTAGCATTTTTTTGCAAGATAGGATAAATCAGAACTGCATTCACCCTAGTAAAAAAACAGGAACAGCAAAATCATTTAAGTGTTTCTTATTTTGCTTTATACAGATCCTAATATTTCGATCACACAAAGACTTTATGGACACGTTGTGTAAAGAAAAGAGAAAAAAGAAAGAGAAAAGAGATGTAGAACAAAAAATCCATAAATAGTGAAAATGTTACTACATTGTCTATTTAAATGCAGATTCAGATTAATGATAGGAAAAGTTCGCCTGGACAGCACCAAATATAAACTCGAACACGACAAATGAGCTCAAACAAATGTACCATATATAAATGTGTTCCTTGGACTGTAAAATAATCAACAAGTTCAGCGCGTGACACACAGAGCATGTGCTAGATTTATCGATTATTCATCGGTTACTGGAAATCAATTTGTAAAATCCGATAATATTAAAATTAAATTCCAACAGAATTAATTGATTTATCAGTAGAAACTAGATGCTTAGAGATAACCAAACCGCAATTGAATTTGTATATAATTACTGATTGTTTCCGATCGGTTTTCATAGATTGATTTTTAATAATTTTTATTATTAATTCACCTTTATATACGAAAAAAATTTGTAAGGAAAATCATTTGTAATTTTTCACAATTAATTTTGGAAAATCTATCAAAATCTATCAAATAATTCATTTAAAATAATTAATTAATTTTGATTCGAATTGATTTTATTTTTATATATATTTTTTCATTCATATATTTCATTCATAATAATGAGGAAATTATTTAATGTAAAATTTATTTAAAATAATTATTTAAATTTAATTGATTAATTAATTAAAATTAATTTGAAAATTAAATTATTTTTGTATATTTTTTAAAATCTATCAAAATTAATTTTAAATAATCTATTTAATATATTTGATTATTAATAAATTAAATTTAATTCGAAGAAATTATTTTTTGTTAATATCTAAAAAATAATTTAAATAAAATTTAATTGAAAATTATTGATAAATTCCAAAAAAAAAATTTTGTTATAAAAATAATTAATTTTATTTTTTAGATATTTTTTCACTCACATAATAATTAAGAAATTATTTTTGTAAGTTTTGCAAAATCTCTCAAAATTAATTTAAAATGATTAATTTAATTGATTAATTTAATTGATTAATTAATTAAAATTAATTTATTTTTAATATTTCTTTACATAATAATCAAAAAATATTTTTTTTTAATATATAAAAAATAATTTCAATAAAATTTGATTGAAAATTATTGATAAATTCCACAAAATAATATTTTGCCATAAAAATAATTAATTAATTAATATTAATTAAATAAATTTATGTTAATTGAAACTTATTTTATTTTTTAGATATTTTGCCACTCACTTAATAATTAAGAAATTATTTTTGTAAGTTTTGCAAAATCTCTCAAAATTAATTTAAAATGATTAATTTAATTGATTAATTAATTAAAATTAATTTTTTTAATATTTCTTTACATAATAAATCAAGAAATTATTTTTTGTTAATATCTAAAAAATAATTTAAAATTTGATTAAAAATCATTAATAAATTACAAAAAAAATTTATTTTATTTGTTAGATATTTTTTCACTTATGAAATAATTAAGAAATTATTTTTGTACCTTTCGCAAATTAATTAATTAAAATTAATTAATATTTATTTGTTAATTAAAATTGTTTTGGTAAATAATAAATATTCATACTTAGTGATAAAAATAATTAAATCAATAAATAACAATTTTCTTTTGAGATATAATAATTATTTCAAATTAATTATTAAAGTATATAAAATAAATTAATCTTTGGGGTGCTCATTCGTAGCTATGGAATTTATAATTATGGTTACCAATTAATCGAAATATCAACTCTGTTCCATAAATAGTTCAACAATGACGTCGACATCATTCACACACACGCACTATAACAAGCAAAAGGTAACTTCAATGCGTTATTTTAAAAGTACAGATTGAAAGCAATGCATTGTAAAATATTTCAAATTTTTATTAATTAACAACTAAAGGAAACTTATTATTTAATTTTATATATAATATTATATAACTATTTCACAATAAAAATATATACCCATTAAATTGACTTTTTTATGACATTGAAAACATCGATTTAATTTCTTTTGCGAAATAGGCAACTCTGTTGCTTCATTAGAACTTGTTTCTGTGGATAAATCTAAAAAACAAAACCAAAGTTATTAATTTCTAATGAAAAATAATAAACTATTTACTTGATGATATAGAACTATTTGAATCACAAAATGACTCCTTAATAATACATTTAGTGTCCATTAAAGTCGCAAGCTTTTTATCATTCTCAAGTGGAACTTTTTTTAAAAAAAATTATAAAATCTTAAATTTAATATTACTAGCACTTTTCGTTGATTCTGTGAAACATCTATTTGCCGATTCTTTTTCGAGATTCTTAAAACATTTTGAACATCGACCTCCAAAATTGTGATGTCCAAAGAATCCGCAGCCTGATTTACAAGGTTTAGGAAGTTCTTGATTATTTTCCCCTTCCATGTTATATCTAAACTATACTTAATCAATTTAGAATTTATATAAATTTTAATAATTAAATTAACATTAAAAGTATTTAAAATAAATTAAATTACATAATAATATATAAAAATAAAAATTAATTAAGAATTAAATTTTAAAGTGTTTAATAAACAGCTGTTGTGTTTTAAAATGTCGAGAAAATATTTATCAGTACAAAGCGTTGAAACAAAATTAAGAGATTTAAACAACTTTTATTGTTAAAAACTTTTTTTGAAGAATTATTCAAATAAATAACAGTCTTGATTTTTTCTGTAATTTGATGTTTAATATATAACAAACTATTTTTGTTAGAATTCGGTTCATAATTAATAATTTGAATTATTTTAAAAGGTTTGAGTTTGATTTTATGTTATAAAATTCATGAAATTTATGAAACTTTAGTTTTACCAATTAAAAAACAATTTTCTTTATATATATATATATATATATATATATATATATATATATATATATATATATATAATATTGATAACAATTGGTAGGTTAAATGGTCTCCTTCCATATTTTCCCTAGTTGCTCTTACCAACGCAACCCACATAAAAAGACATATTTTGCCCTACCACTTGATACCCTAAGTGTTAGCCCAGAACACAAACGGCCTTGAAAATTGTTTAAATATATCAGTAATACAGCACGAAAACCTAGCATCAAGATAACTTAAAATACAGCATAAAAAATCAACTAAACACTCTAAAATTTGAGAGAATATAAATAAATATAAAATCAAAAAACATAAAAGTAAAATAAAATAAATACAAAATGCATCAAGAACCGCGCGAAATTTACATAAAAAATAACATGATAACAAGAAATTTGACCGAAAAACGACAAGTTATATAAAAGTAAAAATTTATCGATTAAATGAGTTAGAATAAAATATTTTTGGTTGAATAAATTTATTTCAAAATTTAAGAAATAAATTGCAAATTTAAATTATCAAAATAATAAAAATTTAATTTAGATAACACAAATAATTTCAAGGTCAAATTTGTTTTATCGCAATAAAAATAACACGCAAGGTAAAGGTCAAATTATAAGTATAAATACCGATGTGTTTTGACAAATTATCAACTTAATTGACTCTTACTTTTCAGTATTATTGTGGTATTAATTTGCAGTCGTATTTTCAGTTGGTATGCATTGACGTACGATTTGAAAATGAAGGCGTACCTACTATATGAATGAATTTATTGAATGATTTAATTGCTTTCGATGAAGCGAGTGAACAATGTTGATGCAAATGAACTTCCGATTACTATGTGATATGCCGAATAAACAATTTTATGCATCGAGGCTTTTACCCAATTTATATGATAATATTTATTTATTTTTCGACCCACAGCCACACACCAGCAAGCAATTAAAATCATACATCCCTATCGAGCGGTGTAAGTGCGGTTCATCCTCCAATAGCTCGTGCCCGTGAGAGACCTCGTCGTGAGTAACGACGGACTCGAACGTCAAATCACTGAACTAAATAGCGAAAGAGAGTAGCTCGAGAGTGGGTCTTTTGGCTCAACTTTCTTGCAATCAATTTCGATAAAATCGACATAAAATTTGAAACAACAATCGGCTCAAAATTACTAACACCGAGTTGTCCAGTGGGCACTCATTCAATATAATATGAACATAGATCATAAGGACAAAGAAAGGGAAAGGGTAGCGGGAAAAATTTCGAAATCGTTGCAACAGTTAAAATGAACAGCCACCGGAAAAAGAATAATCGGAACGACCAAAATCATGAAAAGGGACATTTTAAATAATATGCAGGAACTAAATAAATTATGTTGAATTGAGACGGAAAATATGGGCTGAACGCTGCGCAAATTTTCGGAAATAATTAAAACATTTATCATAAAACTGTAAAATAAGGACGGAACGCTGCTCAAATTTTCCGAATCGATTAAAATACTTATCAAAAATACGTAAAGTAAAGGTGGAATGTTGTTCAATTGTTAGTATAATATTCTATTGAAACCACAAAATAAGGGCAGATTGCTGCTCGAATTTTTCGAATTAATGAAAATACTTTATCGAAAACTGTAGAATAAGGATGGAGTACGGCTAAATTTTTATAAAAGTAAACTATTTTCATAAAGCTGAGGAATAAGGACGAATCACTACAAAAAATTTTGATAATAATAATGACAATAGTAAGGATAATGGTAATTATAAAAATAACAATAATTATAATAATAATACTAGTAATAATGATGATGCTAGTAACAATAATAGTACACATAGTAGTTATAATAGGAATAAGGGTAAGAGAGATCCTGTAATGATACCTAACATAACGAAGAGTTTGCAGGCCATAGAAAATAGGACTATGGGAATAGACGTAATGATAAATGATATAACAGTATGCATTAACATTTGAAGGAGATAGGAGAACGGTGGGACCTAAAAATCGAAATCGAGCACAGGCCTTCTATCGGCAGCTCGTTGGACCCATGGATCGTTCGGTCAATTATGGCATTAGCAATAGCGCATACTTTTTAAGGATGATCCACCCACTCGAACACAGTTCCAACGTTGCTTAGCAATGGGTGCCAAGTTATAATCGAAAGATATTTGTATGGGGTTGTCTGGGTAACAAACATATAGTTTCAAAATCTCAACACCCAGAAACCCACTATAAGCAACCATGGTAACAGGGCCGACGCAAAGCGGTAAGCATATTAATATCGCAAATGGGCACATACTAGGATGGGAAGCCAAAGTTGAGACGAATTTTAAAAATTATTAGTCGGACGTGCCTTAAATTAAATTGAGAATAACGTTTGTGATGACATCGATAACAAAATAGTTATCGATATTGCCGCAGCAAAAGCCTGTAGAGTGAAGCTTTACGGAATATTGCCTATATATAAAATTCATGTGTAGAACACTTAGAAATAAAATTTTACATTTGCTTGATTTTTGTTTAACTTTACATATTCTTTTTGTTGGGCCAGGACTGAATTTTGTTTAAATGAATTGGAAATATCACGCAAATATAGCATTGAGATTTAAAATTAGACCCATAAACATCAATTAAACAATCTTATAATGTAAATTAAAATAATAACAAAATGCACCAATTAATGCACGAAATTAACACAAACATGACAATATAACAAGAAAATTTGACCGAAAATAGAGCAATTTATAAAATCAGCATTTTAATGGGAACGCTGGTTGAAAATAAAATATTTCTAATCAGAAATATACAATTAAAAAATAAATAAAACAAATTATCTATTTAATGCAAGAAAATAATAAAATTAGAGATAGATATTACAAATAAAATCAAGGTCAAATTTTGGTTAAATGCATCAAAAAGAACACACAAGGTTAGGGTCACAAAACAGGTATATATACCAATTCATTTTCACAGAATTTCAATGAAGGTAAACATTTTGTGAGCAAAGTCAAATTTTCTCGCAGGAACAACTCTACTATCGACGGCAATCTTAAGTAAGCTCTACTTGAGCGTACGTATGGAAAATGATTTGCTATGAATGTTTGAAGCAGAATACTATGTACCAATGATGATTTGAGAAATATATGATCAATTGACGATGTCACATTCTGTCGAAATTTTTCCGGCCCACAGCCGAAACACACTTCAAGATAGTAAACTTTACATAACTACCGAGATGTGTAAGTGCAGGTTCATCCGCTAATATCTCGTGTCCGTGAAGATTCTTCCGTGCGTAACGCTAGAATCCAAACGTCAATTCATACAATTTATAGGGGTAGATGGAAGATAGAGGAGCTGTCACTTCGTCATCCATCTCCCGAAAATTCGACCTAAAATAACCTTACTTATGAGCTTAAAATCATTCACACCGAGTAGTCCAGTGGATACTCATAAAATCCTAATATCGATATATCTAACCCTGAGGCTAAATAAAGGAGGTGAGTGTGGGAAAGAGCAGTAAATCTTTGTAACATTAAAAATCAATTATCTAACATGAATAATCTAAAATAATAATCCGAGTCAAAGGCCTTTCATAAAGAGTAAACTTCTAATAACAAGAAAATTAATGACTAAATTACCTAATTAATGGTCTAAAAAGATAATTTAAAATTCAGTATAAACGTTGGTTGAGTAAAACTGTAGTAAATGATAAAAAGATTAAATAGCAGGGCAAATAACAAAATTCAGCACGTAAATTATGGGGAGGTGAACTTAAGCCTAAAGAAAAGTTAAATGAAAGGAATTGTTAAGGTAAAATATGGGGAATTTATAAAATATCAGCTAGAGAACCTAATCAACCAACGTTCAAATGAAAAAAAAAATACGGCGATTATAAAAAGTAATAGTATGACATTTCCAACGGAAATTGAATAGTGGTGGGTTACAGGGTTTCGTTATTTGCTTATCTTCATGGTTGCCCCAGTAACGCCATACAAAATGTTTCTAGCGGCCACTTGGTACCCGTTGCTAGGCAACGTTGGTAATGTGTTCAAGTGGTGGATTGCCCGCAAAAAGTGAGTGTTATTGCTAGTACTGTAATTGCTCGGACAATCCTCGGGTTCACGAGCTGTCGATAGAAGACCTATGCTCGCTTTGCTCTGTCCCTTGTATAAGAAAGTTCAAATTAAATTTAGGCTGATCAGTGGAGATGATTTCGTGTCAATCGTGCCTTACAGCTGGTTACTTGGGTTAATAATAAGTACAAGTTTATTTAATGAAGCAAATGACATGCACAATATCTTTAAGTTAATTCGGTTGACTTGACGGTTGCGCGGCTCGGCGTCGGGCACGTTCCTTACGTCCCGGCCGGCGGATGCTTGGTTGAGTGGTTGTCGGCTTCGATATTGGTGTGACAGTATCGTGGGAACTTCGACTCGGTAGTTGGGATGGGGCGAAGACGAGCGGGTACGTTACCGCTTCCCCTTCCCGACAGGCTGCTAGGGCAACTTCTAGGCCCCTGATCTGTGTGCGAAGACTCTGATTGAGTTGACGCTCCTCCGCCCAACCCTTTTGAGCGGCAGTGAGTCGGAGATAGAGCGTCTTCGTCTTTTTACGGTCCGACCAGGTTGCTTTGACCTGCTGCACCTCGCGAGTTAGCTGTAGTATCTGACTGAGTAGATCCGCGTTTGCCCGCCTAGCGCGGTCTAGTTCGGTTTGAATCAATTGTAGGGCCGACATCGCTATAATAAAAGAAAGTATTCAAATTTCTTTATGAGTTTAATGAAATAAAATTCCGATTACTACAAACACAGGTATAGAAGTGAAATCTATTTATAGAGAAAATTAAGACGAACGAATTTTTTAGAATATTTAGATCTTATCAACATCAATAAAGTAAATTGTTATTTATGTCTTTGCCCGGGGATTCATGGCTCTTCAAAGAACTTCTTGACCCCTTCTTCCGGAGAGTAGCCTGGGATGATGGGCACTGGACGTCGAGTATTACGGGCCGGTCGAGTCGGGTAGGTCTCCGCACTGCGCCCGACGAGGATGTCCTCTTCAACGTTGGCGAGGTACATCCGGGCCTTTACTACGTTTAAATCGACTTGTTCTTGGATTTTCTCCCACTGAGCAAGAAGGTTCCGCGCGTGGTCGCGGATTTCCTCGGCGGGATACTGCTCCTCATTTGGCCTGCGGGGGTCATTTTCCCGGCCCAGAATCTGCCATAGGGTTGGACAAGATCTTTTGGAACGTGGCTCCTCGAGAGTCATTGACGGGCGCGCTCGCTTCCAAGCCCGACGCCATTCATCGGCCTCGTGAGCTGATATCCATTCGGGAAGCATTGGTTCTTCTAAAATCGTGATAGTCAAATGATTCAATGTACTGAAATCTCAAAACAGTTTAGGAGGCATATTGACGTTAGAAATTAATGTTCATTATCAAATAAATTATTGTAGGTGGACAAATTTTCACCACTCTCATGGTGTATTGAAGTGTTGAGAAACTGATATCGCCGCTCGGAAACGTCCTTAGGGTATCTATGGCGTTCATAGCTAACCCTGTAGTATTTTCCAGGGAAACAAAGGTTCAATCATCACTCTACGGTCTGGATATGAGGACATTAATGGCTTGAAAATGTATGCTACGTTCAATTAATGTTTACATAAAAACTTAACTATGGCTGGGTGGTCATACTTATTAAGCTTGTGTAACCTAGTATGATAATTGTTGATCATTCGGCAAAACCATCACTATCTTGGGTCGAAATCCCTACGAAAAACCTACTGCGACTGATGAGTGGTAATCTCGGATATCTACCGTATTCATGGTTCTATAAAACGTGGTTATTAACAATCATTGATTTCGATATTCCTGAATCGTCCGATTAATTATAGGAAGCGTATTACCAGTTAGTTTAACGTCCGGGAAACCTAGTATCTGAAATGGATGTTATGAGATTAATGATGATGACATTTATGAATTTGAATGTAGGCGATTATGATAGTTCTTCCCTGTGTATTAAAGGTTATAAAATCAAACATAAAATATATATAAAAGAGATTTCTAATTAATTTGACATTATTTGATTAGGATTAAACCATATATAATTTATTTAACAAAAAGAAAAATTCTTACACGACAAAGTTAATCTAAATCGAGAACATTAATTCATTAAAATTGTTATTCTTTCGAAGGAAAATCTACCTGTGGGTATCATAGAAAATTCCGGACGCTCAGGAGAAAAAGTGGATTGATTGGTTGGCGTTTTAGTTTTAGAGTCACGTTGACGCGGCATAGGTGATGATTTTTGGTTGGATTTGTAAAGCTGGGTTTTCGTCATTAATCCTACCTAATAGGGTGCAGCGTGTACAATGCAACGGGTCTTATCTTCCGGTGGGTGTTAATCTTTACTCGACTCTCGCAAATGTTCGATTTTAATTATTTACCCGAAAATGATAATTTGCACATTTAAACATTTCGTGAATCTCTCACAATCGTCTAATGCTGAACCGGATGTTAGGACGAAACGTCACAATCGACGTTTGGGTGACTTTTGAACCCACCTATTCATCTGAACAGTTGCGACATCCGTTCGCACTTTGTATATGCTTATTGATTTTAACCGGTTCATTGAAAATGTTAACCACATTTTAAATTTTCGGTGGACTAATTATTGGAAATCAGTAAGTTTTCTCTTGTTTGGATATCAACGGCGGAGGACTCATACGTGACGTTGCAAATTTTTAACCTCACCGCGAGCGTCCCCCCTATTGGTTCCAACTTTCAGCATTACTTTTGTTATTTAAAATTTAAACCATTTATTTCTTTTCCAGAAGTTGAAATTTTATGAATTATCGTAGGTGTTCGCTCATATCGAATCTGGTTTTGTTCGTTTATATTCTTACTGAATGGTCTTTATGATATTACGAGTCGGTGCTGTTATATTATGGATGTATTATTTGCTCTATGGGGTTAGCTAGTTTTATTTCACATATTGATTAGTTTGTTATTCCATGTCAAGGAAATGTTGGATACTTGGTTCTGGCATTTTGGAGAATTACTTGTGATATTATTTGAATATGATTAATCGTTTAATGTTTTCGATCGCGCACTTATACGAATTCTAATGGTGCAGTGAAGGTCAATCAGGGGAAATCTATGTTGTCAGTTATTACCGGGATGAAATAAAAGAAATAGAGACAAGCGAATTGTTATATTAGCCAGTTGGTTTCTCGTTAGGAGTCGGTAATCTCTTTGTATTCAGTGCAATAAATTTTCCTCCGTTTTATTAGTGTTTTATATTTTCCATTTTTCCATTGAATTATTTAAGCTATTCTAATTTCGTGCGGGAATTAATCCATATTTGGGCTTGTTAATGATTATCTTTTATTTATGCGGGAGATTGCGAAGGTTCTATTACTATTTCGAATGATAGGATACGCTCTGGTTTGAGATTTTAATTAAGTTCATTACCTTGTTTTTACTTAACGAATTATTTTAATTCTTTAAATTAAGTTACTGTATTTTTAACTAATAAATTACTTTATTTGATTAACGGACATCTTGGTTTTAATTACAGAATTACTTTATTTTTGCCAATACCTTACTTCAGTTTCGATTAGTGGATCACTTTATTGTTAAGTACAGAATTACTTAGTTCTAACCAGCGGTTACTGAATAAATTTTATCAACAAATCACTCCGTTTTTACTTGCTAAATACTTTAAATTTTGTACTGGATTTCTTTATCATTAATCTATTTTAACCAATAAATGGACTGCTCTATTTTAATAAATCATTTTAATTTTTAAATCAATAACTCAAAGCTTTACTTCCTTTTTTTCCCAAAGGATTACGTGATTTTTAATCAAAAATTTAGTTTACTGTTACCCAAATTACTTTAATTTTTAAGCAATGAGTTAATTTAGTTTAATCCATGAATTACTTTAATTTTGCTCAATAATTATTTTTATCAGTTTAATTTAGTCAAGGAGATATTTATTTTTACTCGATAATCAGTTAAGTTGATGGATTAATTTAATTTGATTGACTCAATGAATTATTTATGGTTTTTTATTATTTTATTTCGAAATGTAAGTTCAATTTAGTGTACTACTAATTAATTTATTTCCAAATATTAATCTAATTTAGTTATACCAACGATTTCAAATTAATTTATTCCCGTACCCTTTCCCTTCAATAGACCTTAGGCGCATCTTGTGTTTATATTATATTTACTGAGTGCCCACTGGACTACTCGATGTGATGATTTTGAGCCGTGTGTAATATAAATTTTAGGTCGATTTTACTGAAAGGAGAAACGAGGAAGCAGCCAGAGACTTCTTCCTTATTCCTCGTTTCAGCTATAAGGACAATATTGACGTTATGACCCCTGCGTTCCGCACGCTGAGTCTTCACGGGTACATATCATTGGCGATTTTCCACGCTCTTACACAAATCTGTACTATGTAGATTTTGCTTTCTTGCGTTATGTGTTGGCTGTGGGCCGGAAAAATTTCGACAAAAACTAAGTTTAGTTTATTTAAACATATAAAACAATGTATTAATATTAATAATATTTATTAATTATAAACAAATAAACATAATTACCATCCAATGTCAATCCATAAAAAAATACAAACGGCATAATATTGCATAAAAATAAAAATACCTCTCCCCCCACGCCGACATCCAAGCAGAGCTCTACCGAGGTTGCAAGGATGTGACGTGGAGAGAGGGCTCCAAAATGAATATTTCTCACCTAAAATAATATTTCTAAACAAGTTTAAAGTAATTTGAATATGGTTTTAAACACAACTTCAAAATTGGTTTCAAAATGGTTTTACAAACGATTTCAAAATGGTTTTTTAAAAATGGTTAACTTTAATGTGAAAATGGATCAGTATTTATACCTATTTTTCTCGCATGTTAAATTTGGTGCAGTAAAACAAAATTCGACCTTGTTATTTTCTAGTAAATTCTATTCTTTATTTTTATTATTTTTTGATTTATTTTTATAATTTTTCATTTAGAATTTTAATTGAATTATTACTAATTCAAATTTTTTGATTTAAGTTTCATTTTCATGAACCTTTATTAATTTTTTCAATTTCGTCGAATTTGCTGTGTTTTCTTGTTATGTTTGTGTTGGTATCGTGCGAATCTTGGTGCGTTTTGTTATTATTTTAATTTATTTTTATGTTTATTATTTTATATTTAATTCTCTTTTTCTCATATTTGATAGGGTTTAATTGGTGTTTAATAGGTTCATTTAAATCTGCATGTTATATTTGCATGTGTGTTACTGATCCATTAAAACATTCCTCAAGGCCGTTTACGTTCTGGCCCAACAATAGCGACAATAATAATATCATAGAAAATCGGCAATGACAATATTACGAGAATTGAAAGCAGTGACTAACTGTACGTAAGGAGTTGGGTGTCATTCATGTAAAATTATTTAATCACAAGTATGAAAAGTTAAATATAAAAAGTCATTATAATTTTATCACTACTTGATTTAATCACAATAAAACCTTTACAAAATACAACGTTGATAAAGAATCTGTGATTTACTAGACACCACGCCATGATTTCACATTATTCACTCTTCTTTCAGATAAGATATTCTCCCTTAACTCGACAACCGGATGAAATGTTCGGCATATCACTAAGGCACCCACTGAGGGGTTAAAATAACTAGGTTTCGGACAGTTAGGAATAATAATCCCAAAGTGCTCGATGTTGATTTAAATTGAGGAGAATTGCAAATTCCAAGGACTCTAGAACCTAACAAATATAAAAAGAAAAAAAAGGAAATTGACAAACCATTTACTTACTGCTGGTCAGGAAATTCTATGGAGAAGTTCTAATTGGAAGTCGATAAAAACATGGCCTCCACGATTCGACTATCGCCGAACTATGCCTTGGAACGCCTAAAGAGTGAGGATTAGAGAACACTCCGAAAAAACAATTATGCCTACTACTAGAATTGTATTACGTCAATAACTTTTCATTGCAAAAAACAAGAAGTGTGTGTTGCATATTTTGTTCAAATTTTGTGCAAATGTATCTTATGACGTCTCCCAAACATCAATTATACCGATGAACCGTGCACCAAGACGAGAAGCACGCTATTATGTTTTATTCCAAAATCTTACACAAAAAAAATCATGGCTTCAATTGAACCTTGACTACGACGGAAAATTTCACAATAGACGCCAAGAAAACATACTATCGCCCTCCGGTTGTCGGAATTCTACCTGATGATGTGACTTATCTGAGTTTCGTAGACATGAATATGGAATGAACCTAAGTTAGGTGTCCGAAAATCAAAACAATTTGCAGACGCATTATATGAGTTACCGAGATGGCCCGAATCCAACCTATGATACGAGTGCCGCAGAAAATTGAAAATTCTCCTATAAAAATAAACGCCATGCAAAATCCCAGTTAGGCATGGATACCTGAAGATCCAACTGACAGCCTATAGTAATATAAATCGAGTTGCCTCTACTATGAGTCTGAGGCAAAATTAATCCTATACGTTACGACACATCCCCGACCAAATGAACAAGACACTCACTCATTTTTTATTTTTCACTGAAAATCTACTCTAAACCTTATTTCATAATTAATTTAAATATAACGTTCCACCATTATAGACGACTCCTGGATCGACGCATCCAGAATCACCGTGCGATTCTCGGCACGAAAGACAGGGCAATGTCGGCAAGCGATGTGGGACGGTGGGTTCTCAATCTCTCTGGTTCGAGAATCGAGAGAGAGCCGCCACTTTGACAACGAGGATGTAGAATTACCATATGTGGCGATAAAGCGGGAACCTGGACGCAACCCGGCACGAGATGCTAGATGGAGAGCGGAATTCACATTAGCTCGATTGGAGATACATCAGAAACAAACAAATTAGCAAGTCGCAATGAGCAGACGGCGGCTGGACAGAGTGAATGCAGATATCACCGCAGGGAGGATTCCGAGCACTGACGGTTATGCCCAAAACTACGGAGTATCCTATGAGCTCGATGATCCGGCTCTGGTAGAGATGGATACTCCAATGAATGTCGTGATTCCGAGATGACTGCTGCCAAGAGACATGCAAAGCATTGAAAGCCGCTCACCTTAGCAGCGGGAGCATTTTTATGCTCAAAATCAATCTGTGTGGTCACCAAATTTTCGTGTCAATACTCGTCCAAGAAGATAAGGATTTTAGCAGCTAGCGCTCTGTAGAAAATACAAATTCTTAGGACCACATTGTAGTAGAAATAAAATTTTAATATCACTCTATATTTTTGCTTATTAATTCGATAGTGTATACTGAGAGATTAAGCCTAATTAACTAACGATAAATCACGAGACCATAAGTTATAAAGGCCCAATGGATCACTAGGAAAGATAAATTCCTGTGTAACCAACAAGAATGAAATTTCGACAATGATTATTTCTAGAAATTCATCACTCACATTTCGTAAACGTTAATGGAAAAGTTCAGTAAAATCAAAGAAGGAAATTGAAAATTATGGTAAATTTATTATTTATTATTGTTGGATGTACGGGAAATTCAATCACTAATTAGCTCGTACTATTGATTTATGCGCATCCCACCTGTAATCTAGGGTCACCTTTTCCCAATACACCGCACGATTTGGATGTACTGCTACGTACCCACGATCGAAATCATGTTGGTACTGTACGCAACAGCCGAATGCCATTCGAGCAGGTGAGCACTACTACTAGTGCTACTCCTCGAAGGACCTTCGTTTTCCCCGGTCGTTGGCTGCCGATAGAAAGACTTACGCACTTTACCTTGAAGTTACACTATTACAGAACCCTTAGCGTCTACTCATACCCTGTTCCTGGAATTGTGAGAATTTCAATATGAGTTTTATTTCGGCTTAGTATAGTTAGTTAATCAACCACTTTCTCCCTTGGTAAATGTACCTTTAGTCTCTCCGCCCGATTTATTTGTTAGCTCATCATTATTATTTTACTCCTTTGATCTAATCATTCACGTTCAATTCACAGAAAAATAAATACTACAAAGATTGTTAACGCAATTTATTTTATTTTCGACATATACCATTTAGAAATAATAGGCAAGAGACAAGAACAGATTATAAAATATCATGCAATTCTCAGATATCATACGCGCCTATCGCACAAGATAAGCGTTTGGGGAATGTTACAAGAGATTAAAAAGCTTCGTCACGCTGACGAGGATGGCAATTGTGAAAACCAGAGCGGTCATCACGACAAACTTCAACAGCCTCAACTCTAATCTTCTGCATCGATGTTGGTCGGCAGATATCGGCGCTTCGGCTGTCAATGGAGAGGAGGGCTGGTCATTTCGTTGAGCTCCACTCGGATGGAGGGTCCAGGTTCATTAGCCGGAGGAGGGCTCATTGGAACGCTTCCGGTAAGAACCGAAATCTCGCCTATATCTAGGCCTAGACGGTCTAAAGCGTGGTTTAGAGATGGAGTTTCTGTTGCGTCTCCCACTAAGTCTATATAGATAGATCGTGGAGGAAAGAGATTTATTATAGAGGGTGCGTAGATAATATCGGGATCGAAGTCGGGGAATTCGAACTCCTGGTACAGTTGGGGTAGATCATCCTCTCGGTTGGACATTCTAGCAGATTCCGTTGCTCTGAGCAGATTCGCTTCTGCTCGGCGACGTTCGCGGCGACGGCGATTCCGGTTGGGTCGCCGCTGGGTCACTCCGGGCCTAGGTTCGGTCATTATGCTCTGAAGGGGTTCGAAAATTAGAGGTGGGGCTGGCTCTGAAAGGGGTTGCTGGCTGATCCTGCTGGGAGGTGTTGAGCCGGAATGATGTTTAGGCTTTGAGCCCAGATGCAGCCAGGTACGCGAGCTCGGAGTTCGGCGTCTGTGAATATTCGCCTGAGGGCGGCGCTCTGTTATGATATTAGAACTCGTTGGCTACAAGGTTCGACCACTAATTCGTCCCTGGCCCGAGACAGGCGGGCGATTTTTTGAAATAACTTCCGCGTCGACTCGGGTGAGCTCCACGTTCCTTTTAATTTTTGATATTTAGCTTGTAAGATCGAATGGTCTTTCTCCAATTGCTCGAGTCTTTGACGCGTTGCGATGATGGATGGTGATAAATGCGATATCCGTGGGAGCTCTGACATCTTCTTTATTAGCAGAGGATATATACGTGAATAATATGGCATTAAATATCGCGGTTGGAGAGTTTACACTGGGGTAGTAGTGAAGTAATTTTGCAAAACAATCGCGTACGTAATAATAATAATGGGGTGGGGAAATCTCGGTGATGCTTTAGTTTATCAAGATCAGAGAAAGGGTACACGTACTCCATATTTCGATGAGTTACTCAAGTGGGTCTTCTATTAACTACCAACTCAGTGGTAATAATATTGAGTGTAGGGGGACATTTACTGGATTTTTACTACTTCTGGTAATGATGGAGATATGACCGCAATAGGGGTACAAATTAGCCCAATATTTGTATGGGTCGACAGTCTTAATAACGATACCGTTCATAATTACGAACCCAATGGTAACGACACGGATGGTAGTATTTATCCTAATACCAAGGGTAATTGCGCGTGATGGTGACAATAATTGTACCAATATTAATGAATATTCTAATAATGGACGTAATGATACTGCTAGTAATAATATTCTTGAAAATAATAAAATAGAGGTGACGATAATAATAATGACCTTAGCGATAATGATAAATATGAAGATGAACATACTAACAATACTAATAGCAACGTTACCAATAATAGTAATACTAATAGTAACAATAGTAATAAGACTACTAACATACAACAGTAATAATGCTAATAATGATAAGAGTAATAATACTAATAAGAGTAGTAATGATAATAATTATAAAAATATTAATAATAGTAATCATAATAGTGATAGTAATAATAATTATAATAATAATACTACGAATAATACTAATGATAATGATAATAATAATAATAAGAATAATAATAAGAAGAAGAATAATAATAATCATAATAATGGTACCGACGATAATAATGAACGATAACGGCATTAATATTAGGGATTATAACGTACAATAATTGTAGAGTGTGTTTAACTGATCACATCTCAAAAAACGATTTTCGCTACTGGAGAAATTTTAGACAGCTGGTGGAACTGAAGTTAGTGACGTCTTCTATTGCCGGATATCGTGTGCCTAGTGGATGTGGGAGAAAATAACAGCAATCGTTGGCACGGCTGTCTACGGTGAGGAGGTGTGTAATTCGCTTCTCCCGTTCTTTGGTGACGATGATTCTACGTGATAGTATTATGTTGGAAAAATTTCTATGCAACAAAATCGATAGTAGTAAATGACTACTTGGAAATATATTCCCGAATCTACTAGATGGATTTATGGATTAATTCGAATGATCATTCCAGTTAGTTATCTCTTATGGGTGGAGCTATCGATTTTATGGTCACCGACTTGATAATGGTAGGTAGACATCTCGTACATGCACTCTAGACAGGGAAAAATGGAGTTTTGGACGCATCAATTCGCTAAACCTATCTTCTGGCTTGGATTAATTATGTTCTGTCGGATTCCTATTTTGTATTGTGAATGTATTATAAATTGTAGTCAATTCGGATAATTGCGTTTTGATATTTGTGAACTTAACATTTTCTATTGCAAAGGTGTCTGACTCTTTCAGCGCCGTCTAATTTTCTTTTCAAAAAAACAAATTCATCCTCGTCAATTCTTATCCCTTCTGCCCAAGTTTACTCGTTTCTTTTCGAGGTCTCCACAAAAATTTGTTCCTAAACGATCGCGTACGACCTTTCCTGTTCCCCTTAACTAATGACGATCTTCCCCTTAATTTAAGTTTTCTGCTCGCCTCGACCGACGTTTCTATCAGCCGTTGCGAGTCGTTCAACGATGCTCTGCGGGGAGGGTCCTGTGCCATTTTGCCAGGCCCCGTCGCGGACAGACCGAGGTTTCGAAAAGGCGCGACCCACAATCGCAACTATGGAACTTAATCCACCAACCGGACCGGGATCTGCCTAATCGAGGACTATTGAGATACTTTATATATAAATAATATTTTAGAGGGACCTCGAATATAAATAATTCATATGCATCTAAATTCATTTAAAAGTAAGCATCAACATTATGAACATTAAGCTTATTATTGAATAAAAATTACATTAACTTAGAATTAAAAACCAAAATATACAAAAACTTCCTTACTTTCGAATAAAAATAAATTTCAATTGACAATTGTGAAGTTTTTGAAAAATTATAAAGTGATTGTACAGTGAGATTAGTTAATGAAATTGGTCACTGCTTATATACTATTTTTGTGTTTGTGTGCGACCAATGAGCGATTTTTCGCCATTTTTGGGGTTTTTTAATTATTTTATTAATTTCAAATTATTTTTATTATTTTTTATACATTTTTCTCTATTTTTTGATATATGAATATTTTATTGTTGGATTTTATTTTTATTATTATTTTCTTATAATATTATTTTTTAGCCCCAATATTTTGTTTTCTGGTCGCCTCTTCTGCCTGTGTTTTTTCTAAACCTTATTTTGCAAGGTTTTGGCAGTTAATTTCTTTTCTCATATGTTTTTTTAATTAATTATGATTTTTAATTAATTATTTGTTTTTATTTAATATTGATATATTTTTAATTTGTTTTAATTAATATGTTTTAATTTATTTTTGGTATTTTCTTGCGGTGCATGCGTATGTGCAGTGACCATTTCCATATTTTTTATTTTTATCTTTTTTGTTTTAATCCGTTGATACATTTTGTTTTAATTTTGGCTCTAAGCCCAACATTATTATTATTATCATTGTTTACAGATAAATATGAAGAAGTAATTTTAGAGTGTTTGTTCTTCTTTTACGATTAAATGAGAACAATTCTGAAAGAGCAACCAACATCAATGATTCCAGATCTCGTATACACCGAGACAAATATCTGGATATTCAATATCATCGAAATTATCATATCCCGAATCAATTGTTAGGTGAGCATTGTCAAATGTTTTACAGAGATGGATTAAATATTAGTTATGATTTTTCTCCATTTACAATAATATTTGAAAATACTAGTGATGCCAAGCGAATGGGTAGTGATAAGCTTAACATTGTTGTTACTGGGAAGGAATAACTATTACATTTCAATGCTTTTGAAGAAAACAATGTAATGACAGAAGAAATCAAAATAACTGTATCATATATCAATGAGGTGGAAGATACATTTACATTTAATTAAAGATTTATATATTAAAACACTTGACAAATTACATAAATATATTTCATTCAATTGTTTACATATATTTAAAACTATTGAATTTGTTAAAGATGGATTATGTAAATTCAGTCTGAATAATAACATTTGTGAAGTTACACTTAATAAAAATGTGGCTAATAAATTGGGATTAGATAAACAAACATATCGGACAAGTGCTTTTGGTGTACGCAGACCAAAAATAATAAAACTTCATAGACAAATGTTCATATATACTAACATCATCGATCCTATAATTGTTGGTGATTCTTTGGTTCCTCTATTGAAATCTGTTTGGGTTGATAAACATGACCAGGATGAAGTTGTCAATATAAATATCGATAATCCAATGTACTTACTGGCATCAACATCATGTATAAACAATATAGAAATAAATATTCGTGATGATATCGGTAAACTTATTGAATTTAATAATGATACAAAAACTCATTTGACATTACATTTTCGTAAATTAGATGGCCAATAACGATATTATTATTATGTATAGTGGTAGCCAAAGTGGTGGCGAATTACCATATTTTATTGGTAAACAGTATGGATCATGATGGTTGTGAACAATTGGTAGATTTGTACTTCCTATTCTTAAACGCCTTGGTAGTTTTGGTATGAAAACCGCTAAAGATGTGATAATGAATGAACAGAAAATATTACCATCTCTGAAATCAAATGATTTATCAGATTTAGGGAAAGTTCTACCTAGTGTTGCAGGTATGTTTCAAAAACAAGAACCTGCACCGGCTCAAAAACGTAAAAGACACCATAAACATATAAACAAACGAATGAAAGGACATGAAACTGTATTTCAAAAATTATTTGTGGTAAATCTGAATTGTGTTTATTTGATAAACCATCTCCCCAGGCGGTAATTGAAATGGGGGCTTTTGTAGACGTATTCCCGATGAATTCTATTATGGATAGTAGAACTGATATTGAATTTTATAATAATCGTTACCAATGTTGGGCCAGAACACAAACGGCCTTGAGAAATGTTTAAATGGATCGGTAACACACATGCAAATACAACATGCAAATTTAAATAAACCTATTGAAACATCAATTAAACCCTATCAAATATGAGAAAAAAGAGAATTAAATATAAAATAATAAACATAAAAATAAAATAAAAATAATAACAAAAATAATAACAAAATGCAACAAGATCCGCACGATACAAACACAAACATAACAAAAAAACACAACAAATTCGACAAAATTTGATAAATTAATAAAAGTTCATGAAAATGAAACTTAAATCAAAAGATTTGAATTAGTAATAATTCAATAAAAACCCTAAATGAAAAATTATTAAAATAAATTGAAAAATAATAAAATTAAAGATTAGAATACATTAGAAAATAACAAGGTCGAATTTTGTTTTACTGCATCAAATTTAACACGCGAGGTTAGGGACAGAAAATTGGTATAAATACCGATCCATTTTCACATAAAGTTAACCATTTTTTGAACTAAAATTTTGTGAATTTTGTTTAAAATCTTACTACGAAGCCTTACTTTTAGGTGAGAAATGTTTTGTTTTAGAGCTCTCTCTCCACGTCACATCCTCGCAACCTCGGCAGAGCTCTGCTTGGATGTCGGCGTGGGGGGAGAGGTATTTTATTTTACTATGAAAATTTTTTTATGAAATGTATGGAATGGAATGAAGGGTAACTTTGTATTTTATTTGTTAGATAAATTAATAAATATTTATAATATTTAAACATGGTTTTATGCACTTAATAAAATTAATTATTCTGTCGAAATTTTTCCGGCCCACAGCCAAGACCCATCGCAAGTTAATAAAATCAACATATAATTCAGATTCGTGTAAGTGCGTGGAATATGGCCAATGATCTGTGCCCGTGAAGACCCGGCGTGCGGAACGCAGGGTTGGAACGTCAATACTATTCCGTATAGCAGAAACGAGAAATAATTAAGAGGTCTTTTGGCTGCTTCCTCGTTTCTCATATCTGTAAAATCGACCTAAAATTATTCTACACACGGCTAAAAATCATCACACCGAGTAGTCCAGTGGGCACTCGTTAAATATGATATAAACACAATGTGCGCCTAAGGCTTATTAAAGGGGAATAGTACGGGGAATAAATTAATTCATTGATTAAACTAAGGTGATTTGTCGATTAAAACAAATTAATTCATTGATTAAACGAAAGTAATTTATTGATTAAAATTAAAGTAACAATAGGTAATTCATTGATTAAATTAATATAATTCCTTGTAATAAAATTAAAGTAATTATTGAGTAATTCATTGATTAAATTAAATTAATTCATTGATTAAATTCAAAGTGATTATGGAATAAATTCATTGATTACAAATGACGAAATTCAACAATTAAAAGTAGGGTAATTCATGATTTTAAAAGTAAAGTAACTCATCGATTAAAAGTAAAAATAATTCATTGATTGAACCTAAAGTAATATATTAAAAATAAAGTAATTTATTGATTAAATTAATTAGTTGATTAACGGCAAAAATAAATAGATGGAAAGTAAGTACAAAACCGTTGCTTAAAAAATAAATTAACAAATCGCTAAAATGAATCAATAAGAAGTCATTGCTATAAAAGTTAAATCGTTGTTTTAAAGAAAATTAATATCATTATTAAGAAGATGGGAAAAGTGTTAATAGGAAATCGTTGACTAATTCATCATAAACCAAAATAAAAGCGACTTAATTGGCGATAATGTTTAATTTAAAATTATCCAAGGCGTAAATTACGAATAAAAAACCCAAATACGACCCTAAAATACGAAAATTAATACATCATCGATGAAAAATCAAAAGGACATAAAAATTTAGAACGATAGAGCAATTAAGATAACAATCAAAATTTTATATTAATATCACATTAAATGTTAAACCACAGGAAAGGCTTACCGCCGATTTTCGACAACGCTAATGAGGTGATCCAAATTTCCCGAGAGACGATAAGTAAAAAATTTCCAAATGATAAAACTCCAAATGATAAAATTCCAAACAGAGAAAAATTCCGAAGGCATGAGATCGCACAAAGGTGCCGAGAAGGAGTCCACTCGAAACCCACGGTAGATGCAGGTGTTTTCCTTAAAAAATGTTGATAAAAACATTCAAATTAGCTAAAACCTGTAACTCACCAAATAATCCACGAACGCGCAATCTTAAAAGTCCACTCGCCTAAAATAAATTTCGTAAATTACAAGTTGCAAAATAAACAATATTACCTCGACAAAAACTCGCTGACATTTCCGTCGATATAAACATTCACCATCGTAGTCGAGTTGCGATTGACATTCATTTCCTGTCCATCTGATTCAATCACACATTCATCAATATATCCATCGACGATAACAGAATATACATCATTTTTCACTTGACAAAATTATGCACTCCCTAAATATCTCAGGCGAAGATTTGGAACTTCAATCGCTGAATGTTGCGGAAGCCCCTCTGACGAGTAAGCTTTAATAAATTTTAATGATCGTGTACGAGCCTTAGAAACAACCCAGAATCGGAACCATATCATCTTTTCCGCCAAGTGAAAACCCGAGTTAGTGAGTAAACTCTACGGATTGAAGGCAGTGACCAAATAAGCCATACATGTTAATGCATCGTAGTATTTCCGCACCAAACAAATCCCAAATCCTGACATTCCACCGTTAAGCGCAACGATCATTTTCCCTTTGTCGCTATGCACCTTCGTCAATCCCATTGGTCGGCAGTATCATGAGTATTCGAATTAACAATTGCTACGCGAGAATTCCGGTCCTGATCACATAGGAAAATCGTTCGACGATTCATTTTTGGGGAAACGAATTTCTTGGATATCTTGCTAGTAGTGGGATACAGGCCCTCTAGCTCACAGGCCCTCTAGCTCACATACCCCCCCCAAAATTTTTTTTTGCGCTAAGTTTAAAAGTACAAATTTTTTAGAACAAAGACAATGACTCATTCAAGGTCATTGGATGACTCATCAAAACTTTAAAACAAAGACCATGACTCATTCAAGGTCATTCAAGGTCATGGAAAAGTAGGTCAAGGTCATTCAAGGTCATTCAAGGTCATGGAAAAGTAGGTCAAGGTCATTCAAGGTCATTCAAGGTCATGGAAAAGTAGGTCAAGGTCATTCAAGGTCATTGGATGACTCATCGTTTTTTCAAAAAATTTTCTATGTTTAAAAGTACATCTATTTTCAAGGTCATTCAAGGTCATTGGATGACTCATCGTTTTTCAAAAAATTTTCTATGTTTAAAAGTACATCTATTTTCAAGGTCATTCAAGGTCATTGGATGACTCATCATTTTTTCAAAAATTTTCCTATGTTTAAAAGTACATCTATTTTCAAGGTCATTCAAGGTCATTGGATGACTCATCATTTTTTCAAAAATTTTTCTATGTTTAAAAGTACATTTATTTTCAAGGTCATTCAAGGTCAAGGTCATTCAAGGTCAAGGTCATTCAAGGTCAAGGTCATTCAAGGTCAAGGTCATATTATTTTTAAACATTTTTAAATTTAAATTTACTACTTATAAAAAATAAGTAGTATATATTTGTAAATTATTTTATTATTATTATTATTATTATTATTATTATTAATATACTTATAAAAACTTTAACTATTATTATTAATATGCTTATTACTTATAAAAATTATTATTAATATACTTATTACTTATAAAAGTTATTATTAAAATACTTATTACTTATAAAATTATTAATATTAATAGTATTATTTATTATTATTATTATTAATATACTTATAAAAACTTTAATTATTATTATTAATATACTTATTACTTATAAAAATTAATATTAAAATACTTATTACTTATAAAATTATTAATATTAATAATATTAATTATAATAAAAATAATAATAATAATAATATATTAAACAAATATATATATAAAAACAAAAACAACTTTACAAAAACAACTTCATAAAAAACAAAGAATTAATTATAAAAATAAATACATAGTGTTATCACATTTAAAACCTCTATAAAGTAATATTTCGCGTTTCGTCACGCTGCGGTTTTTGCATGAAAAAAAAAAAAATAAATAAATAAATAAATAAATTAAAATTAAAATTATAAAAAATTATATCTAATTTCATAATAAAAATGAAAACTATTACAAGTTTTCTAGATAAATAAGATTCCAAAGTAAGAAAATCAGTTTTTTAAAAACATTTATTATTCTGATAAATACACATCATCAATATCAATGTTATCTTCATTAAAACCATAGAAAAGCTGTCCATTATCACTGATTTCGGTAGAGTCATCAAAACTAGGACTCAAACCACCGAAAAGCTGTCCATTATCGCTGATTTCGGTAGAGTCATCAAAACTGGGGCTCGAACCACCGAAAAGCGGCTCATCCAAGAAATTAACTTGGTCACTAACTATTGCATCAACCCCAAAATAATGTCCAAATGCGATACTGGTATTTTTCCCCACCCACAATCGCTTATCATCGTTATTACTCAAAGCGATTTTACTGTTTTTAAATGTGTACAGCTGATGGTTCCGCGTCCCTATCCTACTTTGAGGTACTGTGAAAACTACGTTTTTATTGTAGCAATCCAAATAAGACTGATGTTTGATGTCAGTCCCCAACAACTTCACCCCCTTAGCCCTCATTGTATCAGATTTACCTAATAAACTATAGCACTTGGGTCTTAAGAAAACCCACTCCTTATACCCGAGACCTTTGCTTTCATCTTTAAATTTTCCTATCACAGAATCTAATTTCCTCGAGTATAAGGATGTGCCGGGTCGTAATTTGAGGTATCTAAAAGGTTGTCTCTTATCATTGCCGGCAAAAGAATGTCAAGCTTACAGTGCTTAACCTCAAGAAAAAACGAATCAGTGTCGCCAGCAACGATATTTATATCACAGTTGAATTCTGATCGATATTTTGCCAATTCATTATATTGTAATTGGTACATCCGCAGCTTAGACAGGTCTAGTACTGATTGGCCAATGTAGCTAGGTCTCTCTAAACATATAGAATCTTTGTTCAGATGAGCAGCAATCAAATCATCCACTATTTTAATGGACTTTTTGAAAGTCGGTTTTGAGGCATATACAATCATCTTTTCAGCTGAATTGCATAGCCTCAAATTCATCCGTTTTTTCAAATTCTCAACGGACTTCCCATATAGGCTATTATTAAATAATTTATACAAATCTCTATAAAGCTCGCACTTTGTGTTTGAGCGTAAATCTGTATTTCTTTGTATATATTCTTTAAAAATAGGTGCTTGTTTAAATTTAATTGCTCTATGAATACACTCAACTTCTGCACCCAATTCTATATACAGCTTGAGAAGTCTCCAGTGAAGAACATGGTTCTTCTTACTGTAATGCGTGAGCATTAACTTCTCAACTTTTGAATTGGCGGGCACATTTTTTCAGGAGCAAGCGGAAAGTCATTCAAATACTGATGCACACGCTCAGGGATATTGATGTCAACTTCCATTGTATAACCATACGGAAGGAATTCAATATTCGCATTCACACATTCACTCAGCACATCATTCAGATTATCATGCACCCAAACAAAATCACCATACGGAAGGTTTTGGCTAAGTGCCCAACCATATAAATTATTAATGTCGATATACAAGAGTTCTGTATCTTCAGAACTTGCAACATGATGTTTGTTAACAAATGTTAACCCACCCCGTATTCCACCCTCATAGAAATTAAACATTTCCATGTCCTGCAAAAGTTCTATGGGCTCCTTTAATGTCATGAGAGCGGACGCCCATGACATTCCAGGAATTCCATAAAAATTCAGAGGTTCTAAACCATTGTAAGCAATAGCCTTTGCGCGAAATTGCTGAAAATAGTCTGCAAGGAGGAATACGTCTAATTTTAGGTAAGTTAACATATAGTCTAACATTGTAGTGCAATTTTGCTGTATCCAAATTAGTTGGGCGGTAGCATATTCATCATCAGATACAGAATCCCATTTTGGAGGTAGTTCATAAGTCGATTCAAGGACCTCTAGTGATACTGCAAAATCATAAGGAAAGATACCCTTTGCCTTAACAATAAGACCATCAAAAGCAGAACAAGTTAGAGGTAGATCAGTAAGAGTTTTCACAGCCTTGGCTAAAGAGCAATTTACAAATTGCATACTATCTATAAATCTAACAGCTAATTTCTTAATATTTACAATCAAAGATATGAATTTCTCAGTTGTTGTAGGAATGATATTTAATTTCCAAGACTGAAATTCATTCAATCCATACTTTAAAATATGATGAAGGTCATATCCTCTCAAATTATGAAAGACGATAGGTAACTGTTTGCTTATTTTCCTACTTATATTACAGTTACGACAGGCGGCACCAAGATACTGACCTGTAAAATGATCATGGTCCTTAACCTTATTTCTAATAAGTTTTTACAAAGATAGCAAGTTCTACATGCGATGAACTGCTGTTCCTCATTAGAAGTAAGATTATTCATAGTTTTTTACCATGATTTTCATAATATGGTAGGACAATTGTGACAGCAATTTCCTCTACCTTCTTTAAAAATTCCAATACACATTCCAAGCCTATAAAACTGAAATATTGTGTAGTATTTGTTAAATTATTTATTAATAATAAGCCTGCTGATATCGGCATGTGTATTTGATGATGTTTTACATCTTTAGGCAAAACAGCCTCAAAATCCGCATAAATTACGAATGGTGGGTAATCATTTTAGAATAATTTTTAAATATTAAGTTTTTATTTTCAGGGAGCGTGTATAGGGTTGTTCCTATTTGATTTTTAGCGCACAAATCAACATGGGCCTTAAAGGTTTTATCATAATAAAAACCGTTTAAACAATGGGACACCATTTTACGTGAATTCTGGTGTTACATTCACTACTCGAACGACAATTCAACAGTCTATTTAAATTAAAAATTGCGGTATAATGAAAATTATCACCGTCTTGTAATAATAAAAGATTAATCGGGTTACCACCGATAACCTTTGTTCGATGAATTAAGGCAAGGTGAGGATGATGAGGTACATAATCAATGTCATTCAATTGTTTAGAAGGGGTGTTGTTATATTCAAAGACATTGATGGCCAAATTTAAATCGCTATTATTTCTCTCAAATTTTGGTATGTTACAGAGTCTCATTGGGCAATCTGTAATTGAATCATAATTCAATTCATCCATAAAAGTAGTGTAAGAAGAAACACGCTCCCTATTCTTTAAAACTATATCACGCTTTAAAATCGATAAGACACTATATATAAAACACGAATGATCTGTGTTTTTAACGTTTACAATAGCCTTTTACCTACTAGAGATTCAGGCGTAGGGATAAAACTATGCCCGGCTAATCGACTTACAGGATAATACGTGGTTAAAATAAAATCGATTTCGCGAATCTTAACTACGCGCCACCCACTTCCTAAATATGTGAATTTTTCGATTTTCTCATTTAACCGACTCACACCATCTGCAAGAAAACTATCGGAAAAGACACACGCGCTATTCGAAAAGAAATTATCTTTTATTTCCCCATCTTTTTCAAATTGAATGAGAGCTGTAAACTGAACTTTTACAGATCCCATTTTCTTTATTTCGATTTGTAATTTATTTACAAGTTTATCAGTTAGGGCGATTTGAACAAGATTTTGATTTTCTAAATCAAATCGAATATTTTACGGGAACCTCTTAAGTCAATCTCTATTTCAGGTTCATCGTTTATTTCAATATTTACAGAACCCCCTATTTGATTATATTCAGTTTCGTCATCACTAATGATGATTTCTATTTTTTTAATTTTAGCAGGGATACACGGCACGATTTATCAGCAGGTCTTTTTGATTTTTAGTAACAGTTGTATTATTGTTTTTAGTGATCTTTGTATTGTTTGTGTTATTATTACTAGCATTTTTCGCATTAATCATTTGAAATAATGTCTTTTTATTAATTTTAAATTGATTTAAATGGCTAGAGTGTTTCTTATAAAACTCTAGATATTCAATGTCTTGGGCTGTATCGCATTTAGGGCAAATAAAAAAGTCGATGCCATAGAATCTATGACCATAGTAACTTTCCATAGTCGTATGGCATTTCGAGTTATGACCAATTCCAGATTGGCAATAGTTTTTATACAAACGACCTGATAAATATATAATTATTATCAAAATGTTTATTATTATTATTTAAATCATATATGAATCAAATAATAATATATAAATGATGATAATTATGTAAATATTTATAAAAATTAATATTCGTATTTCAAATCATATATTCATATTTCAAATAATATATTTCTATTTCAAATCACTTATTTCTATTATAAATAATTATTCGTATTATAAATCATAAATTTCTATTATGAAAATACATCACATATTTCTATTATAAATTAATATTCTGATTACAAATCAAATATTTCTATTATAAAATTAATATTCTGATTACAAATCATATATTTTTATTTCAAATCATATTTCAAATAATATATTTCTATTATAAATTGATATTCCGATTACAAATCAAATAATATTAATCATATTTCAAATCATATATTTCTATTTCAAATCATATATTTCTATTTCAAATCATATATTTCTATTTCAAATAATATTTCAGATAATATATTTCTATTATAAATTGATATTCTGATTACAAATCAAATAATATATTTCTATTTCAAATAATATTTCAAATAATATATTTCAAATCATATATTGCTATTATAAATTAATAATATTTAAAGTATTATAATACTTTACATATTATTAACTTATACTCATTAAATACTCTTATAAAATAATGATAAATTTAAAATAATAATGCTCCTTAACATATTTAAAAAATAATAATGTTCATTAAAATATATTAAAAATAATTAAAAATAATAAAAATCCTACATTTTTTATATGAAATCTCGTCTTCCCCAGAAACGTCAGCAGAAACGGCGCCATAATTGTTGTCTTCCCCAGAAACGGGGGCATCAGCATTAATTGGTTCATTCAAATCTTCCCCAGAAACGGGGGCATAATTGTGGTCTTCCCCAGAAACGGGGGCATCAGCATTTTCATCTCTATCCAAATCTACTAAAATGGTTTTAAAAATAATAAAATAAAATAAAAATTTACCATGATCGATTTCGTCTTCGCTATCACTGATAACAATGATTTCCGTCGGTGTTACAATAACTTCTAAAACAATAATAAATTAATAATTTAATAAATAAATTTACCACTATCATCGATTATAATAACTTCGTTATCTTTTTCGGTGACATCATACCAATTAAATGTACCTTAATAATAAATAAATAAAAGAAATAATAAAATAAAAACTTACCGTTTCCCTCCGCCAATAATTTTCTTAAAATACTATCGTTTTCCATTTTAAATTTCTTGAAATCCCGCGAGTAAAATTTTGAAATAATTGTGACAAATTCTACTTTTGTCAATGTTTATAAAGAGAATAATATTTTCAGGATTTAGCCAATCACATTTTAGCAATACACACATATAGGTGAGAGATTTTTACGCATGCAGCCTATTCTGTGTAGGCATGTGTTCTTTGTAAATCACATACTTTTGTTTGTATGTGTTTTCTTTATTCTGTTTTGAGTGTGTAGGCATGTGTTCTTTGTAAATCACATACATAGAGTTTGCATGTGTTTTCTTTATTCAATTTTGTGTATGCATGCACTTATCATGTGATGATCACGCACTTAACATGCACTGTCTTTGTGATGATGCATTAGCTTTAATTAAACACATAATAATAATAAAAATAATAATAATAATAAAAATAATAATAAATATTAATAATTAAAACATAACAATAAACATTAATACATTTATTAATCATCAAATCTCTTGGATAATAACCAAGCTAAACAATGTTGACCACATGTTAAGGTCCATAGTTTTTGATACATAGTTTTATTATAGACAATAGGTTTACCCATTGTTTGCAGTTTCGAAACCATTAAAGCCGGGTAATAGAAACCCATAGGATCAAATACAAATATCTTGCTAGGCTTCATATATATTGCTAACCAATGTTCTCCACCGAGATGAGATGATTGAGTATTGACTATAATGGCTTGATTATTACGTAAATATGGAATTTTATCAAGAGGAAAAACCCCTAAAAATTCATGTCCTAGTATTTGTTTTCCAATTCGATAGACCTGAACAGAACTACATCAATAATATTAATAATACATTTAAAAACTTACTCCATGACAAATTATCATAAATTATCTATACATTTATACCAACATTTTCAAACCAACAATGTTAGTTCAAACCAACAATGTTTGAACTCTGTTCAAACCAACACTGTTCTGTTTGCAGTTATTTGAACCTCATTTTCAAATACTCCATATATTACAACATGTACCGGTTCAGTTGTAGCTTTAGCAAACTTTATATCTAATCGTAAATTACCATTTTGAGGTAATTGACTCTGATTTAAATCGAAATCGGGTGCCAAAACAAATGTGAAGAATGGATATTTGCTTTTAAAATCTTCAAGAGTTATACCACAATTAAGGTTTTTATCCAAATAACCCATATTTCTAACTATACTCTGCATATATGTAGCACAATAATTATCATTTTCGAAATCTTGAGTATATGTTTCTCTATAATCACTATTTTTCGATAAAGTTAGCGATGTTACACCAAAGTTTTTGAAAATTGAGCTCGATGTTAAGTATGATCCATTATATTGCGATTCACTTTGAAATGTTACCAATATAAAGTTGGGCATTCTTCTATCTCCAAATATTTGTTCCTTATAGAAAGAAGCTGAACCCTTAGCAATTGCAAATTGAACAATTTCCTTTGTTTTCAATGGATATATTGCATGCTTAGAATTAAGCCCCAATTGATGACCTGCTAATACAGAAGGTTCAACACGAACTCTTCTTACCAATAATTTTGCATCAACTAATTGAAGAATTGGTGCTGTGGTGGCACTTGTTAGTGATAATGCCGAATCAGATCTTTTCAATCTAATGTGTACATTAACACCTGGGAGTAAATATTTCGGTTGATCCATAAAATCGAGTTGTAATGATGAGCACATGGTAAATAATTTCGATCCTTTAATCCACTTTTTCCTATCATCATCACTACCATAACCCATAGGAGTTAAACATGTATTTTTAGTATCACTATTGTAATTTATAATAGTTTCTATTAGAGCTTTGTGAATATATGTACTGTTACCACCCTCAATCTTGATATTATTAAATCCGAGAACTGCATCTTTAAAAAGTGTATGAAACAAGAAATTGTTTGGTATTACATCACTAGGTTCACCCAACGGTTTTCTATCTTTATCTACAACTTTGATCTGAACAGTTAACAATGTATCATTCAAATCTAAATATTCAGTTTGGGAACCATTAATATAAAATTCAATATCGGTTCTACTATCCATAATAGAATTCATCGGGAATACCTCTTCAAAGGCCCCCATTTCAATTACTGCTTGGGGAGACGGTCTATCAAATAAGCACAATTCAGATTTACCACAAATCATTTTTGAAATATAGTTCCATGTCCTTTCATTCGTTTGTTTATATGTTTATGATGTCTTTTACGTTTTTGAGCTGGTGCTTCGGGTTTTTGAAACATACCTGCAACACTAGGTAGAACTTTCCCTAACTCGGATAATGCATTTGATTTCAGAGATGGCAATATTTTCTGCTCATTCATTATCACATCTTTAGCAGTTTTCATACCAAAACTACCAAGGCGTTTAAGAATAGGAAGTGCAAATCTACCAATTGTTCTCAACCAACCTGATCCATACTGTTTACCAATAAAATATGGTAATTCGCCACCACTTTGGCTACCACTATACATACTAATAATATCGTTATTGGCCATCTAATTTACGAAAATGTAATGTCAAATGAGTTTTTGTATCTTTACTAAATTCAATAAATTTACCGCTATCATCACGAATATTTATTTCTATATTGTTTATACATGATGTTGATACCGGTAAGTACATGGGATTATCGATATTTATATTGACAACTTCATCCTGGTCATGTTTATCAACCCAAACAGATTTCAAAAGAGGAACCAAAGAATCACCAACAATTATAGGATCGATGATGTTAGTATATATGAACATTTGCCTATGAAGTTTTATTATTTTTGGTTTGCGTACACCAAAAGCACTTGTCCTATATGTTTGCTTATCTAATCCCAATGTATTAGCCAAATTTTATCAAATGTAATTTCACAAATGTTATTATTCAGACTGAATTTACATAATCCATCTTTAACAAATTCAATAGTTTTAAATATATGTAAACAATTGAATGAAATATATTTATGTAATTCTTCAAGTATTTCAATATATAAATCATTAGTAAATGTAAATGTCTCTTCAACTTCATTAATATATGATAGTGATATTTTGATGTTTTCGATTGTTACACTTTTTCATCAAATGTTTTGAAACGTATTAGGTATTCAGTACCAGGAACAACAATGCTAAGCTTATCACAACCCATTCGCTTGGCATCCTCAATACTTTCAAACTTTATTGTAAATGGACTATAATCACAACTAACATTCAATCCATCTTTGAAAAACATGCCACAATTTTCATCTAAAATCTGATTCGGAATATGACAATATCGTTCAAAATTATTGATTGAGAAAATACCACTACAGGTTTTGGGTACACGTTTCTTGTAACCGATTTTACAATGACTATAAAATGGGAATGTATTGTACACAAATGTAAAGTCTTGCAAAGCAACTTCCCAATTTCCATGTAAATAAATGGGATTTGAAGATCAACCATAAATTTACTTGCTTGATTTTCCGGATGGATTAGTGGGCAACTATTACTCGGTAAAATTGTATAGAAACTCATTTTACTAGGTCTTTTGATGATATCCATGAGGGTTTTTGATATCCATGCCATTTGACATAGTATTGTTTATCCTTACCCACCATTTTAGTTTTCAATATTTTCTGAATTCTGAACACTGTAGGTTTGGAAATAACTTGTAATTCCTGTTCATAGAATTTCCCTTGTATTAAATTGTTATCACTATCTTTAATAACATACATTACAGGACTCTGTTTAGTATTAATTTTAGTAATTTGAAATACCTCATCACTCCAATTACTATCGAAATTTTTGATGAAAGGTGAAGCAGATATTTTACTAATTCTAACGTAATCACCAACTTTATATTTTGGTTTTGTAATAGCAACTGTTTTAGATCGTACTCGTGTTTTCGAGCTGATATCTACGGGTCTCAAACCATTCAGACCTCGATGTGATGAATTATTATAACTAACAAGTATTTTCGGTAATACATTTATCCATATTTTATTACCTTGATGCACGAAATATTTCTTCAATCTATCCCTCAATGTCCGGTTAAATCTTTCAACATGAGCGGCTTTGTATTGAGAATGTACAGAATAATGATTTATTTTCAGACGATCCAGGATTTGCTTAACTTTACTATTGTAAAACTCCTTGCCTATAATAATAATAATAATAATATATTAATAATTAATAATAATATAAATAATAATAATAATAATAATAATAATACCTAAATCGGTTTGCAAATTGTCTGGATGCTCATTTTTAAACATTGAGTTAATTGCTTTAGATATTTCCTCTGCAGATTTTGTCTTTGTTGGTACACCGCGAGCAAAACGACTGAAAACATCAATACACGTTAAAATATATTTATAACCCTTGTTAATCTTCGAATACGGTATCATCTCCATCAAATCCATTTGCCATAAATCATTAATACCGAATGTCTTATAAGCTCTCGTTGGAAATCTTTTCCGCATTGGTTTGTTTAAACTGTACGCAAGCTGATCTGACAACCACTTTTGCGTTTCCTTTTTCGACTTTGGGACTCTTTTCTTTAACTTTGCCACTCCACCGAAACCTGCTTCGTCTTCTGGGTTCGTCCAAATCTTCTCCATTACAACAAGATAATTTAAATTTTAATTTAACATTAGGTAATGATTGCCCCATCGTTTATTGTGATAATAATGATAATGCTAATGGTAACATTGCTCCAATAAAACCACCTTGTTGTTTATATATAATTTTTCTCATTTGCTTACGATTTTTATTATTTACTAGTGATAACAAAGGCTTACGATGTTTATTCAGTACTAGTTTTTTAGAATTACTGATTTTAATTTTACCTCTGACTACTTTTAATAGAATTTTGAGTAAATCATCGACAACAAAAGTTGGAAATGATTGTAAAATAGACATTCTTTTCATACTCGAAGCCTTTAACAATGCATTAAAATATGGGAAACTCCTATGATTTTTTACAATTTTATCTGTTTTCTTACTCTTTTTAATAATGTTTTTCGAAATTAGATTCATTGCAGGGTAATTCTCGGTTATTAGTTTTTAGATGGTGTATAACTGGTTTTGGTGGAACTTTATTTATAGTCTTTTAATACTTTGTCTAAGTTTTCGGATATTTTTAAGCCTGGATTTCATAAACATTTTTACATGTTAAAGTTTTCAGCTTTGTTTATATACCATGGCACCTTCTTTATTGAAAATATCGGTTTTTACCCGTAAATCATCATTGCATTGTTGTGTGAAATCAAGAAATATATATCCATGTGGTGATTTTGTAGCATCTTGAAATGCACTGATGAGAAAATTACGATTATTAGGGTATGCCTGTCGAGCAAGAAAATCAATAACTGTTGCATCTCTAGGATTCTTGAAAATAACTAAATATTGGACATTTAAATTCCTTGTTCGATGGGCGCCACCCTGATGAAATAGATTTTGAGTAATAAAGATCACAGTAACACCAACGAGTCTACTGATTTTTGTGAATAAATTATTAAAATCCTTTTCTTTATTAGCTTCTTGATAGAAATCATCAATAATGATGACATCACCTTTCCTTAATCGACTTGACCAGTTTTTATCGAAACCCTTTACTATTTTCATGTTTTTCAATTTACAGAAATTATCTTGAGTTAATCCATGTTCTTCATCTGCACCCTTATGCCAATAAATCTTGTTGAATTTTGTTTGAAATAAATTAGATTTCAGTAATTTACACACAAACATAGTTTTACCACTACCACTTGGGCCAACGATTTGATATACCGCATCATTTCTTAATTCCATTATTAATTTGTATAATTATAGGTTTTTGTTTATATTATATGATTTAATGAACTCTTCCTAAAAATTATATATATAGCTTAATATTTCTTTATTGTTTAATTATGTTATCAAATATAAATTATAAAGGAACATTCGATGTATCAAAAATGACGTTTCCAAATGGTAAACCCCAGCAAATTGTAGATAGGAGTGGAAAATACCCTATAATAAATAATCCGGCAAATGCAGAATCATGGGATGTAAGAAACCTTTAGATGTCAATAAATTACAATATAGAATAAAGGAAATTAAAATACAGTCAATTACGGTCACCATGGATATGGAACATTCTATTAATCTATACAACATGTCAACAAAATGTCTTTGTATGTTCGAACCAGAATTATTTCCTGCACTGAGGCTTTTAAAATACAACCCAATGTGTGTTAACGTGTTTGCTAGTGGCAAAATAGTTATATTAGGGGTGCGAAATCTAGAGTACAAAAATATTGTTTGTGATATACAAAATGAAATCACCGGATTGGTCGATATCTGATTGGCTAATGATTGATTAAAACAACTTGCTTATTCATTTTATTTCATTTTTAAAATGGAAAATACTTCAAGCACAAAATTAAGCAAAAAGAGATCGAAAATTATGGTAAATTTATTATTTATTATTTATTAATATTAATATCTTTGTTTCCAGATAAATATCAGGCCGTATTACTGGAAAGGTTATTCTTTTTCTATCCTCAACTCAGAGCAATAGTCAAAGACCAGCCTGAATCAGTAATTCCAGATTTGGTCTATACAACCACCAACATATGGATTTTTAACATAATTGATCAAGCTCTATGGGATATTAAGCTTGACAGAAGACCAAAGGAGATGGAACCCGAATACCCTTGTATTCTGGGTTGTAGCTGCTGCGATTTTCGATACCAGCGCTATGTGGAATGGTGCCTGGCAAAATCAGTTAGAAATTCTTCGAAATACCAACTTTTTCGAAAATAAATGTATTTTATTTTGATTGTTTTGGTAGTTTTATTGTTGCTAATAAATGTTTCTGTATTTTATTTTTGTTTTGTTTTGTTAGTGTTGGTAATAATAGTTTTATTTTTATTGTTTTGGTAATAATATTAATAATATAATAGTTTTATTTATTTTTTTTTTTTTTTTGTTAGTTTTGGTAATAATAATAATAATCGATTTTTATTAGTATAGTAATAATAATAGTAATAATAATAGTAATAATATTAATAATATTAATAATAATAATAATAATATTACATTTTATATAGATGATATGTGTAAAATCATAAAACTCAACGGTTAATTTAAATACAGTCACGCACTTATCTTGCACTGTCTTTATGATCACGCACTTATCATGCACTGTCTTTGTGATGATGCATTAGCTTTAATTAAACACATAATAATAATATTAATAATAATAATAATAATAATAATAATAATAATAATAATAATAATAATAATAATAAAACACGTGATGTTAATAATACATTTTATATAGATGAATGCGTAAAATCATATACAAAATCCACGAGTTAATTCACATACAGTTTTCCAGTCATGCACTTGTCTTGCACTTATCATGCACTTATCATGCATTGTCTTTGTGATCATGCATGATTCTGATTGGTTAATCAGTATCTGTCAAGGGTATAAAAGTGCGTCACCACATTATAAAGATCATAAATCAAACATGACCAAAAAAATAAGTGTCCAACCAGTTCAGATGTTCCACAATTATAAAATGTATTTTTTAAAGGAGCCTATCAATATGCAATTGGCAAATCCAGTCAAACTCAATAAAACGCAATTTCAATCTCTTGCTGGTACTCTCTCAATGTTAGATATCAAGGATATTGATAATACATTCAAAAAGATCAATTCCAATTTAAAATGCAATGAAAATGCTTTCTTCACGAGTTAATATACCAGATATTATGATGCATTTACAGAAATAGGATTCAAAGAACAGGAAAACTGGTATATAACAATAACAATCCAAGGATATAAAGCAGATCAAAACGATGTGCTTTCTCCAATCTGGAAAATTGTTACTGCTAGACTTTCACAGTTATTTTAATGTATAGTGTTTAATAAATGTATTAATGTTTCTTTGTTATTCTATAAACAAAATTATAAGTAGTTTTAAAATAGTGTTAAAATGATGTCTGAAAAAGGTAAAATATAAAATATAAATAATTAATTAATTTTGGTTTAGAATATTTAATAAACTTTTTGTTTGATAAACTTGAAGAAATAACCGGTGTAAAAATTAGAGATATGTTGACTCTAGTTGAAGCATTGAGTAAAGAATCGGATTGCGAATCTGAATGTCAGAGTGATGAAATTGTTAATGATGGAGATACTGAAATTGTTAATGATGGAGATACTGAAATTATTAATGATTCTGAAGAAATTATTAATGTTGAAGAAGCTACCGAAAAAGATGAGCCTACCGAATTTAAGAATTGTATTGATCATGTTATAGAAAATATTATGATAGAATCTTGTGGTGATGAACAATGTACATGTAATAATCAATAAATCTTTAAAATATAGTTTTATTAATAAAAATAACAAAGAAATATTTATTAAAATCTGTGATAAACCTTGTTACATAAATATAAAACAGATACTCCAGTGAATAGTTTTAATAAAAATTTGCAATTCTCGATATAAATATCAGAGCGTTTGGCTTCTGCGGCAACTTGAATAATAGCTGTCCATCCACCGTTTGATTCTACCCACGGATCGATTTTTGTTTCTATCACCTAAATAATAATAAATTAATAAGAATATAAAGTAATATACCTCTATAGACCATTGGAAATAATTTTCATAGTCGGATCCAGATTTTAATATCATGTGTTTCATGTACATTAATCCTACTATTATTCGCATCCATTTATTATTTTCATCAAACATGTAACTAAATATTGATTGGAATGCCTTCTTTCTCTCCAATGGTGGTAAATTGAGAATTTTTTCATAATCGAATGGGATGTCTTCAACGATTTTCTCGTACGGTTTACCATAAATTTCATGTTTTTAATGATTTCATCTTCTTCTCTATTATTAGAGACCAGCTCATTCAACAAAGTTATAAAAAATTTAGTTTCTGGCATTTTATAAAAATATATGAAAGTGTAAGCTTATTTATACTATATTCGACCAATCAGAATCATGTAATACTAAGAAAATATGTAAAAATATATAATGGAAATGGCAATGATGATTTGTTGGCACTGTTGACTTCTTTCAAGTTGTTGCCACCACTGTTAACTGGTTGTTGTAATTTCATTATACGATTGAACTGATCAGTTGTTTTATTAGAATAAAATTTTATACTATATTGAACTTGTTTCATCATTTTTTCATTAAGTTTATGATTTTCTTTCAATTCTAATACTGATTTTCTTAATTCATTTTTGATAATACCAATGGTCTTATTTAAATATATAATATCATCATATAATTCGTTTTTAGCTCTTTTTAAAGTCTCATATGTATGTTCAAATCGGAATTCTAAATTACTCATTCTTTCAGATAATCTTTTGACTGGAGTTTTCAAATATCTAGGCCTATCTATCATATACAAAATATCCATCAATACAGCGGTATCAGGACATACACATCTTGTTGAATTTTTACCTTGAACGGTTACAACAATGGAGTTGGCCATATTAAAAACTAATAATATTATTAAAATTTCTTTAATCATTTTCAAATCTATATAAATTAATATTTATTGTTTATAGCTAAAGATGTGTGTGTGTGTGTCTAAATTAGTATAAAAGTAATTGTTACTTCATTTTTTATCATTAAAATGGTTGTACCGAGCACAGTTCAAGCTATGAATGAAATTAAACATTACGGTAATTTATTATTAATATTATTATTATTACTTGCTTTTCAGATGATTATTTTAAAGTTATTAAAGAACGCCTGCAATTATATTATCCAGAAATACATGGAATCATGGATAAGCCGGCATCAATAATTCCAGACTTGATATTCAATCATACATCAATATGGATATTTACTGTAATAGATGAGTTCCTATGGGATATCGAACAAAACAATTTGTCAAAAGATATGGAACCCGAATACCCTTGTGGTGATGGATGTCATTGCTGCGCCGCCCGATATCGGAAGTATGTGGAATGGGCTTTGAATAAAGCTCTTCGACAATACTACTATAGTAGAATTATCTCTTTATAATAAATTTGTTGTATATGTCTTGGTTTTCATTATATAGTAATAATAATAATAATAATAGAATAATTTACAAATATATACTACTTATTTTTATAAGTAGTAAATTTAAATTTAAAAATGTTTAAAAATAATATGACCTTGACCTTGAATGACCTTGACCTTGAATGACCTTGACCTTGAATGACCTTGAAAATAGATGTACTTTTAAACATAGAAAAATTTTTGAAAAACGATGAGTCATCCAATGACCTTGAATGACCTTGAAAATAGATGTACTTTTAAACATAGAAAAATTTTGAAAAATGATGAGTCATCCAATGACCTTGAATGACCTTGAAAATAGATGTACTTTTAAACATAGAAAAATTTTTGAAAAATGATGAGTCATCCAATGACCTTGAATGACCTTGAAAATAGATGTATTTTAACATAGAAAAATTTTGAAAAACGATGAGTCATCCAATGACCTTGAATGACCTTGAAAATAGATGTACTTTTAAACATAGAAAAATTTTTGAAAAAATGATGAGTCATCCAATGACCTTGAATGACCTTGAAAATAGATGTACTTTTAAACATAGAAAAAATTTTGAAAAATGATGAGTCATCCAATGACTTGAATGACCTTGAAAAAATTACTTTTAAACATAGAAAAATTTTTGAAATATGATGAGTCATCCAATGACCTTGAATGACCTTGAAAATAGATGTACTTTTAAACATAGAAAAATTTTTGAAAAACGATGAGTCATCCAATGACCTTGAATGACCTTGAAAATAGATGTACTTTTAAACATAGAAAAATTTTTTGAAAAAATGATGAGTCATCCAATGACCTTGAATGACCTTGAAAATAGATGTACTTTTAAACATAGAAAATTTTTTGAAAAAACGATGAGTCATCCAATGACCTTGAATGACCTTGACAATAGATGTACTTTTAAACAGAAAAATTTTTGAAAAAACGATGAGTCATCCAATAACCTTGAATGACCTTGACCTACTTTTGAATGACCTTGAATGACCTTGAATGAGTCATGGTGTTTGTTTTAAAATTTTGATGAGTCATCCAATGACCTTGAATGACCTTGACCTTGAATGACCTTGAAAATAGATTTGTACTTTTCAACATAGAAAAATTTTTGAAAAAATGATGAGTCATCCAATGACCTTGAATGACCTTGAAAATAGATGTACTTTTAAACATAGAAAAAATTTTGAAAAAATGATGAGTCATCCAATGACCTTGAATGACCTTGAAAATAGATGTACTTTTACGTGATGAGTCATCCAATGACCTTGAATGACCTTGAAAATAGATGTACTTTTAAACATAGAAAAAATTTTGAAAAACGATGAGTCATCCAATGACCTTGAATGACCTTGAAAATAGATGTACTTTTAAACATAGAAAAAATTTTTGAAAAAATGATGAGTCATCCAATGACCTTGAATGACCTTGAAAATAGATGTACTTTTAAACATAGAAAAATTTTTGAAAAAACGATGAGTCATCCAATGACCTTGAATGACCTTGACAATAGATGTACTTTTAAACAGAAAAAATTTTTGAAAAAACGATGAGTCATCCAATGACCTTGAATGACCTGAATAGATGTACTTTAACATGACATTTTTGAAAAAGATGAGTCATCCAATGACCTTGAATGACCTGATCAATAGGTGTTTGTTTTAAAAAATTTTTGATGAGTCATCCAATGACCTTGAATGACCTTGACCTTGAATGACCTTGAAAAAATTTGTACTTTTCAACATAGAAAAATTTTTGAAAAAATGATGAGTCATCCAATGACCTTGAATGACCTTGAAAATAGATGTACTTTTAAACATAGAAAAATTTTGAAAAAATGATGAGTCATCCAATGACCTTGAATGACCTTGAAAATAGATGTACTTTTAAACATAGAAAAAATTTTTGAAAAAATGATGAGTCATCCAATGACCTTGAATGACCTTGAAAATAGATGTACTTTTAAACATAGAAAAATTTTTGAAAAAACGATGAGTCATCCAATGACCTTGAATGACCTTGACAATAGATGTACTTTTAAACAGAAAAATTTTTGAAAAAACGATGAGTCATCCAATAACCTTGAATGACCTTGACCTACTTTTGAATGACCTTGAATGACCTTGAATGAGTCATGGTGTTTGTTTTAAAATTTTGATGAGTCATCCAATGACCTTGAATGACCTTGACCTTGAATGACCTTGAAAAAATTTGTACTTTTCAACATAGAAAAATTTTTGAAAAAATGATGAGTCATCCAATGACCTTGAATGACCTTGAAAATAGATGTACTTTTAAACATAGAAAAATTTTTGAAAAAACGATGAGTCATCCAATAACCTTGAATGACCTTGACCTACTTTTGAATGACCTTGAATGACCTTGAATGAGTCATGGTCTTTGTTTTAAAATTTTGATGAGTCATCCAATGACCTTGAATGACCTTGACCTTGAATGACCTTGACAAAATTTGTACTTTTCAACATAGAAAAATTTTTGAAAAAATGATGAGTCATCCAATGACCTTGAATAACCTTGAAAATAGATGTACTTTTAAACATAGAAAAATTTTTGAAAAACGATGAGTCATCCAATGACCTTGAATGACCTTGAAAATAGATGTACTTTTAAACATAGAAAATTTTTGAAAAAACGATGAGTCATCCAATGACCTTGAATGACCTTGAAAATAGATGTACTTTTAAACATAGAAAATTTTTGAAAAAAACGATGAGTCATCCAATGACCTTGAATGACCTTGAAAATAGATGTACTTTTAAACATAGAAAATTTTTGAAAAAACCGATGAGTCATCCAATGACCTTGAATGACCTTGACCTACTTTTCCATGACCTTGAATGACCTTGAATGACCTTGACCTACTTTTCCATGACCTTGAATGACCGTGAATGACCTTGACCTACTTTTCCATGACCTTGAATGACCTTGAATGAGTCATGGTCTTTGTTTTAAAGTTTTGATGAGTCATCCAATGACCTTGAATGAGTCATTGTCTTTGTTCTAAAAAATTTGTACTTTTAAACTTAGCGCAAAAAAAAAAATTTTGGGGGGGGTATTTGAGCTAGAGGGCCTGTGAGCTAGAGGGCCTGTATCCCACTACTCTTGCTTCAGTAATCTGAGTTAAAATCAAATCTCATGGAAATAAAGATACTGGCTTGCCGATCGTTCCAAGTACCTTTTTTTAACGTCTTCAGTCGAATCGTTAGATCATTCTACCATTATAATTCCAGTTCGACCCAAGTATGTTAATTGATCAATGAACCACACATTAAGCCTGAATTTTGTAACCTTTGTAACTGTTTTATTTTGAATAGTTGAACGGTAATTGTTAAAAATCACTTTATTTTATAATTCGACAAAAGACATATAAATGCTTAATTATCAAGTTGTTGTTTCATAAAAAGATAGACCATTTTATTTCTGTTCTATTCAGAAAAATAATAAATGTTCAAAGAATATTTTGTAAGGTTTTCTTAAAAATTATTTATTTATTTTTTCCTTTTATCTTATATTAATATTTGAATTTATATATATCTAGTTGAATATTATAAATATACACAAATTTTAAAGGTTAGTAATGAATGAACCATTTGTAATCTAAATAAGATAAAGCTATAAGTTATTTGCATTTTTAATTTTTTTTAACATCAGTAAAGATTTTCCCGAATGGACCCTTACGGCATGAGAATGCGTAACCTAGTAGTTTTGGAGTTCCGATTTTCCCTGTTTCCAAATACATTGCCAGACCGGTCAGTAACACGCGCTCAACTTCGAGTCCCGTGAGGTTTAGCGCATTTAAAAAATTAGTTGATTCAGTTTTTCTTTAAACGACGAGAAATTTTATATAATCGAGAACCACAAGATAGCCCATCAAATCTAAACAGGCCAAGAGAAATACCGAGTAATAACGCTAATCTTACCAATTTTTCTATTCAGGACAATCTGAAGCTATCGTTGAACTCCCTCCTCATATCGTGGAGCAATGGAGGCAGGCATGGGATTGAGTGTATCGAGAGCGATGCCACAACATGCCGGAAGATGACAGGCAGGAGGATATCTCACCAGAAGAATTTATGCGACAGTTCAGAAAACTGTCTAATGAACCAAACCCATCCCAAGACATACTAGCTCAGGCCCAAGAACTCCTGGAAGGTCTCCTGCAACACCAGCGCCATGTCGAGGCAGCTGTAGCACGGGCCACGAAATACTTGGCCAACGTCAAAGACGATCTGGCGGCAGGACGTCTGGCAAGCAGCTATCCACCTTCCCCAAGACCAACCCGAAATACCAAGAGACCAGTGTTTGTGATCCCTGGTTACTCCCCAGAAGAAGGAATCAAGCGATTCCTCGCAGACGAATAACCATCTAAAACCCTGACAATTAATGATTAGAACATTTTGTTATTTAGTATATTATTAGAATTCTAAACTTAAAAATTCCTTTTTCTTCTTTTGTTACTGTAGATTCGTTTCATAAATATGTTTAAGTTTAATCACACTTATTATTATAGTAATCACCACAGAAATTCAACCCTTATTATTCTAGAAATGGACCCCGTGAAATTACTACAAACCGAATTAACCCATGCGAGACAGGCTAATAAGAAACTCCATGACCAACTCGTCCAAATAGTCCGGGAAATTCAACAAATCAAAGCGACGTGGGTAGAGCCAAAGAGAGTCAAACCGTTATACCAAAAACTGGCCGCGGCCCAGAAGGGATGGGCAGAAGAAAAGCAATTGGTCCAAGGACTGAAGACTCAAATCAGGGGGCTAGAGGTAGCGTTGTCCGCCTGTCAAGAGGGGGCAGCGGTGACCTACCCTTTAGTCTTCGCCCCTGCTCAATTGGCCTATCGCGAAGCAAATATTACCCCATCTACAACGTCAACTACTACCGCGACCACTACTCCAATCACCCCCTCAACAACCAGTCGTCGACTTGGACGCAAGGAGCGGGCTAAGCGCCGAGCCGCTCGATCTTCCAATCAGTCTGGAATCTTATGATTCATGTATTTAATAGATAAATAAAGCATCATTTATATATATTGTAGTTCCTGTATACATCTTATTGTATTTATATCATCTTAGGGTTTTGAAATAACATTGTAGAAGGGTTTAAATAAGAAGCACCACCCATTTTGTTTCCAAACCAAGGTCATAAAAATAGTTAGATAAACGATAGAAATTTAGACGCAAGGGGACCAAATAATTTTAAAGCGAGCATAGGTCTTCCATCGACAGCTCGTTGGACCCAGAGATCGTTCGGTCAATTATAGTGTTAGCAATAACGCTCACTTATTGCGGGCGATCTACCCACTCGAACACAGTTCCAACGTTGCTTAGCAACGGGTGCCGAGTGGCAAGCGAAAGGATATTTGTATGGGGTTGTCTGGGTAACAACCATATAGTTTAAGAATTTCAAAACCCAGTAACCCACCACCAAACTGAATATCTAAATTTGAACGATACATTGTTAATCCACTTTTTTTTATAGTAAAAATACTTTGTCGAAAATTGTAAAGTAAAAGTGGATTTCGGCCCAATTGTTTATATAATTAAAATATTCTAATAAAACTGAGAAATAAGGTCGGACTCCTCCTAAAAATTTAATAATAATAATGATAATAGTAATTATAATTATAATGGTGATAATAATAATAATATTAATAATAATAACAACAATAATAATAATAATAATAATAATAATAATAATAATAATAATAATAGTAGTAGTAGTAGTAATAGCAGTAACAATTGATAAGAACAATACATATAATAGTAACAATGATAATACTAGTAACAATAATAGGGATAAGGATACGAGAGATACTGTGAGGATATTTAACATTACGAAGGGTGTATAGGCCATAATAAAATCAATAATACGGACAACGACAAGGAGGACTATGGGAATGGACATAATGATAAAGGATATAACAGTATGCATTAACATTTGAAGAAGATAGGAGAATAATGTGATCAAAATCGAGCACAGACCTTCTATCGGCAGCTCGTTAGACCCATGGATCGTTCGGTCAATTATAGCATTAGTAATAGCGCTCACTTTTTGCTGACGATCCACCCACTCGAACACAGTTCCAGCGTTGCTTAGCAACGGGTGCCGAGTGGTAAGCGAAAGATATTTGTATGTGGTTGTCTGGGTAAGAACCATATAGTTTCAAAATCTCAATACCCAGAAACCCACCACTGGTCTAAAACAGTTACACACCCGTTCGTTATCTATGTAGATTTCAAATTGATTTTACCTAAAGATTCAGTTCACCATCAAATACATTTACCTATTTCAGCTGGATTGTTGTTTATTAATAATTGCAATGGTACAAAATGATATGAAGGTGAAGATTCTGTGGAACAATTTCTGAAAGCAGTGGAGGATATCGCATTATATAAGATTTTACCGTATCATTATAAAATGGGAAGAGTTCCGATCAAAAAATTGACAGTGTTAAAAACGAAATTTTGCTACATTGACCTGTAAGATATTGTAGATCCTGTGCGAATCATTACCCATTTACAGGGGAATACTTGGTTGCCATTTTTGATTTTATTAATATTGTTTTATTTATTTTTGTTATATATTAATTTGAAAAACTGTATGAATGAAAACTCTGATGACCATTTGTTTTCGATTGAATTTCATCATAAATCTATTATCCAAACTTAAATTAATCAATCTAAAAATAATAATACAAACCCCGCTTTCTATCGAATATTTAATAAACGACAAAATTATAACATTAATTTATTTCTTTCATTTTTATCTGAATTTTTTAGATACGAAAAATTTTTTATTTAAAATTTGTTTCAAGCATCTATTTTATGATTTTTATAAACTGTCTCTTTTTACTCACATTTTCTTGTTAATGTTATTTTAATTTAAATTCTGGCTGGACTTAATGGATGTTTGTTTTTCCTGAGATTTTATGGTGTTTACTTGGTGTAATGTTAGATTTTAATTTATCTTGTTATTGAGTTTTCATGGCATATGCAGACAAATTAAACAATACTCGAGTCCCTTTGTTTTGGCCCAACATCACAGACATAATTTTCCTATTAACTGTAATTATTTCCGTCAGTTATTTTTATGTTTAATTATACACGATTTGGTTGGGATTTCCGGCATTGCATTATTTTATCAATTGTCAAATATTAATAAACATTTGAATACGAAGCTCCAGATTTTTCTATGATTCTGAACAAGTAATAATTTTCATCGAAATAACCTAATTATAGGCAATGATTTAGGATCAACAATCATGTCAAAAATTCTGTCGAAAATAACAATAGTTTAATTGTCAGTCATAATTGGCAGTGTATAATTGATAACATTCGTATTAGCCATGAATTTTATCTAACCACAACAATATTTTAAAAGAAACATTAAAAAATTTTTGTCGACAAATCCAAGTGCAATTTGACAGTTTGCATCAAAAATTACATTTTAAAATGTCTGCTACTTTTTAAAACAAATAATAAATTGATCGATAATTTTTACTATATTAAAATAATTTGACAAAAACTATGAAAAAATTATTACTATAAAATACTATAAAAATATTTAATTATAAAATTTTATATTTAACTGTAGATTGTGAATTTAGTAATATCAAACTTAAAGTTGTGCTTTGTATAAAATTTTCTGTTATTGACATAGATAATTGAGTGTGTGTACTACATGTTACGGTCTTCCAAAAACAAAGCACACACGTTACAAATGCACAAATGTAGCCACAGGGACATATTGAGGTCATTTAATGAATTAGTCATGGCCTGAACAAGGCGCATTTTGAGTTTTATTCTGTATTTTATTAACTTGAATAAGCTATTGGATTCTACAACATGGTAAACTTTTATTTTTTTCATGTAATTATTTATTTTTTAATTTTAAACATTGTTTTTAAATTTAATGAAATCCATAGTAAGTTTTTTGTTTTCGTCATAATCCTATAATTATATTGAAGTCAATGTAATAATTTTTATAATTGTTAAGCATGATAAATTTTGTTTTTTAACAGTCTAACTCTGGATTGATGTTATTCGGTATGATCTAGAATAAAAATTATCACCGGGTAGACATTAATCATGCAGTTAGAGTCTGTAGTCCTCATGTTTATAATTTCAATACAACTTTTATTATTGATTTTTTGAGTGCAATATTTTTGTATGTTACACTATGAGTCACTATCCGTCTCCGTAAGCCAGGCGATTGGTACATTTGATTTTAAAATGTAGATTCTTATCTTCATGTCACAATAAGTGTGTTAAGATAATGAAAGCTGACAAATGTGCGCATGCATACAATAAAGTTAATCAAACACATTTTAAGTTTTTTATTTTTAAATTCATATACTGTTATAACGAGACAAAGAAATGCACTCAATTCAGTTTTGCTTGTTTTGGTGCGTATGTCTAGAAAAAGGCTCGTAAGATAAAATGCATTTTTCCTACTTGGATTTACGGGAATCCGTTAAGTAACATTAACAATTGAGGTAGATTGTTGGATGACTTAATTTTAAAGCCATTCAACTATCTGTCTTCTCTTGTTAAATTACATATCATCATCAAGAAGGAAACTTTCAGAAACTATACTAAGTAGTTTAAAATGAGGTGATTTGAAAATTTGTTATTGTTTGGTTAACTTTAAGTTTTTGCAATTGAAAGAAAATTTCATTAAAATAAATAATAAAGTATATTTAGAAAGTTTAATTAGTTATTGTTAAAAAATACTAAATTGGAAATGCGTTTGTATTTACAAATAATCTTAAATAGATTTCAAAATTGAAATTGTTGGATAACGATAAAATTTCAATTACATTTTCTAAGTTAAATAATTGCTCTACTTTGATATTTGAGGTTATTTTTTAACATGCTTATATTGATTTGATCTTGATACAAAATATTTGTTAAATCCTTTGAATGCTTGAGTGAATAAAGTTATCAAGAACCATTACTATACTTACTTTAACGTGTCCAAAGGTTGAAAGTATATGTAGAAATGTTAGAAACAATAGTAATTTGATGGGGGTTTATAATTGTCACAAATTTAGTGAAATATAAATTTGATATTAAAAAGAATTTGGATTGCTATTTGTTTCGTATTTTGTTCAATTTTTACGTGCCATTAATTCTGGCGATTACAGAGACGAAAAAATCAAAAGTGATAGTGCGGATTAAAAATTCCATGTTATGTACCAGGAGCATTAAATAGAATATAAACTGGAATTGGATTTCACTTTCAATAATTCAAAAACTTAACTGTTAAGGTAGTTAAAATTAAAATTATTTTAAAAGAATAAAGTTTCTAGCGAAATTAAAATGGTATTTGAATTGGACGCTGTAAATTATGAAATTACAAAAAATCAATAAACTAAAATTTGAAAAACGAGGTAGATATAGATCAAACCACAGTGACTATCAGTGGGATAATGAATGTATCAGAATATGTTCAGAAAGAGTCGAAAAGCAAGTGTGAATGTCTAAGAAATAGAAAATTGTTAAATAATTAAGGAAAACTCGAGTTTGGTAAACAAAGCAATTATCGTGACAAAAGGATTGTTGGGCCAGGAGACAAACGGCTTTGAAAATTGTTTAAATGTATCAACATAAAATACAACATAAATTAAACACTCTAAAATTTAAGAGAATATAAATAAATATAAAATCAAAAAACACAAAAGTAAAATAAAATAAATACAAAATGCATCAAGAACCGCACGAAATTTACATAAAAAAACATTTTAACAAGAAAATTTGATAGAAAAACTACAATCTATATAAAAGTAGAAAATTAATGAATAAAACTGAATTAAAATAAAATATTTTTGGTTGGAAAAATTCAATTAAAAAATTTAAGAAAAAAATTGTCATTTTAAATTAAAATACTAAAAATTAATTTAGATAACACATAATTTCAAGGTCAAATTTTGTTTTATCGCAATAAAAATAACACGCAAGGTTAGGGTCCAATTGTAGGTATATATACTGGTGGGTTTCTGGGTGTTGAGATTTTAAAACTATATGGTTCTTACCCAGACAACCCCATACAAATATCTTTCGCTTACCACTCGGAACCCGTTGCTAAGCAACGCTGGAACTGTGTTCGAGTGGGTGGATCGTCCGCAAAAAGTGAGCACTATTGCTAATGCTATAATTGATCGAACGATCCATGGGTCCAACGAGCTGCCAATAGAAGGCCTGTGCTCGATTTCTATTTTTAGGTCCCATTGTTCTCTTATCTCCTTTAAATGTTAATCCATACTGTTATACTTTTATCATTACACCTATTCCCATAGTCCTTCTTATCGTTGTCCGTGTTGATGATTTTACTATAACCTGTAAACCCTTCGTTATGTTAAATATCATGGTGGGTTACTGGGTTTTGCAATTTGTTTGAATCTTCCTATTGTTACCCCGGTAACGCCATATAAATATTTTCTAGCTACCACTCGGCACCCGTTGCTAGGCAACGTTGGAAATGTGTTCGAGTGGGCGGATTGTCCGCAAAAAGTGAGCGCTATTACTAATGCTGTAATTGCTCGGACAACCCTCGGGTTCAACGAGCCGTCGATGGAAGACATATGCTCGCTTTGTAATGTCCCCTGTGTGTGAGAAGTTTCGAGATTAGAATCATGTTGGTGAGTGTTAGCTGCGGTGGTGGTGTGCCTAGAGATGGAACGACGTTTATCTGACGAAGCGTGAATACTCATGAAATTTCTGTAGGGTTTTTAATATTCTTCGAATCTTAAAATATCATTTTTAAATAATTGAACAATTTTTATAATCTAATTAATTCACAAATGAAACAAGATAAATTAATTAGGTTTATTTGCCAGGCGAGTGGCTCTACGTCTGGCGCGCTCCTTGCGCCCCGGCCTGTAACTGCTGAATAGTGTCGTAGAAGGAATCGCAGCGGACGTTGGATTGTTTACTGAGTCTCGATAAGCCAATTGGGATGGGGCGAAGACAAGAGGGTAGGTTACTGCCTCTCCCTCCCGACTGGCGGACAAGGCAACTTCCAACCCCCTTATCTGCGTCTGGAGGTTTTGATTAAACTGCCGTTCATCGGCCCAGCCCTTTTGAGCGGCAGTGAGCCGGTGATAGAGGGGTTTGAGCTTCGCTGGATCCACCCAGGTGGATTTCACTTGTTGAATCTCTTTCGTGAGCTGTATTATCTGCTCGTATAGGGCTTTGTTGGCTTGTTGGGTACAAGTCAATTCCTTCTGTAATAGTTGGATAGGCTCCATTACTAGTAATATAAATATTTAAAGGCTTGATATTTGTAAAGAGACTATATTTGTACAAGTTATATTTAAACAAATAAAGAGATTTTTGCATTCAATAAAAATAAAATAGTTATCAAGAGACACCCAATTTATGTATTATAAATATTTAAATCCTAAAATAGTTTATTATGAAGAGGTGGATTAGGAGGAGGAAAACCCTTTTCCACCCACTCTTCCGGCGAATAACCAGAGATGGTAATTACTGGCCGCCTGACATCTCGGATCCGGGTAGCGGTTGGTCGGGGTGCTCGTGCGACAGTGCCTCGCTGCGGGTGTTGGTAATTGCATGCAATCCGACCAGCCGTATGTCCTCCTCGACATTCGCCAGGTATTGGCGTGCTCGGATCACTTGCATATCCACCTGTTGTTGGTGGGCCTCCAGTTGTTTGAGGAGATGTTGGGCTTGCGTGTGAATCTCCTCGGCCGGGCTCCACTCTTCCCACGGTTGCTCTGTGACGTCAGTCGGTTGAGGCTTCGGTGGGGGGAACTCCGGGCACCTCTCCTGCCGGAAACGTCCCCACGCCCATCTCCATCTGTCTGCGAGCTGGATTGAGATGTATTCCATCGAACTAGATTTATCTGCATTATAAATATTCATTAATACAATTATACGTTTATGTTTGATTTTCAAAAAAAAACTTTTATAGTGAAAATAATAAATGATAAAGCTACTGTATACTCCATAACGGGGCTATGTAAGAAAAAATGCGCATAGAAAACAATATTATAAATGGTCAATATCCATCACTGACATCTGCGAGTTGTAAAAACCGTGTGGGTTGAGGGTATCTCGAAGGTTATACAAACATTACTTTCTTTACGCCTATCCTAAGTTGAATATACTTATCGATCCTATAATTATTAGATGATCAGTTAGATAAACATATGATGGAAATATTGAAACGACACAAATTTATGTCGTGTAATAATTATTAAAATTTAAGAACATTTGAAAATTTAATAGCTAAGTAAAATGTAATTAAGATCGATTACCTAAACAAAATAAAGGAGATTTACATATAGTCAGGTTATTTATTATCTATGTTATTTGAGTCATAGTCAATTGTAGAAACTTCTACGAAAATCATCAAAGTGTTAATTGGGGTTATCACAACTGTTTCCTCGAAAATTCCTAGATAGCTTAGTTTCATATTGAAATTTCTCTCGATTGACGTTCCTGGATCACAGGGTTGATCAACTTGCATGAAAAAATATTTGGTGCACTTATCCGTTTCTGATTTTTCGAAAATTACCGGTGAGGGGATTCTAATGGAGTTTTCAGTTCGTTAATGATGACATAATACTTTAATAATTTTATTTGAAAAAATATTGTTAACATGAATCGATTGAAATTACTCTTACTTATCTGGTTCAAAGCAGGTTCCCAGATATCCGCTTGAGATAATAATCCATTGTCGTTAAAAGATTGATCACACATTTTGATTAATTAGAAAATTCCACGTATTGATTTTATAGAATGGCAGATGTGCTTGGCACACTGTCGGTCGGTGTACGAAATGGTGGGTGTTGATAATTAGTCCGATGTCGGAAAATCGACATTCGGACTAATTATTTCATCGACGAGTTCGCATAAACATCCGTTTGGAATTTGTAACTCCATTCAATTTTTCGTTATAAAATTTATATTCATATTCGAATGTCGATTTGAATCGGAAAATAGGTAAGCTTCTTTTTTCTTTGGAACGTTAACATCGGAAAACCCGCATTGCGTCATTGTCAACTTCACAATTTCGCTGCGAGTGCTATCATGTTAATTCCAATTTTCGACATCTCATTTTATTTTATTAATATTTAATCCATGCATTCATTTGAAATTTCGTGAGTTTACAGTTCCAGAAAGATCATGAGCATCCTCTTGTCTACAAGTGTTGGATTTTAATTAACGGGTTATATTCCTACCTACTGGATCCTTACGGTATTGAGTTTATTTCATTCAATTATCATTCAATTTTAGGAAATGTTGAGCCGTTATATTTTATACAATTATTGGTTTAGTATTAAGCTTCTGGCGATCGTGGTTTGGTTTGTGATGGTGATCGGGAATTGGGGAATCATTCATGATCCAAGAACTTGTTGAACATTTTTAATCAAAATTAAACAGTTTTATTTTAGAAGAATGAGTATCAACTGTGGATGGGCCTGTGCCGTAGAGTTATCCGTTAATGTCGTAGTGATAGAAAGCAGGTGGGTTATCATCGGTTTGGTTGGCTGCTCTAGAGGAGTTGTGAAATTTTCTTTGCAATAAAATTTCTCTTATTTTATCGGGTTTATACTTTTAATTTAATTAATTTAGGCTAATTTATTTTTATGCAGGGTCAATTTCGATTTACATTTGGCTTAGTAACGACTATCGTTCTTTTATAAGGGAGTTCGAAAAAGGTGCTTCTATTAGCTGTACTGATGGATATGCTCTGGATTGGGATCTGATTAAATTCGCTACTTTACTGGTGATTTGTTTAATAATAATTTAAAAGTTTCTTCTCGTCTAAATTGTGTTTCAGTTAATTCAAAAAAATATTTTAATTGATTTAATTTCATAGCAGTGATTTCATATTAATTCCTACTCCCCGTCACCTTCCCCTTTAATAAGCCTTAAACGCATTTTATGTTCATATTATATTTAATGAGTGCCCACTGGACTACTCGGTGTGGTGATTTTGAGCCGTGTGTAGAATAATTTAGGTCGAATTTAAAGAAAACTAAAAACGAGGAAGTAGCCAAAAGACCCCTTCCTTATTTCTTCTTTCTTCTATACGGAATAATATTGACGTTCCAATCCCTGCGTTCCGCACGCCGGGTCTTCACGGGCACAGATCATCGGCGATATTCCACGCACTTACACGAATCTGAATAATATGTGGATTTTACTAACTTGTGATGTGTCTTGGCTGTGGGCCGGAAAAATTTCGACAAATAAAATAATAATTAATGAAAAAAAAAATAAACTGAATTTAGGTTATACAAATATTTATTAAAATATTAAAAAGCAATATAACAAATTACTTGCATACATCATACCAAATAAAAATACTACTCTCCCCACGCCGACATCCAAGCAGAGCTCTACCGAGGGTGCGAGGACGGGACGTGGAGAGAGAGTTTCCAAATAAAACTCCCACTCACCTAAAATAGATTCAAAAGTAGTTTGAAAATGGTTTTAATAATGGTTAAATTTTATGTGAAAATGCATCGGTATATATACCTATTTTCTGTCCCTAACCTCGCGTGTTCTTTTTGATTTAGTAAAACAAAATTCGACCTTGATATTTTCTAGTGTATTCTAATCTTAATTTTTATTATTTTCTAATTTATTTTGATAATTTTTTATTTGAAATTTTTATTGAATTATTTCTAATTCAAATTCTTTGATTTAAATTTCATTTTCATGAAATTTTCATTTTTTGTTAAATTATAAAATTTCGGTCGAATTTGTTGGGTTTTCGTGTTATGTTTGTATTTGTATCGTGCGGATCTTGTTGCGTTTTGTTATTATTTTAATTAATTTTTTTTTTATGTTTATTATTTTATATGTAATTGCTTTTTCTCATATTTTGTTAGGTTTAATTGATGTTTACATAGGTTTGAATTTAAAACTGCATGTTATATTTGCGTGTGTGTTACCGATTCATTTAAACATTTTACAAGGCCGTTTGTGTTCTGGCCCAACAATCATCACAGTATCTCTCTTACCCTTATCCCTATTATAACTACTATGTTCCATATTATTGTTACTAGCATTATCATCGTTACTATTATATGTGTTATCTTTATTAATTTTTACTGCTGTTGGTGTACGGGAGACTTTCATAAAAACCACTAGGCACTACTCGCCGCTAGCATTCCTCATCTCATTCTAGGGTCACCTTTTCGCGCACACCCCATGAGTTTAGTTTACCGCTACGCACCTATGTCCGAAACCATGTTGGTACTTTGCGTAACAGCCGAAAGCTATTCGAGCAGGTGAGCACTGTTTCCAGTACTACTCCTCGAAGAACCTTCGTTCCCCAGTTCCTCGCTGCCGATAGAAGGTCTTACGCATTCTACTCTACTGTCACTACTTCTAGGCAATTTTGTCTTGTGAACTTTGAGAAAAGGAATGTGAGCGTATTCTAGGTGCATGATTTTATTAGTTTCCTGTCGACGAGTTTTTTCCTTGGGATTCATACTACATTTAAGCAACCGATTAATTACCGTTATTTATCATTAACTCAATTAAATCAAAGTACAAAAATTTAATATTACAACAGTTTACATCATTTATTATAATATTATTCCTAAAATGTATTACACAGGATTAATCACAGAGTGTCGTAAAGATGTCGGAAAGTAAGTATATTTGAGACGACATTAGGTCAGTTAATGTATCCAGTCCGGTGATTTAATCTTCCAAATCGATATCAACCGGAACACATCGTCGTTTCGGTCGACGGGAAATTGGACTCGACGTATTTGGGCTAATATTTTCCTGTGCCGAAGTAGATGGTTCTTCCTCCGAACGAGTAGCTGATGGAGACTGCCCAGTCAGGACAGCGATCTCCTCGGGAGTGAGTAAGATATTTTCCAAGATGCGACTCATATTGGGTATTTCGATTTCATCCGTTACCATGTCGATGTACACCGACGGAAGGGGTGGATATATCGTTACAAACGGGGCGCAGATTATGTCCGGATCGATCATCGGGAAGTCAAGTTCCGTATAGGCTGGAGGTGGATCATTCACTGCGGCCGACTCTTGGGCTCTCTCATTTGCTCGCAGCATATTTGCCTCTCACGACGCCTGCGATTTCGGTTTGGTCGTCGTCTTTGTGTTCCGGTTTGATTTTCTGTCGCTGCATTCAAGGGTGGTCCAACTGATGATATAGATCATGGATTAGTGATAAGGTGTTGAGCGGGAATAATATCGATTTCTCGAGCCCAGCCGCGACTCGATAGGCGAGCTCGGAGCTCGTTCTCAGTGAAGATTCGACGGAGTGCAGCGCTCTGCTCCGCGATGATGATGCGCTGACCCCGGTTCTCAATAACCAGGTCATCTCTGGCCCTATATAAGTGCGAGATTTTCTGCTAATTGTCAATGATTGGATTTCACCTGCCGTCAAAGAGAATTTTTGTGATATTTTATCAAGTAATAAATATTATTTTGTTAACTTTCTTGACGAAGATTCATAAACGATAAAATCCGTTCTATCTACATTCAGTACCTTATCCGTACTACCCCTCATGGAATGACTCCGAGGTTTACAAAAATTTTCCTACCGATCGTAAAACGATCGTTCCTATCACCCCTACCTGATGTCGCATTTCCCGAAATTTAGATTTTTCTGCTCACCTCGACCGACGTTTCCATCAGCCATTGCGAGTTGTTTTACGATGTCCTACGGGAAGGGTCCTGTGCATTTTGCCTAGCCCCGTCGCGGACAGACCGAGATTGCAGACAGGCTCGACCCGCGATCGCAAATAGGGAACTTAATCCACCAGCCGGATAGCCGATCTGCCTATCTGAGAGCTATTACAATACTTATTATAAATATGATTTTAAGGGGGTAACTCGGTATATAAATATGAATATATCAAATGGTTTAACATAACATTTAAAGCATTATAATTGTTACGAACATCAATCATTTAAGAAAAACTTTTACATTAACATATAAACGAAAAATAAAATAACAACTTCCTTACTTAATTGAATTCGAATAGAACAAATAGTTTTCGTAAAGATGTAAAAGTGATTTTTGTTAATTTGTAAAAGTGTTGTAAAGGTTTTTAAAGTTAACAATAATGAACTTGATCGCTACTTATATACTATTTACGTGCTTGTGTGCGACCAATAGGCGATTTTATTTTTATTATTATTTTCTTACAATATTATTTTTTAACCCCAATATTTTATTTCCTGGTCACCTCTTCTGCCTGTGTTTTTTCTAAACCTTATTTTGCAAGGTTTTGGCAGTTTGTTTTATTTTTCGTATGTTTCTTTCTGCAGCTGTAGGCTTTTTCAAGAATTTTAATTAATTATTTGTTTTATTTAATTTCTGTTATATTTTTTAGTTTGTTTTAATTAATATGTTTTTTATTTATTTTTGATCTCTTCTTAAATGTGCAGTGACCATATTTCATTATTTTTTATTTTTGTCTTTTTGTTCTACAGTTTGTTCGTAATAATTTTTTGTTTTAATTTTGGCTCTAAGGCCAACACTGCTATTACATTTATTATTATTCTTATTACTACTATTATCATTATATTTATTATTATTATTATTAGTAGTAGTAGTATTATTATTACTATTATTATTATAATTATTGTTATTTTTATAATTACCATTATCCTTATTATTATCATTATTATTATCAAATTTGTTGTAGGGATTCATCCTTATTCCTCAGCTTTATAAAAAATATTTTACCTATATAAAAATACTCCATCCTCATTCTACAGTTTTCGATAAAATATTTTTGTTATTTCGGAAATCTTTAGCAGCGTTCTGCCTTTATTTTACAGTTTTATCAGGATATTATACTAACAACTGAGCCGCATTCCACTTACTTTACTATTTTCGATAAGTATTTTAATTATTTCCAAAAATTTTCGCAGAGTTCCGCCCATATTTTCCGTCTCAACTCAACATAATTTATTTAGTTCTTACATATTATTTAAAATTTTCCTTTTCATGATTTTGGTCGTTCGGATTAATCTTTTCCGATGGCTATTCATTTTAACTGTTGCAACAATCTCGATATTTTCCCCGCTACCTTTTCCCTCTCTTTGTCTTTATGATCTATTTATGTTCATATTAGATTTAATGGGTGCCCACTGGACAACTCGGTGTTAGTGATTTTGAGCCGATTGTTGTTAAAGATTTTATGTCGATTTTATCGAAATTGAGTGCAAGAAAGTTGAGCTAAAAGACGCACCCCGAGCTACTCTCTTTTGCTATTTAGTTCAATGAATTGACATTCGAGCTCGTCGTTACTCACGGGCACGAGCTGTTGGCGAATGAACCACACTTACACCGCTTGATAGGTATGTATGATTTTAATTACTTGCTGGTGTGTGGCTGTGGGCCGAAAAATAAATGTTACCATACGAATTGGGTAAAAGCTTCGATGCATAAAATTGCTTATTTGGCATTTATATTTCACACAGTTGTTGGAAGTTCATAAACATTGTCGATTCGTAGAATCACAATCAATAAATTCACATTCTCAAACTCGTATAATTGCTCATATCTCGTGCTCACTTCGATCGTTTCCAATAGTTCCTGACAATAATACTTCGAAATCGTTCCGGACGCTGGTGATCCAATACTGTTTTTTCTGTTTAAAAATGTAAGCGTTTTTACGAGAAAAGTGATCCCTCACCAGTGTTAAAATTCTGCAAAAATGAATTGGTATACTTACCTGTTCAGTGACCTTAACCTTGCGTGTTAATTTTAGTGCGATAAAACAAAATTTGACCTTGAAATTATTTGTATAATCCAACTCTATTTTTTATTATTTTGTTGATTTAATTTGACAATTTATTCATTTAATTCTTGATTAAATTATTTCTAACCAAAATTATTTTATTTTAATTCAACTTTTTCATTAATGCCTCGCTTTTACATAAATTGTCAAGTTTTTTGGTCAAATTATTTGTTATTTTGTTATTTTTATGTTATTTTCGTGCGGATCTTGATGCATTTTGTTATCATTTTAATTTATTTTTATGTTTTTTGATTTTATATTTTTAATTATATCTTTCTCACATTTTAAGGTGTTTACTTGATGTTTTATGGGTCTGATTTTAAATCTGCATGTTAAATTTGCGAGCTATTTTCAATTCATTTAAACAAAATTCTGTCCTGATCCAACAATACCGATGTGTTTTGACAAATTTTCAGTCTTAATTTTCAGAAAAATTTTCAGTCAAAATTTAGCTGGTGTGTTTAACAACTAAGAGCCATGCATTCAGACAATTAGCACTGGTAAGTGTTTTGTCTTACTCTCAGCTAGTGTACGAGTATTGATTTGTGTGTTAAACCTGAATACTTATTGGCATATAAATTTATAAATAGTTTCACAATGATTTTATGAGTTACGAATTACCAATTTACCAGGTTTTCTGAAAGATTTTCTGATGGGCGATGTGATATGTTGAATAAATATTTACAACCGACAATTTTGTGCATCAAAGCTTTTATCCAATGGTAATATTTATTTATTTTCCAGCCCACGGCCAAAACATATAGCAAGTAATCAAATTCAACACACTAATCGAACTGTGTAAGTGCGGTTTCTCCGCCTATAGACGTGCCCGTGAGGGTCTAGTCGTGCGTAACGACAGGCCTGAAAGTCAAATTATAGAACTAAATAGCGAAAGAAAGTGGCTCGAGAGTGGGTCTTTTGAATCAACTTTCTTCCACTCATTTTCGATAAAATCGACATATACCTTCAAACAGTATTAGGCTCAAAATCACTAAAACCGAGTAATTCAGTGGGCACTGGAACACAAATATATCCTAAGGACAAAGAAAGGGAAAGGGTAGCGGGATAATCGCGAAATCGTTGCAACAGTTAAAATGAAAAGCCATCGGAAAAAAATATTGATCCGAACGACCAAAATCATAAAAAATGAGTAATTTAAATAATATTTATGAACTAAATAAATTCTATTGAGTTGAGATGGAAAATATAGACGGAACGCTGCGCAATTGTTTATATAATTAAAATATTCTAATTAAACTGAGAAATAAGGGCGAATCCGTACTAAAAATTTAATAATAATAATAATAATAATGATAAGAATAATGATAATGGTAATTATAATAATAATAGTAATAATTGATAAGAACATTACATATAGTAGTAACGATGACAATACTAGTAACAATAATAAGGAACATAGTAGTTATAATAGGGATAAGAATACGAGAGATACTGTGAGGATATTTAACATTACGAAAGGTGTATAGGCCATAGTAAAATCAATAATACGGACAACGACAAGGAGGACTATGGGAATGGACATAATGATAAATAATATAACAGTGTGGATTAACATTTGAAGGAGATAGGAGAATAATGTGACCTTAACATCAAAATCGAGCACAGACCTTCTATCGGCAGCTTGTTGGACCCATGGATCATTCGGTCAATTATAGCATTAGTAATAGCGCTCACTTTTTGCGGACAATCCAACCCCTCGAACACAGTTCCAACGTTGCTTAGCAACGGGTGCCGAGTGGTAAACCACCAAAGTAAACCACCGAGTGGTAACAACCAAATAGTCACAAAAATTTCAACACCCAGAAACCCACCAGGATTAATGAGACAAATGGAAAAGATCATAAGGAAGACACATTATATTTCGACGACAGATCTTGAAAGAAAGCCACAGAGAAGATTGTCACACGTATGCGGTTTGGTTTGAAGAGAATTAACCAAATGGATTATTTTACTGCATAAGACTATTAAAAATTTGAAATCACTGGCATTTTGCATCAAGTGGAGACCAAGAACTTGAGAATACGATTAGATGTATATAAGGCAGGGTAAAAAATAAAAATAATTTTAATATTGTCTGAAGTAAAACTAAAAATAAAAAATGGTTAACTCAAAAAAAAGGAAGGAGCGCCCAAAAAACTAATTAATAATAATTATTAATGAATAATAAAGAAATAAAATGACATTAAAATAAATTAAAACTGGAAACAAGCAAATTTAACGAAAAACATTAAAAATTAGGTGGAAAATAAAATTATTAAAAACAAAATTGAATTTAATTGTGTTAAAAGTAACAAATAATGACCCAAAAAATAATAATATGATTTTAATTTTAAAAAATGAATATTTTTTTAATGCATAGTTGGAGTTGGACAAAGCAGGCACATTTAAAAATCATAAAATCATGTATATATCAATGAAAACATCAAGTTAACTAAAGTGAAAAAATTAATTTAAAAAAATAAATATTTTGTGGGGGTTACTGGTGTTAGGTTCGTTAGTGGTGGTGGGTTCGTGGTCTATGACCTTGTAACACATACATACAACCTTTTCGCCCTCCAATGGTTACCCGTTGCGAGGCAATGTTCGTAATGTATCCAGTGGTTAAGAGACCGCCATAGGTTAGCTTTGTTCTCAGAACTGCTAAGGCCAGGCCTCATGTGGGGTCCAATAAGCTCGATCTTTTCTTCCAGTCCCTTCACTATTATTTAATTGTATGTTTCCTTTTCAAGAAGACTGTCATACATACTGAAGAATCAAACTTCAATTAGGCACCTATTATATTTATTACGACAATTAAGACAAGCTTTTATGATCACTTAAACATCAGGATTGAATAGTTTGGTTGATAGTCGTATGGGATTGTAATTGCCGACGACGGGTGCGTTTTATTTTTCTGGGTCGTGGGCAAGACGGTCTGGCTTCTAATAAAACATCTGGTCGGTTCGTCTTTAGATGTGCGGCATTGGGCTCCTGACAAGCCGTACCAGATGTTTTTCTTCGGCCCAGCCTCGCTGTGCAGCCGTTAGTCGTTGGTAGATTTTCTTCGCCCGAGATGACTCGACCCATATGGCTTTGACGTCCTGAGTCTCACGACTCATCTGGAGGAATTGAGCACTCAACTCCTAGTTCGCCCGTCAGTTCTTTGCTCATTGAATGAATAAGGTCCATTTTTATAATTAGAAGTGAGCCATCACAAAAAATTTCGATAATATTTGTATAATTTAACATTATTATTTAATTGGTTAACATTGGGTATGTCGTTGAGATATAGCTTCCCTACTTATGTTTCAGTACTCACCTAATTCCCATTTCCGTTTAACTTTACTATTGTAGATCAATGAGTAGGAAATTCAGAGAAATAAATAAAAACAAAATCTTAAAGACAATTACAAATACGTTTATTAAGCATCACACTTAACAAGTCTTAAGCTCTTATGCAGGTTAATTCCTTCGATGATCTGATTCCAGGTTGCGGCTTTGATAGTCCGGTCGTTGCTTGGAATAAGTGTGTTCTCTTTCGCAATGATGTACACCAATCCGCTAGATTGCCTGGGTGTGAAGGAGGCGTCTCGGCATCACCACGTTGGTCAGCGCGTCCATCTCCATTAAGATTGGGTCTTATAATTCATACGACACGCCGTAACTGGGAGCATATCCGTCGATGCATGGAATTCGGACTATTGCGGTTTTCATGAATCTTAATAGTAGTGGAATGAAGGCCTGCTAGACCAGCGACCAGTTGGGACAAAGACATATACACCCAAGGTAAATTTTTTTTATAAGTCTAAAAATACAAATTTTTGCGGGACTCATCAAAAATTTTCAAGGTCATTGGATGAGTCGTCATAATTTTCAAGGTCACTAAATTTTTTCAAGGTCATTTAAACAAAGACTCATCAAAACTTTTCTCAATGTCATTCAAAATTTCTCAAGGTTATTCAAAATTTTTCAAATTTAATTTACTACTTAATGTTATAAGTAGTGTTATAATAATAATAATAATAATAATAATAATAATAATTACTATTATTATTATTAATTTTATTATTATTATTATTATTATTATTATTATTATTATTATTATTATTATTATTATTATTATTATTATTATTGATATTATTACAAGTTTTTATTATTATTATTCTTATTTTTATTATTACTTTATTATTATTATTATTAATATTATTATTATTATTTTTATAATTTTTATATCAAATAAAATAAATTTTCAACAAAGTATGGGATGCAAAGATTATAAAATTATTTCAATATTGAATAGAAAAATGAATATGTGTGTATGTATATAATTTAATTATAAATATTTTTTGCTTGAGAGGTATCATTTTACATGATTTTCAATAGTTTTTCAAAGATTTACAGATATGATCCATGGTATGTAATGAATAGAAAAAGCTTGTGTGTACAATGAACAGATGTAAAGATAAAATCGATATTTTTAAGAATAAATATGATATTCATGTTTATGGCTCAAAATATGTGTGTGATTAATCAGGGATACGGAACATAGAAAAGGTTTAATGATAATATGTGTTATTTATGATACATGTGTGTTTCATGGTCGATATATGTGTGTGTATAAAACTTAAGAAAAGATTTTTCGAGCATGTGAGGTATCATTTTAGAGGGTTTTCAATGAAGTTTTCGATGGTTTGCGATTGTGGTCCATAGTAGACAGGGATAGAAAAAGTATAAATGTTTGTATAAAGTTAAAGAAAAATTCGATATTTTTAAGAAAATGTGTAAATAAATATCAAAAATAATTATGGCACAAATGTATGTATTAAACCATCGATATGTTAATATCGAAACATGTTAATACCGCCTAAAGGTTAATTACTTCCCCCCCCCAGCGCCTGCATAAGAAGTTTAACCCCTAGTTACCTTTCAAAATTGACGTTGGTACTATGTGCTAGTGGGTTGAATATTAGTTAAAAAAAAAAGTATTTAAAGGTATTTAAATAAAGTATACAAAGGTAGTCAAAGAAAAGTTATATTCAATTTTAAAATTTATTAAAATTCAACAAAAAAATATATTCACTGACAAATATTTTAAAATATAAAAAGAATAAAAAAAATTCAATAAAATAATTAAAAAACCTAATCTAAATTTATTATAAATTTATTATTTACTAAAAACTTTGAAATATTAATTATAATTTTCGTTTTTTCATCTTACTTTCAGTATTTATATCGTCATTTGAACAGGAACGTTTTACCACTTTTTTGCATTTATTAATATTATTTTTATTGGAACATTTATTAGTTTCTTCATCTATATCCGATGATGATGACATTGACATATCTGATTGCTCAGCCTCACTTTCATTATCACTGTCAATATCACTGACATTTTCATCTCCTTTCGAATCATTATATCCATCATTAAACAAATTTCTATCCTTTAATACCGGCTCCTGGTCAACATGGCCGGCTTCATATATTTTCTCCCTTTCATCATTAGACAAAATCTCCTCATCGCACGAAGAGTCACTCATATAATCAACTTCATCTCCTTGATGGTCATCAACATCGCTTTCACATTCATAATTATTTCCTTTGCCATATCTTGCGCGATTAAATACAGCAATTTTCTTTAGATTTCTAATGTCTTCTTTTTCAATTGTTTCTGAATCGGAAAATTCTTCATTTTTATTCCAGTTTCAGTTTTGTTTTCCTTTCCTTCCGTGTCGTACTTATTGAGAAATCGTGCCGATAAATTGTTTGCCGTTTCCTCGATTTTCATTTGTTCACGCTCGATTTCTTCAATGCTCTCAAAATCTAATTTCGTGAATTTATTCATTTTATACCAATTTTCAATTGGTTGCGCTTCAAATAATGATTCGGATTTGCGGACAAATAGTAAATATTTACAAGTTGTGTTCATTTGCTGGGGAAAGGTTTTGAATTTCCTTTGAGTTGGGCCTTTATCAATTGTCAATAAATGTCCTGCTGGGGTTTTGTTTCCGATTTCTTTACAATGTTTCTCTTTCATATATGAACTTCCTAACCCGAATTCCGGTTTGTTGTGAATATTTGTCGGTTTCCGATTGACGATTTGTTGCATAAACATTGGTGTTTTACTGAACCTGAAATTAGATGTAGAATCTTCCATGAATTGTAAAATGTCCAATTTTTCATCAACTCGCTTCCTAAATTTCACAAACATTTGTTTTGAATAATCTTTTGAAAATTCGCTTTTTATTGAATTAATATTAGAATTAATTGAATTATTTTTATTATTCATTATATTGTTATTATTGATGATTTTATTTATTTAATTATTTTATTTTAAAATTGTATATTTCTAGAAATAATGTTTTATTTAGATAAATATGATTGGTTAATAACATTTAAATAAATATAATAAAATAAAATCGATTCGGAGTCCCCAGAAGGAAATTTTTAATAAAAATATAAATTAATTAAAAATTAATTGGCTAATGGGAAACCCGAGCTAATGGGAAGTCCGAGACAACAGAAAACCTGAATAATATGAGAAACCCGGAACGTCAACAAATTTTCTAATTACGGAAAACAAAATTGGTTGACGAAGAAAACCCGGGATAAAAGAGAAACCCGCCACCAAAATAATTATTGTAAACAAATGGAAACCCCGGGAGCCCAGAAATAACTAATTTGGTTTTGGACAGAGATGTCAAAAATGCCAAAACCAATTTAGTTTGCGGGTGACCTCATTTGCGAGATGAGTATAAAAAGAAAAGGCAGATCAACAAAATTGCCAGTTGGTCGAAGAGAATATTTCAGAGAGCGGAATAAAGGAGGTAATAAACTTAAAGATAAATCAACCAGTCAAACAAATTGCGTACCAGACAGGGACATCTCCCTTTGGAAAACGTATCCCTAATCATTGAATTTTGTGAAATCGTGCAGAGTAATTGTGTAGAGTAGTGTGAATTGAATCGATTTTTGTGAAAGTTGTGACTAAAGTTGTGATATATAAATTGGAAATAAATCTTAATGTGTTGGGTTAATTAAATCGATTAAAGAAGGACAACAAGGAGTCAGACCTAGGCACCGACTTTCTTTATAAAAACCCAACATATTTGGTCAAGAGATTGATAGTAAAACGAATATTATTCAAATTATATTGTAGAGGGAGTAAAAGTCGTTGAAAATTTTGTGATATTGTGAAACCATTGTAAATTTGAAATATAGTGAATCGGTGAACTGAAAATATTTATATATATATATATATATATATATATATATATATTATTACGAAAATTTATTAGTAAAGTGAAAGTTAAAGATTAAAGCGAAAGATAAATTTTATAATTGTAATAATTTAAAATTTAGACGAGTGAAACCTGTGTTGACCAAATCATTTTACAATTTGAGAAGCTAAAGACAAGTTGAAATCATAAAGAGTTCTTCAAGACAATCCATCAATACCAATAATAATGACGAAACACCCTTATCTACTGTTATAACGGAAAATAGCAAAGAAGGTAATGATTATGCAAGTTGCCTAAAACTACCAGTCACTCAATCCGGAGGAGATCCTGTGGAATTTGTCGATTTTACGGCGGATTACTATATGTGCAGCCAGAGAAGCATGGCAACAAATTCATAAAAGAGCAATAGCTAATTACTGGACAAAATTGAAAGAGGATCTGGCAGCAAAGTTAATCGGCCGTGATATTAAAAGAATAATGCGACAAAAGTTCTACAACAGAGTGCAGAAGTCTAATGAATCGGTAAGTGAATTTGCTTACCATATTACTACTCTTGAAGAAAAGGCTTTTGAAGTGAAACCAGACCAAGGTGATGTGGCAAAGCAGGTAAAGGAGTTGTTACAGGATCAATTCTTGACAGGAGTTAAAAAGGAAATTAAAAAGCTTTATGTTATGTATATTTTAATAACTTTGATGAGTTAATTAAGAAAGCAATGAAAATTGAACTGAATTTGAAAAACGCTCAGACCAAGTCAGAATCGTTTGCAATCATCACTGAAACCAGAGAGAGATCAATAAGTCCATTTAGAAACAATCGCCCCCAACAAGCAAGTAGCCCATCACCAAAGTTCAGGCCAAAGTTTGAATCAAATATGACGATAGATATTCAGAATGACTGAAAAGAAAGTCCAATTCAATGTAGTTATTGCCAGAAGCTGGGGCACTACATTAAACAATGTTGGCTCAAAAATAGATCTCAAAAGAGCCCAATTCAAATTCAGTGCGATCATTGCCAAAAGGTGGGACATGATAGTAATCAATGCTAGTTCAAGAATAATGTGCAGCGAAGCCCAAAAGAAATGCGATCAGTTTGGGTGAAGGGTAATGGTGAAAAAAGTTTTAATAAAATAAACACAAATGATTAGCGAATTAATGTTAACTTACAATGATATAATTGCGGCAGAAAAGGGCATATCTCACGAAATTGTTTTGCCGGATCAAGATCTCCATCAACATCACCTTCACCACAGAGAGACAAATTAAATCTTTAAGGTCAGTAGATGGATATGTCACCGCTAGACCATGTCACTGTTGGACCACATACCCCCCGGGGGCAAAATATTTTTCTAAGTAAAAGTACAAATTTTAAAAGTACAAAATTTTTTAAAACAAAGACAAAGACTCATTCAAGGTCATTTAAACAAAGACCATGACTCATTCAAGGTCATTCAAAAAATTTTTCAAGGTCACGAAATTTTTAAACATTTTAAAAATATAATATGTATACTTACTTTTATAAGTAGTATATATTTTGTAAAATTTATTCTAATTTATTATTATTTTTAAAAAATATTATTATTTTTATTATTATTTTTTATTAATATAATTATTTTTATAATTATTTTTAAAAATATTATTAATATTCAAGGTCATTCAAAATTTTTCAAGATCATTTAAAATTAGGTCAAGGTCATTCAAAAGTAGGTCAAGGTCATTCACAATTTTTTTCAAAAGTTTTTCTATGTTGAAACGATTTTATGTCACCGCTAGACCAAAACTTGTACTTTTTTCAAAAATTTTTCTATGTTGAAAAGTACATATTTCTCAAGGTCATTCAAAAAATTTTCAAGGTCACGGAATTTTTAATAATTTTTAATTTGTATTCTATCTACTTACTTTTGTAAATAGTATATATTTTGTAAATATTTTTTATTATTATTTTTTATAAATATTATTATTTTTATTAATTATATCATTATTATTATTATTATTATTATTATTATTATTATTATTATTGTTATTATTATTATAATTATTATTTGACAAGACATATACAAATAAATTTTTATTATAAAGAGATAATTCTACTATAGTAATATTGTCGAAGAGCTTTATTCAAAGCCCATTCCACATACTTTCGATATCGGGCAGCGCAGCAATGACATCCATCACCACAGGGATATTCAGGTTCCATATCTTTTGACAAATTGTTTTGTTCAATATCCCATAGGAACTCATCAATTACAGTAAATATCCATATTGATGTATGATTGAATATCAAGTCTGGAATTCAATAATGCTGACTTATCCATAATTTCATGTATTTCTGGATAATAGAATTCCAGACGTTCTTTAATAACTTAAAAATAATCATCTAAAAAACAAGTAATAATAATAATAGTAATAATAAATTACCATAATGTTTAATTTCATTCATAACTTGAACTGCGCTCGGTACATCCATTTTAATGATAAAATTTGAAATAACAATTACTTTTATACTAATTTAGACCAATGAGAAGTTAAAAACACACAAATCTTTAGCTATAAACAATAAATATTAATTTATATTGTTTTGAAAATGATTAAAGAAATTTTAATGATATTATTAGTTTTTAATATGGTCAACTCAATTGTTGTAACCGTTCAAGGTCAAAATTCAACAAGATGTGTATGTCCTGATACAGCAGTATTGATGAATATTTGTATATGATAGATAGACCAAGATATTTGAAAACCACAGTCAAAAGATTATCTGAAAGAATGAGTAATTTAGAATTCCGATTTGAACATACATTTGAGACTTTAAAAAGAGCTAAAAACGAATTATATGATGATATTATATATCTAAATAAGACCATTGGTATTATCAAAAATGAATTAAGAAAATCAATATTAGAATCGAAAGAAAATCGTAAACTTAATGAAAAAATGATGAATCAAGTTCAATATAGTATAAAATTTTATTCTAATAAAACAACTGATCAGTTCAATTGTATAATGAAATTACAACAACCAGTTAACAGTAGTGGCAAAAAATTGAAAGAAATTAATGTTAACAGTGCCAAAAAATTATCATTACCATTTCCATTATATATTTTTACATATTTTCTTAGTATTACAACTTAAATGTATGATTCTGATTGGTTGAATATAGTATAAATAAGCTTACACTTTCAAATATTTTTATTAAATGCCAGAAACTAAATTTTTTATAACTTTGTTGAATGAACTGGTTTCTAATAATAGAGAAGAAGATGATATCATTAAAAACATAAAATTCATGGAAAACCGTACCGAGAAAATCGTAGAAGACATCCCATTTGATTATGGAAAAATTCTCAATTTGCCAACATTGGAGAGAAAGAAGGCATTCCAATCAATATTTAGTTACATGCTCGATGAAAGTAATAAATGGATGCGAATAATAGTAGGATTAATGTATATGAAACACATAATATTAAAATCTGGATCTGACTATGGAAATTATTTCCAATGGTCTATAGAGGTAAATTACTTTATATTGTTATTAATTTATCATTATTTAAGTGATAGAAACAAAAATTGATCCGTGGGTAGAAACAAACGGTGGATGATCAGCGATTATTCAAGTTGCCGCAGAAGCCAAACGTTCAGATATTTATATTGCAAACTGTAAATTTTTATTAAAACTATTAACTGGAGCATCGGTTTTATATTTATGTAATAAAGTTTATCATAGATTTTAATAAATATTTCTTTGTTATTATTATTAATAAAAAACTACATTTTTAAAGATTTATTGATTATTACATGTACATTCTTCATCACCACAATATTCTATCATAATATTTTCTATAACATGGTCAATACAGTTCTTAAATTCAGTAGGTTCAACTTCATCTTTAATAATTTCGGTAGTAATTTCAGTATCATTAATATTTTCTTCATCATTAATAATTTCAGTATCATCAATAATTTCTTCAGAATCATTAATAATTTCAGTATTAATTTCTCCATCATTAACAATTTCTCCATCGTCACTCTGACATTCAGAATCACAATATGAATCTTCTTTACTCAATGCTTCAACTAGAGTCAACATATCTCTAATTTTTACACCGGTTATTTCTTCAAGTTTATCAAACAAAAAGTTTATTAAATATTCTAAACGAAATTAATGAATTATTTTATATTTTATAGTTTACCCTTTTCAGACATCATTTTTAAAACTATTTTAAAACTAATTATAATTTTGTTTATAGAATAACAAAGAAAACATTAATACATTTATTAAACACTAAACGTTAAAATATACATTAAAATAATTGTGAAAGTCTAGCAGTAACAATTTTCCAGATTGGAGAAAGCACATCATTTTGATCAGCTTTATATCCTTGGATTGTTATTGTTAAATATCAGTTTTCCTGTTCTTTGAAACCTATTTCTGTAAATGCATCATAATACCTGGTATATGGACTGGTGAAGAATGCATTTTCATTGCATTTTAAATTCGAATTGATATTTTTGAAAACCGTATCAATATCCTTGATATCTATCATTGAGTGAGTCCCAACGAGAGATTGAAATTGAGTTTTATTGATTTTGACTGGATTTACCAATTGCATATTGATAGATTCTTTAAAAAATACATTTTTAATTGTGGAACATCTGAACTGGTTGGACACTTATTTTCTTGGTCATGTTTGATTTATGATCTTTATAAGAGCTTTTATACCCTTGACAGATACTGATTAACCAATCAGAATCATGCATGAATATTGCACTGTTATTGCATTTTATGTGTGCCTTGATTAATTATATTTTTATGTGCCAAATTGATATAACTACATTATAACTAATATTATAACTATTTAAAATTAATACTGTTATAACGCTACTTATAAAAATAAAAATTTAAATTAAAAAATTACTACTATTAAAACCAAAATATTAATACTATTACTATTTAAAAGATTTCTACTATTAAAACAAAACAAAACAAAACAAAATCAAAATTCTAAACATTTATTTCCTAAAAAGTTGAAATTTACAAGAATTCTTAATCGATCTTGCAAGGCACCATTCGACATATCGCTGGTACCAAAAATCGCAGCAACTGCAACCCAGAATACAGGGGTATTCGGATTCCATCTCCTTCGGTCAAGCTTTATATCCCACAGAGTTTGATCTATGATATTGAAGATCCATATATTAGTTTCGGTGTATACGAGATCTGGAATCACTGATTCTGGCTGGTCTTTCACAATTGTTCGCAGTTGAGAATAGAAGAAGAATAAACGTTCTAAAATTACTGCTTGATATTTATCTGGAAACAATGATAATAATATTAATAAATATTAAATAATAAATTTACCATAGTTTTCTATTTCTTTCTTGTTAATTTTGAGGATGTAATCGGCATAGTTTTGTCCATTTTAAAAATGAAATAAAATGAATAACCAAGTTGTTTTAATCAATCATTAGCCAATCAGATATCGACCAATCCGGTGATTTAATTTTGTATGTCACAAAGAATATTTTTGTACTCTAGAGTTCGCAACCCTAATATGACTATTTTGCCACTGGCGAACACGTTTACACACATTGGGTTGTATTTTAAAAGCCTCAATGCAGGAAATAATTCTGGCTCGAACATACAAAGACATTTTGTTGACATGTTGTATAGATTAATAGAATGTTCCATATCCATGGTGACCGTAATTGACTGTATTTTAATTTCCTTTATTCTATATTGTAATTTATTGACATCTAAAGGTTTCTTGCATCCCATGATTCTGCATTTGCCAGATTTGAAAAATATTATAGGGTATTTTCCGCTTCTATCAACAATTTGCTGGGTTTACCATTTGGAAACATCATTTTTGATATATCGAAAGTTCCTTTATAATTTATATATGATAACATAATTAAACAATAAAGAAATATTAATCCATATATATGATTTTTAGAAAGAGTTCATTAAATTATATAATATAAACAAAAACCTATAATTATACAAATTAATAATGGAATTAAGAAATGATGCTATATATCAAATCGTCGGCCCAAGTGGTAGTGGTAAAACTATGTTTGTGTGTAAAATACTGAAATCTAATTTATTTCAAACAAAATTCAACAAGATTTATTGGCATAGGGGTGCAGATGAAGAACATGAATTAACTCAAGATAATTTCTGTAAGTTGAAAAACATGAAAATAGTAAAGGGTTTCGATAAAAACTGGTCAAGTCGATTAAGGAAAGGTGATGTCATCATTATTGATGATTTCTATCAAGAAGCTAATAAAGAAAAGGATTTTAATAATTTATTCACAAAAATCAGTAGACATGTTGGTGTTACTGTGATCTTTATTACTGAGGGTGGTGCACATTGAACAAGGAATTTAAATGTTCAATATTTAGTTATTTTTAAGAATCCTAGAGATGCAACAGTTATTGATTTTCTTGCTCGACAGGCATACCCTAATAATCGTAATTTTCTCATCAGTGCATTTCAAGATGCTACAAAATCACCACATGGATATATATTTCTTGATTTCACACAACAATGCAATGACGATTTACCGGTAAAAACAGATATTTTCAATAAAGAAGGTGCCAATGTATATAAACAAAGTTGAAAACATTAACATGTAAAAATGTTTATGAAATCCAGGCTTAAAAATATCCGAAAATTCAGACAAAGTATTAAAAAGAAAAACAAAGTTCCACCAAAAACCAGTTATAAACCATCTAAAAAACTAATAACCGAGAATTACCCTGCAATGAATCTAATTTCGAAAAACATTATTAAAAAGAGTAAGAAAAAAGTTAAAATTGTAAAAAATCATAGGAGTTTCCCATATTTTATTGCATTGTTGAAGGCATCGAGCATGAAAAGAATGTCTATTTTACAATCATTTCCAAATTTTGTTGTCGATGATTTACTCAAAATTCTACTAAAGGTAGTCAGAGGTAAAATTAAAATCAGTAAATCTAAAAAACTAGTACTGAATAAACATCGTAAGCCTTTGTTATCACTAGTAAATAATAAAAATCGTCAGCAAATGAGAAAAATCATATATAAACAACAAGGCAATTTTATCGGAGCAATGTTACCATTAACATTATCATTATTATCACAATAAACGATGGGGAAATCATTACCTAATGTTAAATTAAAATTTAAATTATCTTGTTGTAATGGAGAAGATTTGGACGAACCCAGAAGACGAAGCAGGTTTCGGTGGAGTGGCAAAGTTAAAGAAAAGACTCCCAAATTCGAAAAAGGAAACGCAAAAGTGGTTGTTAGATCAGCTTGCCTACTGTTTAAACAAACCGATGCGGAAAAGATTTCCAACGAGAGCTTATAAGACATTCAGTATTAATGATTTATGGCAAATGGATTTGATGGAGATGATACCGTATTCGAAGATTAACAAGGGTTATAAATATATTTTAACGAGTATTGATGTTTTCAGTCGTTTTTCCAGCGTTGTACCAACAAAGACAAAATCTGCAGCGGAAATATCTAAAGCAATTAATAATATATTTAAAAATGGGCATCCAGACAATTTGCAAACCGATTTAGGTATTATTATTATTATTATTATTATTATTATTATTATTATTATTATTATTATTATTATTATTATTATTATTATAGGCAAGAAGTTTTACAATAGTAAAGTTAAGCAAATCCTGGATCGTCTCAAAATAAATCATTATTCTGTACATTCTCAATACAAAGCCGCTCATGTTGAAAGATTTAACCGGACATTGAGAGATAGATTGAAGAAATATTTCGTGCATCAAGGTAATAAAATATGGATAAATGTATTACAGAAAATACTTGTTAGTTATAATAATTCATCACATCGAGGTCTGAATGGTTTGAGACCCGTAGATATCAGCTCAAAAACACGAGTACAGTCTAAAAAAATTACTATTACAAAACCTAAACATAAAGTTGGTGATCACGTTAGAATTAGTAAAATATCTGCTTCACCTTTCATCAAAAATTTCGATAGTAATTGGAGTGATGAGGTATTTCAAATTACTAAAATTAATACTAAACAGAGTCCTGTTATGTATGTTATTAAAGATAGTGATAACAATGTAATACAAGGGAAATTCTATAAACAGGAATTACAAGTTATTTCCAAACCTACAGTGTTCAGAACTCAGAAAATATTGAAAACTAAAATGGTGGGCAAGGATAAACAATACTATGTCAAATGGCATGGATATCAAAAACCCTCGTGGATATCATCAAAAGACCTAGTAAAATGAGTTTCTATACTATTTTACCTAGCAATAGTTGCCCACTAATCGATCCGAAAAATCAAGCAAGTAAATTCATGGTTGATCTTCAAAATCCTATTTATTTACATGGAAATTGTGAAGTTGTTTTGCAAGACTTTACATTTGTGTACAATACATTCCCATTTTTTAGTCATTGTAAAATCGGTTACAAGAGGAATGTTCGCAAAACAAGTAGCGGTATTTTCTCAATCAATAATTTTGAACGATATTATCATATCCCGAATCAATTGTTAGATGAGCATTGTCAAATGTTTTACAGAGATGGATTAAATATTAGTTATGATTTTTCTCCATTTACAATAATATTTGAAAATACTAGTGATGCCAAGCGAATGGGTAGTGATAAGCTTAACATTGTTGTTACTGGGAAGGAATAACTATTACATTTCAATGCTTTTGAAGAAAACAATGTAATGACAGAAGAAATCAAAATAACTGTATCATATATCAATGAGGTGGAAGATACATTTACATTTACTAAAGATTTATATATTAAAACACTTGACAAGTTACATAAATATATTTCATTCAATTGTTTACATATATTTAAAACTATTGAATTTGTTAAAGATGGATTATGTAAATTCAGTCTGAATAATAACATTTGTGAAGTTACACTTAATAAAAATGTGGCTAATAAATTGGGATTAGATAAACAAACATATCGGACAAGTGCTTTTGGTGTACGCAGACCAAAAATAATAAAACTTCATAGACAAATGTTCATATATACTAACATCATCGATCCTATAATTGTTGGTGATTCTTTGGTTCCTCTATTGAAATCTGTTTGGGTTGATAAACATGACCAGGATGAAGTTTTCAATATAAATATCGATAATCCAATGTACTTACTGGCATCAACATCATGTATAAACAATATAGAAATAAATATTCGTGATGATATCGGTAAACTTATTGAATTTAATAATGATACAAAAACTCATTTGACATTACATTTTCGTAAATTAGATGGCCAATAACGATATTATTATTATGTATAGTGGTAGCCAAAGTGGTGGCGAATTACCATATTTTATTGGTAAACAGAATGGATAAGGATGGTTGAGAAAAATTGGTAGATTTGCACTTCCTATTCTTAAACGCCTTGGTAGGTTTGGTATGAAAACCGCTAAAAATGTGATAATGAATGAACAGAAAATATTACCATCTCTGAAATCAAATGATTTATCAGATTTAGGGAAAGTTCTACCTAGTGTTGCAGGTATGTTTCAAAAACAGGAACCAGTACCGGCACCGGCTCAAAAACGTAAAAGACACCATAAAAATATAAACAAACGAATGAAAGGACATGAAACTGTATTTCAAAAATTATTTGTGGTAAATCTGAATTGTGTTTATTTGCTAAACCATCTCCCCAGGTTGTAATTGAAATGGGGGCTTTTGTAGACGTATTCCCGATGAATTCTATTATGGATAGTAGAACTGATATTGAATTTTATATTAATGGTTCCCAAACTGAATATCTAGATTTGAATGATACATTGTTAACTGTTCAGATCAAAGTTGTAGATAAATTTAGAAAACCGTTGGGTGAACCTAGTGATGTTATACCAAACAATTTCTTGCTTCATACACTTTTTAAAGATGCAGTTCTCAGATTTAATAATATCAAGATTGAGGGCGGTAACAGTACATATATTCACAAAGCTCTAATAGAAACTATTATAAATTACAATAGCGATACTAAAAATACATGTTTAACTCCTATGGGTTATGGTAGTGATGACGATAGAAAAAAGTGGATTAAAGGTTCGAAATTATTTACCATGTGCTCAACATTACAACTCGATTTTATGGATCAACCGAAATATTTACTCCCAGGTGTTAATGTACACATTAGATTGAAAAGATATGATTCGGCATTATCACTAACAAGTACTACCACAGCACCAATTCTTCAATTAGTTGATGCAAAATTATTGATGAGAAGAGTTCTTGTTGAACTCTCTGTATTAACCGGTCATCAACTGGGGCTTAATTCTAAGCATGCAATATATCCATTGAAAACAAAGGAAATTGTTCAATTTGCTATTGCTAAAGGTTCAGCTTCTTTCTATAAGGAACAAATATTTGGAGATAGAAGAATGCCCAACTTTATATTGGTAACATTTCAAAGTGAATCTCAATATAATGGATCATACTTAACATCGTGCTCAATTTTCAAAAATGTTGGAGTAACATCGTTAACTTTATCGAAAAAAAGGGATTATAGAAAAACATATACTCAAGATTTCGATAATGATAATTATTGTGCTACATATATGCAAAGTATAGTGAGAAATATGGGTTATTTGGATAAAAACCTTAATTGTGGTATAACTCTTGAAGATTTTAAAAGCAAATATCCATTCTTCACGTTTGTTTTGGCACCCGATTTTGATTTAAATCAGAGTCATTTACCTCAAAATGGAAATATTAGGGATTTTATGACTTTAAAAAACTTAGCTAAAAAAAATATAAATATCTGTAAGTTTGACAAAGGAAATGGGATAGGTATTCTTGACCATGATGTGTATGTAAATAAGTTGAATGATTTGTTAAATTCTCCTCAGTTTGTGAAATCGCCAAAGGGTCGGAAGAATGGAAAATTGCCTCCTCTTAAGGATGAAGAGTTTGTGCAAAAAATGTTAAATGGTTTTATTGAGAAAATGCTTATTGATGAAGAGGTAGGTAAGTCTATTCGTCCAATAGGATCCCAGCCAGTAAAACTATATGGGCTACCAAAAATCCATAAAAATGGTGTACCTATGAGACCAGTTTTGTCGATGGTTGGTACTGCCCAGTATAAAACAGCAATGTTTTTAGATGGATTATTAAAACCGTTAATGCGATCAGAGTTTGAATGTAAGGATAGCTTTGAGTTTGTGTCTTGTATTGCAAAGCTACAAAAACGAAGTATGAATGATGTTATGGTTTCGTTTGATGTTTGTAGTTTGTTTACGAATGTACCACTGGTTGAGACGATTGACTTATGTTGTGCGTTGTGGAATGAAAATGATTCGGAACATCACATTTTGGATAGAAGGGCATTTCGTAAACTTCTTGAATTTGCTACTTCAAATGTCAATTTTCTTTTCAATAATGAATGGTATCAACAAATAGATGGAGTCGCTATTAGTTCCCCTTTAGCACCAACGATGGCATCAATATTATTGGCTAGTTTGGAAAAGAAAATTGCTTCTTTCCAATTTGAAAAACCCTTTGTTTATAAAAGGTATGTGGATGATATTTTGCTTGTATTTGAAAACCAGAAACATGTAGAACCGTTTTTGCATTTTATGAACAGTTTACATAAAAACATTGTATTCACATGTGAAACGGAGAGAAAGTCATCAATTGCGTTTTTAGATTTGTTAATTCAACGCAAAGATAAACAGTATGAGACAGAGATTTATAGAAAACCAACTGATACTGGTCTTTATACTTCTCCAGAAAGCTTTTGTGAATTTAAGTATAAGAGAAATATGGTGAAAGGATTGATTTATCGTTCATGGTCTTTGTCTTCTACTTTTGCTAATTCGGTAAAAAGTGTTGATAAATTGGTTGAGTTGTTGATAAAGAATGGATATTCTAAATCATTTTTATTGTTGATGATAAAAGAGACTGTTGATAAATTGATTAAAAATCCTAAGGATCCATGTTTTGGAAAGTCTGAATGTAATTTGTCGGATGGGTGTGAATTGAGTGTTGATCTGGGTGATGGTAAAAATGGATATAAAAAAATTGAGCCTAAATATGTGTTAGTATTGCCGTACTCTGAAGGCTTTACAAATTATAAAAGGAAGTTAAGTAAACAGATGGGAAATTTAGAGTATAAGATCGTCTCTAATTCGTGTAAGGTACGCAATATGTTTATTAATAAATCAAAAACTCCGGTTGGATTGTGCTCTGATCTCGTTTATCAATTTACATGTAATGGGTGTAATGCCACATACATTGGAGAGACTTCCCGTCATCTCTGTACTCGAGTTCTAGAGCATTGTCGATTGAAGGGTTTGACCAATATTAGTGAACACAATAGAGGCTGTAAAACTGAAATAGGAATGTCTGATTTTAGAATTTTGTTGAGAAGTTTTAATAATTATTGGGAACGCGTGATATATGAAGCATTGCTGATAAGGTCATTGGATCCAAAGATTAATATGCAAAGTGCTGTGACTACCAATGTTTTGAATGTTTTTAAATAGTTTACGTATGTTAAATCATGTTTGTTTTTTTAATATTATTAAAATAATTGAAAATTTTAAATTACATTAATTTTTTAAAAATTAGAATATAAGTGAAAATTTTAAAATTTTAAATTAAATAAAAGTGAATTGAATATATTTTATAAATATTTATTTATTAAAAAATTAAATTAATAAAAAATAATTTGTTTAAATTAAATGTTAATTCATAATATTTTTAGTTGGTTTTGAGTACCTGAAGATGATAGCTATGCTATCGAAATATATCGTACGAAAAGTTTTTTATTGGCGTTATCTTTTAATTAGATATAAAGTTTGCTAAAGCCACAACTGAACCGGTACATGTTGTAATATATATAGTATTTGAAAATGAGGTTCAAATAACTGCAAACAGAACTGTACTAGTTTGAACGAACATTATTGGTTTGAAAATGTGGGTATAAATGTATAGATAATTTATGATAATTTGTCATGGAGTAAGTGTTTTATGAATTATTAATATTATTGATGTAGTTCTGTTTAGGTCTATTGAATTGGTAAACAAATACTAGGACATGAATTTTTAGGAGTATTTCCTCTTGATAAAATTCCATATTTACGTAATAATCAAGCCATAATCTTCAATACTCAATCGTCTCATCTCGGTGGAGAACACTGGTTAGCAATATATATGAAACCTAGCAAGATATTTGTATTTGATCCTATGGGTTTCTATTATCCGGCTTTATTGATTTCGAAACTGCAAACAATGGGTAAACCTATTGTGTATAATAAAACTATGTATCACAAACCATGTACCTTAACATGTGGTCAACATTGTTTAGCTTGGTTATTATCCAAGCGATTTGACGTATAATAAATGTATTAATGTTATGTTTTATTATTTATTATTATTATTATTATTATTATTATTATTATTATTATTATTATTAATATCATTATTATTAATTAATTAATGGTCACAAAGACAGTGCATGATAAGTGCGTGATTAGTAACAAGGAACACATGTATACATGGTATAGACTGTATGTGATTTACAAAGAATACAATTACATTGAGTTTGTATGTGTTTTACAAAGAAAGCATGCCTAAAAAATCTCTCACCTATATGTGTGTATTGCTTAAATGTGATTGGCTAAATCCTGAAAATTTGATTCGCTTTATAAATATTGACAATTTCCAAAGTTGTCACAATTAATTCAAAAATTCACTCGTGCGATTTTCAAATATTTCAAAATGGAGACTAATAATTCAAGCATTTTAAGACAGTTGTTGGCCGATGGAAATGGTAAATTTTTAATTTTATTATTATTATTAATATTGATTAATTAAGGTACATTTAATTGGTTCGAGGTGACTGAAAATGATAATCAAAAAGTTATTTTAATTGAGGATTCTGATAGTGGTAAATTTATTTATTAAATTATTATTATTATTATTATTATTATTATATTTTTCATTTAGGTGTTAATAATGTTCGCGAAGTCATTCTTATAGAAGATACACAGTCGGAAGTTATTGTTATAGACGATGATGGTAATGTATTTTTTTTAGGTGAAGATGTATATGCCCACATTAACGTGGATGACACCGATGCCTACATTGACTTGGATGCCCACATTGACGTGGATGACATGGATGCCCACATTGACGTGGATGAATATGCCTGCAATGATGAGGATGAATGTAAGATTTTATTATTTTAAAATTATTTATTTTATTATAGATATATTATTATTTTAATATTATTTTAATATAGGTATATTATTAGGTTTTCAATAATTTATTAATATTTAAGAAAACTTTATTGATTTATTTGAAAACTTTATAATATTGATGGAAAACTTTATAATATTTAAGAAAACTCTATTGATTTATTGAGGTAAAACCTTATAATATTTAAGAAAACTTTATTGATTTATTGATGTAAAACCTTATAATATTTGAAAACCTTATAATATTTAAGAAAACTCTATTGATTTATTTGAAAACTTTATAATATTGATGGAAAACTTTATAATATTTAAGAAAACTTTATTAATATATTGATGGAAACTTTATAAAATTGATGTAAAACCTTATAATATTTAAGAAAGATTTATTGATATATTTATTGAAAACACATATTTATTGATATATTTTGAAAACCCATATTTATTGATGTAAAACCTTATAATATTTAATAAAAATTTATTGATTTATTGATTGAAAAATTTATATTTAAAATATATTTTTATCAGGCCAATTATATCCGAAGTATTGCGTCGCTTCAATATGTCATTCTGTAAAATGTCATGGTGAAATGAAGCGATACTACTGTCAAAAATTCTATGGCATCAATTTTTTCATATGCCCCAAATGCGAGACTACCCAGGATATAAAATATTTAGAGTTTTATAAGGGGCACTCTACTAACTTAACTCAATTTTCATTAACTAAAAAGGCACTTTTACGTAAAATCAATAAACGAAAAAATAATAGCAATAACAATAATAACAATAATAATAACAATAATAATAATAATAATAATAATAATAATAATAATAATAATAATAATAATAATAATAATAATAATAATAATAATAATAATACGTCGAAACATAATAACAACAACAATAATAATAATAATACGTCGAGACATAATAATAATAATAATAATACATCGAAACATAATAACAACAACAATAATAATAATAATACGTTGAGACATAATAATAATAATAATACATCGAAACATAATAACAACAACAATAATACGTCAAGACATAATAATAAACGACCTGCTACTTCAATTATTCAGTGTGTTCCCTCTAAACTTAAAAGGGTTGAAATCATCATTAGCGATGATGAAGATGATATTTATAATCAAATAGGGGGTTCTATTAATATTGATAATGAACCTGAAATAATTTAGATTTAAATTGGAGCCATAAAAGTATTAGATTTGATGTTGAACATGAGAATCTAATACAAATCTCATTAACAAATAAAATAATTAATAGATTAAAATCAGAAATAAACCAAATGGGGTAGGTTAAAATACAATTCACCATTTTTATACAATTCGAAAAAGATTGTGAAATTAAAGATAACTTTTTTAGTAATAAGGCAGAGCTTTTCTCTGATAATTTTCTGCTTGATGGTATTACTAAATTAAATAATAAAATAGAACGATTCACATATTTAGGGAGCGGATGGCGGGTTGTTAAAATCAAAGAAATTGATTTTATATTAACTAAGTATTTTCCCATAAATAGACTAGCTGGTCATAGTTATATCCCCACACCGAGATCTTTATCTGGCAAAAAAGCTATAGTTAATGTTCAAAACAATGCCCATCATTGTTTTATATATAGTATATTAGCCCTTTTAAAACCTAGTGTAATTCGCACCCATAGAAACAGAGTTACTTCTTATGAGAATTATTTGGACGAATTGAATTTTGACCCCATTAACGATTGTCCTATGAGACTCTGTAATATTCCCAAGTTCTTAAGAAAGAACAAGAACTTAAAGCTGGCTATAAATGTTTTGACTTATAACGAAAAACCGTCTAAAACTCTAAATGATATAAATTATATCCCCCATCATCCGCATTTAGATATAATTCACCGGTCCAAGGTTACTGACGGTACACTTATTTACTTACTTCTTTTGGAGGACGGTGATAATTATCACTATACTGCTGTTTTTGATTTGGATAAATTAATGAACTGCCATGCGACTACATCTTGCAATATCCAAATCTCTGTACATTGGTGTCCCAATTGTCTTAATGGCTTTAGATTAAAACCGGCATTTGACACCCATTTTTCCTTGTGCATTAAAAATCAAACAGGTAATACCCTTTATACGTTGCCTAAAAAGAAATATTTAAAATTTTCTAATTATGCAAAAACTATTACCCGCCATTTGTAATTTATGCGGATTTTGAATCAATTTTACCACTGAATATAAGGCATCATCAAATACACATGCCAATAGCAGCAGGTCTACTATTAATTAATAACTATATTAATACAAAACCATATTATAATTTTATTGGAGAAGATTGCATTTTGACATTTTTGAAAAAGATTGATGAAATCGCTCTTTCGATTGTCTTGCCATATCACGAGGTTCATTGTCAAAAAACTATAAGACTACTTTCTTTCAATGAGGAACAGGAGTTCAAGGAATGTCGCACTTGTTATTTGTGTAAAAGGTTTATTAGGAATAAAGTTAAGGATCATTGTCATTTCTCAGGTAAGTATTTAGGGGCTGCTTGTAGGAAGTGTAATGTTTCTCGACGAATCCAGAAACAATTACCTGTGGTTTTTCACAATTTTTAGGGGATACGATCTTCATCATATTTTAAAGTATGGTTTAAATAATTTTTTTTCTTGGGAATTAAATATTATTCCGACCACTTCTGAAAAATTTTCTCCCTCATCACGTACATTAATAAATTGCCTGTTTGCTTTATAGACAGCATGCAATTTGTTAATTCATCTTTAGCAAAAGCGGTAAAGACACTTACTGATTTGCCTTTAACTGATTTTGTTTTTGATGGTGCAATTGTTAGAGCCAAGGATATTTTCCCTTATGACTTTGCGATATCTCTTGAGGTACTCGAATCGACAACTGAATTGCCTCCTATTTGGGGTTCTGTATCTGCTGATGAATACGCTACAGCCAAACAATTTTGGACACAGCAAAATTGCGAGACAATGTTAGATTACATGTTAACCTACTTAAAATTAGACGTATTCCTTCTTGCAGATTATTTTCAGCAATTTCGCGCAAAAGCAATTGCTTATAATACTCTAGAACCTCTTACTTTTTATGGAATTCCTGGTATGTCATGGGCGTCAGCTCTCATGACATTACAGGAACCCATAGAACTTTTGCAGGACATGGAAATGTTTAATTTCTACGATGGAGGAATACAGGGTGGGTTAACCTTTGTTAACAAACATTATGTCGCAAGTTCTGAGGATACAGAACTCTTGTATATAGATATTAATAATTTTTATGGTTGGGCACTTAGCCAATATCTTCCGTATGCTGATTTTGTTTGGGTGTATAATGGTTTGGAAGAGGTTTTGAGTGAATGTGCGAATGTTTTGGATATTGAAATCTTTCCATATGGATATACTATGGAAGTTGATATCGAGATTCCAGATTATTTACATGATTTTTTGAATGATTTTCCTATTGGGCCGGAAAAGATGTGTCCACCGAATTCTAAAGTTGAGAAATTGATGCTCACGCATTGGCCTAAGAAGAACCATGTTCTTCATTGGCGACTTCTCAAGCTTTATCTTTCTCTCGGTGTGAAGGTTGTTAAAGTTCATCGCGCAATGAAATTCAAGCAAGCACCTATATTTCATGCATACATTGACAAAAACACAAAATTAAGAGCTCAAAGTACTAGCGAGCTATATAGAGACTTGTTTAAATTTTATAATAATAGTTTGTATGGAAAGTCTGTCGAAAATCTTAAAAAACTGATGAATTTGAGGCTATGCAATTCTGATAAAAAGATGATTGTATATGCCTCAAAACTGACTTTCAGAAAATCTATCGTAATTGATGATAATCTGATTACTGCTCATCTGAATAAGGATTCGATATGTTTAAACAGGCCTAGTTACATCGGACAATCAGTTCTAGATTTGTCTAAACTTAGAATGTACGAACTACAGTATAAGGAACTAGCGAAATATCGCAATGAATTTAATTGCGAAATAAATATCGTTGCCGGCGACACGAATTCGTTTTTCCTTGAGGTTAAGAACTGTAGGCTAGACATTCTTTTGCCGGCAATGATAAGAGACAGCCTTTTAGATACCTCAAATTAAGACCCGGCACATCCCCTGTACTCAAGAAACCTTGAATCTGTAATGCTGGGCACTGATGGGTCCTTAAAATAGTTTTGAACTGCCTAAGGGTTTTTATCCCCACCTTGCGCCTGCATAAGAATTTGAACCGCTAGTCAACCGTCATAAATGACGTTGGTACTGTGAACTAGTGGGTGGAAGGTTAGCAAAAGGTGAGCTCCTTCTCAAGAACTGCTAATGCCCTAACCCCCCTCGGGTCCATGAGCTGTCATAGAAGTCTTCATGCTCTTACTTAATCGGTCCCTTTCTTACTCATCTGTCTATCTAATTACTAATCTATCTAATCATTAGATCACCCTGTTTCCCCATATTCAACAACTTCAACTCCATCCACACGTCCGTAACAAATTCAACATTAAAGTTAACAATTTATATTAAAATAAATAAACAATTAACATCTATAAATTACATGATTAATAAGTTATTCATATCTATTAATTAAGTCAAATTAAGTGTATGGTCATATAAATTAAAACCCATTGGCATTTAAGATATGCCCCAATTGGCGAGCGCGATTTAATCTAAACTGCCGCTCCCTCTCTTTTTTGTTTGGCCGGTTTTTCTTGCGGTTTCTTTTTGGCAACTCCTCTGACGCATGTGAGGGGCCTGCTATTACGGGTCTTGCACCATCATCTTTTCCGGTAAAGTTTCTTAACACTATAGCTTCCTGCTCTTCAGAGAGTGAAACGCCACTACGTATGAGGCCTGTACGTATGTTGTCCTTGAGCTTCCATTCGTTCACTTGCTTTTCAAGCTCCTGGGCCTTCTGTTCGGCCGACCGCAGGGCTTCATTCTTCTGTTCCAACTGTACCTTCAGGGAGTCTATCTCTGCCTTTAACCGGGTTGCTGCCTCGGGGCGTGTCCATGTCTGCTCTATGTAGCGGCACTTCCGCACACTGGCCTCTGCCCTCTGAGTTTGTACTATTGCGGTTTGATGGTAGCCGGCTATGTCTCTTCGGAATTGCTCTAGTGTTTTCCTATGTGGATCCACTAAACAAAATTAATTTTTAACTTCGTTTTTATTATTCTCTATTTCATGCACAATAAGTATTAATGTAGTAATATATTGTAATAATTTTTAATACAACAAACAATTATGTCATCTGGATGGGAGAAGGATGGGTATGTCCTTTTCCACTTATATGTCTTAACGGCCTCTATCAGTTTTTTATGATCAATTAATTATAACAGGCATTAGCAACGATAACGTTGACAATACCTGTGATAACCAAGGGTAGGTACATAATTCATTATATTATCAACATTATAATAACATTTCGAAATTTATTTTTCTATTTAAGAAACTAATTTACCAAATTTAAATTTATTAACTTCAAATGTAAAAATTTCTAATTTAAATTACCCTAAAATGATTTACAAACTTTTTATTGTAAAATGATATTAAAAATTATTTCTCCAACAATTTAAATTTTATAATTTTGTTTTGACACATTAAAGCAATTCATCTTTTGCTTTTCACTCGTTTCCATAGCAACGAGTCAACAATCGGAAAATTCCCAAGGTTATAAATTTTTGTATCTTTTTTAATTATTATTTTAGATATTTTAGGTTCCCTACCGAAATCAAAGCTTCCGCGATGATCCATTTCAACTTCCACACTTTCTTTCAGGTATGATCTTTAAGATATAATCTATTTTATTTATCATCAAAATTACAGAACACCCAGAAATGACCCGCAACGGGAACTCCGAAAACTGTAATTTAATTATGGGAAAATTTTTTCCGTTATTTTTGATGGTAATTTTTTACATAAATAAAACTTGTTTGTTATGATTCTTGGTTAAATTGAATGTTGGTAAAAATTTTTCGTTGATAATTATCTCAAAATAATAATATTAATAGATTAATAATAATAATATTAACGATAGGTTGTCAATACTTTTGATAATGATGATAGTAATAATAATGATAATTTGGTGCTCAATCCAAATGATAATAACAATAACAATAATAATAATATTATTTCTGTAATAACGATAACCGTAGTATGGATAATATTCATAATAATAATATTTTAATAATAATAATGATAATAATAATATGATTCCTGACGACAGGAATAACAATGTTGAAATAATAATAATAATTACAATAACAGTAGTATTTTAATAATAGTAATACTAGAAGTATACTGGGCAATTTATGGCAACTAATGATACTATATAGTTTGAGGGATAACAATAATGTGTTAATAATATTAATAATAATAATGATAATATTATTTTAGTAATAATAATAAAAATATGAAAATATTACTACTAATGATAATAAGATTAATAATAATAATAATAATATTATTTTAATAATAATAATAATAATAATAATAATAATAATAATATTAATAATGATAATAATATTTAAACAACAACAACCATAATAATAATAATAATAATAATATTGCTCCGTAATTAATAATGATTTTAACAATAAAAATGGTAAGGAAATAATAATACTAATAATATTATGAGTAGTTGATAACTTTAATAATAAAATGGGTGGGTTTAAATATATAATAAGATCATGTAACCGACACTAATAACAATGATAAAATTTTATTAATAATAACAATAGGGTTATAAAATAATATATTTAATAGTGATAATAATTATTAAAAATAAATGAAATTAATAATAAAATTTTTAATAATAATAATAATAAATATGAGAGATACATTAATAGTTGTTTTGCAGATTATGAGACGTGAATTAGATTTTATGATATGAACGGCGTTCAATGTCTAGGTAACGAGTAACTTACAGTCCTTTGGGTAACATTCACAATCGATTTTAACACGTAAATTTGATAAGTAAATCGGATCTGTGGCCGATTTAACTTCCTAATGCGATTAGTCGCGAATTTTAATGAGCTATATAATACTTTTATACTGGAATAAAATTTGTTGATCACACCAAAAAAATTCTTTCTGATTCTTCTATATGCTAGTCTGTATGTTTTTCATTTGTTGTGTTACAAAACTTTATATTTAACCTTTCCCAGGACCTCAACACTACTCTTTCGATGGTCGGGCGATAGGATTTAGGAAGGGGAGAATACTGGGCAGGCCTGGTTACTACCGGCACCGCGGCTTCCCCCACTAACGACCGGTTCGATCCGGGGTAACGAAAAACAATTTCATTTTATTATCTTGCTTGCATGTAAGTCTATCTGATAATTTAATAGCATAAAAATTAGTTTAAATAATTTAGAATTAAATCGTCATGATGGAGGTTAGGTGATAAATAGATTAATTGACTATGATGGGCAAACAAAAATATATAGAAAACATATTTTTCAAATAATTTTTATTCCCAATCATAACAATAAATAAATAGAAAAAATAAAAAAAATATATAATTCACACATAGCTTATCAATAACATATAAAATAAATAATGGCTCACTTCAGAGATAATAGTAATTTGTTTACAAAATAAAAATGCATTAAATTTTGCTCAGCCAGGATCGCCTTTTATATCATGATTGTTTGTGTGTGTGTTTTGATGCAGTAAAACAAGGAATTTCTCGAATATTCCGAAATTAATAAAATTTTTATTCTTTTTGATTTAAATTTAAATTTTTACATTTTTATGACTAAAAATTTTTATTAAATTTTTATTTATTTTATTTTTCCTTAAATTTCCGTTTTTAAGTAATTTTAAATTTTCTGCTCAAAACCACACAGGCGTTATCGTTCTGGCTAAACAAAAGTAAAAGAAAAAGGGTTTTTATCAGTTTTTGCCCAACAGTAATAGGAAAATTTAAAGATGAGAGTAAGGGTTTTGGGTATGAGGAATGGGTTTTCTTAAGACCCAAGTGTTTTTAGGCACAAAAGATACAATGAGGGTTAAGAGGGTGAAGTTGCTAGGGACAGAGATTGAGCACCAGTCATATTTAGACTGTTTTAATAATGACACAATATTTAAGGTGCCTCAAACTAGGATAGGAACGCGGAACCATCAATTATTTACATTTAAGAATAATAAAATTGCGTTTACCAATAAAGACGATAAGCGTAATTGGGTAGGTAGAAATTCCAGTCTCGCATTTGGGCACTATTTAGGAATCGATGCGATAGAGGATGATCAAGTATTGCACAGCCCAAGCTATCAAAGCACTTACAGCCCAAGCTATGACAGCTCCTACGAAAACAGCTGTTTCAGTCGAGACATTGACCATTTACTTTTGTCTGATTGATTTATGTCAATATAATGTATTTAGAGTTTTTATTTATTTCTTTGCGGTATTATTAATTTTATCTTTTATCAACTATTCTATTAGTATATTAACATTGTAATATAATAATCATATTTTTATTTATTTTATATGTTTTTATGCTCGAGGAAAATGAAGATGCGTGGATCAAGGATCTACAAATTGATTACTTATTTGTGTTTTTATTGATAATAATAATGTATTTTATTGATTTATGTGTTTTTATTGGTATAGTATTAATAATAATAATGATAATAATAATAATAATAATAATAATAATGCATTTTATTTAGAGTTTTTATTAATTTAATAAAAATTAATATAGTATATATTTTGTAATATAATAATAATATTAATAAAATAATAATAAAAATAATAATATTTATAAAAAATAATAAACTAGAATAAATTTTACAAAATATATACTACTTATAAAAGTAAGTAGACATATTATATTTTAAAAATGATTAAAAATTCCGTGACCTCTAAAATTTTTTGAATGACCTTAAGAAATGTGTACTTTTCAACATAGAAAAATTTTTGAAAAAATTACAAGTTTTGGTCCATCGGTGACATATAAAATCGTTTCAACATATAAAAATTTTTAAATGACCTTGAAAAAATTTGAATGACCTTGAAAAATTTCAATGATCTTGAAAAAATGTTTGAATGACCTTGAAAATTAATAATAAAAATAATAATAATATTAATAAAAAACAATAATAAAAATAATAATATTTATAAAAAATAATAAATTAGAATAAATTTTACAAAATATATACTACTTATAAAAGTAAGTAGACATATTATATTTTAAAAATTATTAAAAATTACGTGACCATGAAAAAATTCTGAATGACCTTGAATGAATCATTTGTCTTTGTTTCAATGACCTTGAGAAATATGATGAAGCACCCAATGACCTTGAATGAGTCATGGCCTTTGTTTCAATGACCCTGAATGAGTCATTGTCTTTGTTTAAAAAATTTTGTACTTTTAAAATTTGTACTTTTAGGCTTAGAAAAATTTTTTGCCCCGGGGGTGAGGGGGTATGTCGTCCAGCGGTGACATATCCATCTACTAAGGTCAAACTCAGTGTCACTCAATCAGAGGTTATGGATATATGGCCAGATCATGCCCAAAGAATGTAAATAAATTTCAGAAGCCAATATTAAAGAAGTCAATTAGATTTCAAGGTGACAAATCGCAGACAGACAATGTAGCTTTTGTGCAACCAGATAATTTCAATGTAAGAACGGAAAGAGAAGTGAGAGAAATGGGTCGACGTGATGTCAAAGTTCGAATCAGATGATGAATATGATACTCACATGATGTATGAGAAACATAAAAGATGATTTGCAAAGTGAAATTGCGACAATGATTCTTTCCAAAATTCGAAAATTAATGGAAAATAATGAAAAAGATTTGACGAAAATATTGAAGTCATTATAATAAGTTTTAGAAGCATCAGCTGGTTTCTCAGTACTGGCAAAATAGATTTTAATTTAATTCATTGAATAAAAATATACGTTGAACACGTTGGAGTCAGTGACACCGACTATTATTTTTTAATTTAATAAAATGGAACATTATATTATTATTATTGTTATTATTATCATTGTATTATTATTAACTGACCCTAAATAAATTAAAAAATAAGGTATTGCAAATAAACAGTCATATGATGATGACACAGGTAAGTTACAAACTCATCCATTTTGTAACATGAGACAAACGAGTTATCAAACAGGAGAATCAATCCTCGTGTATCAAGTGAAAACAGATCGGTGCAATTTAGTACATCTAAAAACAATGAGTTTTAACGAAATTGTTGGAGAACAATTGAGAGAAGGATCGAAAAATTTAAACGCGAAAGCAAGAGTGAATGTGACACTTAGAATTACTCCTTTGATAACAAGAAAAACTAGTGGTGAGAATGGACGTCTTGGAGCAACTGGAAGGTATTTCTCTTGATTTAAAAACTGGAAATTTAATTGCAGGAAAAACCGGTAAAGTTATTCATGAAGTGGGAGATGTGTTTTTAAACCAGACGTTAACGTACCACCACAAAGTGAGATCATTTGGCAAGTCATATTCGTTGAAAAGAAGCTTATTGCTGTGAACAATAATTTGTTTAATGAAATAACTAATATTCATAACTTGATTCTGAATTTAACTTTTTCATCTATAAAAAATAAAAATCGCTCATTGATTCTTGGTACAAACTCATTCTCTAATGATTTTACTAAACATTTTTCACATGTATGTTGATGACAATGATATTGCCACATTTTTACAAAAAATGTTTTAATTTGTTAATAATTATTTGTAATTAATTATTATCAATTTTCAAAATCTATAAAACCTGAAATTTAAAAACTGATATAGTAAATTTATTATCAAAATTAATTTAAGAATTCAATCAATAAAAAAAAAGTATAAAATTAATATTATTATATTTTATTAATTAAATATTTTAATAATTATATATTTTAATTTATTAATTATATATGTTACTTATAATTTTCGTTTTTTCATCTTACTTTCAGTATTTATATCGTCATTTGAACGGGAACGTTTTACCACTTTTTTGCATTTATTAATATTATTTTTATTGGAACATTTATTAGTTTCTTCGATATTTTTAAGAAAATGTGCAAATAAATATCAAAAATAATTATGGCACAAATGTGTGTATTAAACCATCGATATGTTAATATCGAAACATGTTAATACTGCCTAAAGGTTAATTACTTTCCCCCCAGCGCCTGCATAAGAAGTTTAACCCTTAGTTACCTTTCAAAATTGACGTTGGTACTGTGTGCTAGTGGGTTGAATATTAATTCAAAAAAAAAGTATTTAAAGGTATTTAAATAAAGTATACAAAGGTAGTCAAAGAAAAGTTATATTCAATTTTAAAATTTATTAAAATTCAACAAAAAAATATATTCACTGACAAATATTTTAAAATATAAAAAGAATAAAAAAAATTCAATAAAATAATTAAAAAACCTAATCTAAATTTATTATAAATTTATTATTTACTAAAAACTTTGAAATATTAATTATAATTTTCGTTTTTTCATCTTACTTTCAGTATTTATATCGTCATTTGAACAGGAACGTTTTACCACTTTTTTGCATTTATTAATATTATTTTTATTGGAACATTTATTAGTTTCTTCATCTATATCCGATGATGATGACATTGACATATCTGATTGCTCAGCCTCACTTTCATTATCACTGTCAATATCACTGACATTTTCATCTCCTTTCGAATCATTATATCCATCATTAAACAAATTTCTATCCTTTAATACCGGCTCCTGGTCAACATGGCCGGCTTCATATATTTTCTCCCTTTCATCATTAGACAAAATCTCCTCATCGCACGAAGAGTCACTCATATAATCAACTTCATCTCCTTGATGGTCATCAACATCGCTTTCACATTCATAATTATTTCCTTTGCCATATCTTGCGCGATTAAATACAGCAATTTTCTTTAGATTTCTAATGTCTTCTTTTTCAATTGTTTCTGAATCGGAAAATTCTTCATTTTTATTCCCAGTTTCAGTTTTGTTTTCCTTTCCTTCCGTGTCGTACTTATTGAGAAATCGTGCCGATAAATTGTTTGCCGTTTCCTCGATTTTCATTTGTTCACGCTCGATTTCTTCAATGCTCTCAAAATCTAATTTCGTGAATTTATTCATTTTATACCAATTTTCAATTGGTTGCGCTTCAAATAATGATTCGGATTTGCGGACAAATAGTAAATATTTACAAGTTGTGTTCATTTGCTGGGGAAAGGTTTTGAATTTCCTTTGAGTTGGACCTTTATCAATTGTCAATAAATGTCCTGCTGGGGTTTTGTTTCCGATTTCTTTACAATGTTTCTCTTTCATATATGAACTTCCTAACCCGAATTCCGGTTTGTTGTGAATATTTGTCGGTTTCCGATTGACGATTTGTTGCATAAACATTGGTGTTTTACTGAACCTGAAATTAGATGTAGAATCTTCCATGAATTGTAAAATGTCCAATTTTTCATCAACTCGCTTCCTAAATTTCACAAACATTTGTTTTGAATAATCTTTTGAAAATTCGCTTTTTATTGAATTAATATTAGAATTAATTGAATTATTTTTATTATTCATTATATTGTTATTATTGATGATTTTATTTATTTAATTATTTTATTTTAAAATTGTATATTTCTAGAAATAATGTTTTATTTAGATAAATATGATTGGTTAATAACATTTAAATAAATATTTATCTGCAATAAATATTTCTTAAATTTTAATTGCTCTTTAATTATTTGGAGCCAAAGTGATTTTATTGGCATTTGCCTGATTGGTAAAGTCATGCCACTTTTGTAAGATCAGATAGACAAAAGATGCATTAGAGAGGATTTGCCCAATAAATAATAAGTTACGACGACAACCAATTCATTTGGAACCAAATATTGAGGAAGCTATACAGAATCTGTTTTAAAATGGCAATAATAAGAAATGTAATTCATCTTGGAATACACTGCTGATTTGTGTTTGGAAAAAAGAGAAACAAGACATCAGATTATGTCTAGATTTCAGACAGTTAAATTTGGTTACTGTTACTGATAAACAAGCGTACCCAATGAGAAATATATCGGAGATGTTAGATAGATTGGAAGGAGCAAAGCATTTTACTTCAATATACCTGGGAAATAGTTATTATCTGTAGAGCTGGAAGAAGAGTTGAAAGAAAAGACACCATTTTCAACAACAACAGGCCAATATTGTTTCAACAGGATGCCGTTGGGAATAGCTGAAGGGCTAGAGTGATGTGTTTAGTGAAAAAACTAGAGTAGTAGAATGTGAGCCGGTCAGATACAACCCCCATAGGATTACGTAACATTATATAATATCTGACCTCTGTCCACGCTGTTACTATCTGGAGATTGACCTCTGTCCACTCAGTTTCTACCTCGTAATTGACCTTTGTCCACTGTTGCCATGTGACCTCACGATTGTTTCACGTGCCCACTGGTCAGTCACTACCCGGATACACACTTATTACACACCGATTACCTGACCCTTATTATGTCACGTAGTTGTGGACCAACACACCGATTACCTAACTTTTATTATGTCACGCAGTTGTGGACCAACACACTCACCTACCTTCGAGAACCTTCCACACACCTAACTACTAGAACCTTCCACACACCTACCCTCTAGAACTGATTTTATTGGCATTTGCGTTATTAGTAAAGTCATGCCACTTTTGTAAGATCAGATAGACAAAAAATGCATTAGGGAGAATTTGCTGTACATTGCGAGATATCACAAAAGAGACAAGCAAAATATTTCAACAGAAGTAATTTTTGACAATTTTCGATCACCAATCACGTTCACCATTTTTACTATTTCATTTAACGTGACTTTCAAATCTTCTGGTAAACTTTGAGACATAAGAGCTTCCCTGTGGATAAAACAGTGTGTTATTTGAGTTTCATGATTTTCAGACAGAACTTTAGCCACAAAGCCTTTAACCTTTCCTGTCATTGCAGCGGCACCATCTGTACATAAGCTAATGCAATTTTTCCAATATATATTTTCATTGATAAAGTACTCGTTGATTACTTTAAATATTTCTTCACCAGTTGTTCGATTGGAAAGTTCTTTGCAAAATAAATAATGTTCTTTCATTTCATTTTCTTTACAAATTCGAACAAATACCATAAGCTGTGCATAATTACTACAGTCTGTAGATTCATCAACATGTATCGAAAAATTTTCAGAATCTTTAATTTTTTGAATTACCGTAATTTCTATGTCAATAGACATTTCGTTAATACGTCTACTAATTGTATTATTTGAAAGTGGCACTTTTTCAATTTCTTTTGCTTTTTTGGCTCCAAACATATGTCGAACAATTTCTACGCAAGCTGGTAAAATTAAAGATTCAGTTATAGTGTGCGGTTTTTTAACTTTAGCTACTAATTTCGCAACATTTTAGCTAGCTTCTTGAGCTCGTTTTGAAACTGTGGTTGCTGAATTAATAAAAATACTTTGTTTTTTATTATCAATTTGCATTCGCTTAAAAAAATCAACACTCTTTTCAGCATAATTAGAATGTCTAGTTTTAAGATGTCGCAGAAGTTTACTTGGCACCATTGTTTCATTTGATAATGTTTCCGGCATATAATACAATGAGGTTGAATACTTCCAGCAATTTCAACACTTGCGAAACCAAATTTGATGTATTCTTCGTTATATTGTCTATTAGGAGTTGGTTTTCCTTTTTCTTTAGAATTTGTTCGACATCTATAACTGTTTCTTTTTCGCTTCTTTTTAAAAATTTATCCATAATTTCAATTTTGAAAAAGTTTTAAACAAATACTTTGGAATACCTATATATAAAATCAAAATATATTTCTAAACATATTTAATAAATTCTTTTTATATTTACCTTTAAACTTAAATATTATAAAACAAGAGCTTACGTTACTGGTCACTACTGTTCGCAAAAACTAAACTGAATACTAAATAAAAGAATATCGACATGTTACTATTCATTCACTCGTTATATTTCTTGCAGAGCCTACTTTCTTTTTACTTTACTGAATTTTCAACTTATTATACTTAATTGAAAAAAATAATAATATGTTAATTATTTAATATTAGTAATAATATTAGTCGAACAATATTTATCACTTCATACATAATTTGTAAGAAAATTTTAAAAAATCCACAATTATCCTACGGCGCATCGCAAATGTTTCATGGCACACCAGTGAGCCGCGGCACATTGGTTGGGAAGCTCTGCCCTATATAGCTACAAATGCAAAGCAATTACAGTCAAAATTATGAAATAAGAAAAATGTACAAATGAATTGCCGGTGAGTATAAACGGAAAAATGCGATTTATGGAGCCCATAACAAGAATATTACTGGAAGAGCATACTAAGCCAAAAATTCTTCAACGCAATAGATTGCTTTTTCTATTATATCGCTTAGCACAGGATTCATGGATAGCATTACCAGATTACCGAGGAGTGAGAAATCCAGTCAAAAAAGGAACGTGTAATCTCAGAAATGATTGATACAATATTACCTAACGGGGAAAGTAAACTCAATTATGAATACCTTCTGACACCAGATCACTTTAGAAAAGCAACATATAAAACGATGAAAAAGATCTGGGGGAAATTCATGTTTTTAGGACAAGCATGTGCAGGATTAATTGGATTATATGTTGTAATCATAATAATAAAGATAATAATGTCGCAAATATTATCGGCTCATAGAATATACGTAATATCCGGATGGTCATGGGAAAGGATTATTGGTTGTTTTCCACTTGTAGCGAGATTTTTTATTACTCATCATCAATATAGAGAAATGGCAAGTGTGAGAGCACAACTGAAAACCGATCAAAGAAGCGAAGTATCTCTATGTCAGCAAGTGAACACAATAACGATAATAATGATGACAGCAATAATAATAAAAAGGAGCAAAAATATTTTCGAAAAGGAATCATGAAGAGTGAGAAAAAGCCAGAGCTACAATTTTTATTAGAATCTATGCCGAAACATAGCGGAATTGAAACGCTTTCAAAGTAGCATACACCAACGTTTTTGCCAACAGCACCAAAGTATCCAACTGAAAAATTGAAAGAAATGAAATCTGTAGAACATATTCAATTTGAATTAGATAACATTGAACCCTCGAGCGCTGAAATCGAACGGAAAAACATGCTCGGATTACCATGCAGTCATGCAATGATGACGTTAGGAAATAAAGGCAAACAGCCTCGCATAAACATTCTATTCAATGGAAGAAAAGTGGAAGCTTTATTAGATTCAGGTTCCAATAATACTATAGTATCAGATGACTTTTTGACAATGGAAGAGAGATCAAATATGAAACCAACAAGTAAAGTAATAAGGTCAATGTCGCACAATGTTTTAAATATAATTGGGAAATTAAAAGCTGAATTAATCAATGGTAATCACGAATTAGTGCATTATGTGTCACTAATGCGGATGTGTTAGATGTTTTAGATGACGAGTGCATATTTGAACCAACTGAGAAGCTAATAGAAAAATATTAAGTACCAATGTAGGATGAAGGGGTAAAAGTCAAAGAACAAACAGTGCCAGTGAGAATAGTTAATCAAAACACAAAACCCATCCAAATGAAACCAAGAACAAAACTGGGAAAACTAACGAAGTTTGAAATAGAGAAAACTCCAAAATTGCAGAGAAATATTAAAATCTACAAAGAGCCGCAAGTCATTAGTATATGATTTAACAGGATCGCAAAAATGGGAATTCACGGAGTTATTAAAAAAGTATAAAATGGTGGTTGTAAAACACAAGTACGATTTGGGACTCACCCAAGTAATTGAACATGATATACCATTACTTGATGAAACTCCAATTAAATTTAAACCGTATAGAATTCCATATATACATCAAGAGGAATGTGACAGACAGATAAAAGCAATGAAAGAGTTCAAAATAATACGAGATAGTTCTTCAACATTCTCATCGTTAATAGTAGTTGTTAAAAAGAAAGACGGTGATTTGCGGTTTTGTGTCGATTATCGGAAATTAAATCCAGTTACGCGAAAGGATACATATCCTATTCCAGTTCCACAAAAAATGTTTGATCAGATGGGTGAAGTGCAATTTTTCACAGTAATCGATCTTAATAAAGGTTACAATCAATTTAAAGTGAAAGAAGAAGATCAAAGAAAAACGGCTTTTTCGGATGGTAAAGAAGCATTCAAGAAGCAACAAGAAGCATTCGAATTGCTTAAAGAAAGTTTGATTAAAAAACCTATATTGAGATGTCCAAATTTTAGAATACCATTCATCTTAATGACAGATGCAAGTAATTTTGCGTTGGGCGCAGTATTAGGGCAACAAGTTGAAGGTGAGAAAGATCACGTAATTGCATATGCCAGCAAAACATTAAAGCCACATGAAAAGAATTATTCTACAATTGAAAAAGAAACATTAGCATTGGTTTACGCCGTAAACTTTACGGTATAGCAACGTTTAGACAGTATTTACTTGGCAGAAAATTTGTTGTATTTACTGATCATAATCCATTACAATGGTTGACGAAACATCGGGATTCGGCCAGCAAACTGGTCCGATGGTCAATAGCCCTACAAGAATATGATTTTGAAATTAAATATCGAACGCGCAAATCAAATGGAAATGCGGATACGCTATCGAGAATCCCTGTAAATAATGAAAGTAAGAATAATGAAACGAATTATAATAATACAATATTTATGGAAATCAAAACCGCTAATAATTTGCAGGAACTCCAAAAAGATCAGGAAAACGATTATAAATTAAATAAATTGTGAAAACATGCAATCAGGATCGAAAAGGAGAGTGACTGCAAACATGTAGTTGAAGAAAAACATAAATATATCATTCATGATGGTTAGTTAAATTGTGTTAAAAATGAAAATTTATTAATTGTGGTTCCAACAAAACATCGAACAACATTAATGTTGATATACAATGATGGAGCACTAGGTGGATATTTATCCACTCGGAAAACGTTATCAAGATTGAAACTAAAGTATTATTGGGACACTATTGAATCAGATGTCAGACAATGGTGTCACACTTGTGAAGTGTGCTTAACCAGACGAAATACGGGAAAGAAAATAAAAGTACCTTTGAAACCTATGCTAGTGCCTGGAGCGCCGATGGAAATTACGGCAATGAACATTGTTGGTCCATTACCTGAAACAATTAATGGCAACAAGTATATCACTGTGTTTTGTGATTATCTAACTAGATGGCCTGAAGCATATGCAATGCAAAATCAAAAAGCGGAAACAGTTGCAAAGATATTTGTAGAAAACATTATTTTTCGATATAGAGCACCGAAAAAATTACTTACTGATCAAGGAACGAATTTCCAAAGCGAACTGTTTATTTCAATCACAGAATTATTCGGGATACTGAAACTTAGTGCATTGTCTTATCATCCACAAACAGATGGTCTAGTTGAAAGATTTAATGGAACATTAATCAATATGATATCATTCTATATGAATAGAAAGCAAAAAGATTGGAATTTGTTTATCAAGCCATGCTTATTCGCGTATAAAAATGCAGTGAATGAGAGTGCCGGTGAAACACCTTTCTATCTCATATATTTACGGCGTAACAACATGCCGGTTGATTTAAAATTTCAAGCACCTATCTCACAGTACATGTATATATCTGATTACATAGTAATTATGCAAGAAAGAATTCAATCAGTATGGACTCAAGGTAGACTTAAAATAAGTCATCGTCAAGAAGCGTATAAAGAGTGCTATGATAAACGAGCACATGCTCACAATATTGAAGTAGGAGATTTAGTGTATGTAAATAAACCAGAACCAGCAAAGGGTTTATCACCAAAATTACAGAGACCATTTAAAGGTCCATACATAGTATGTGATACCACTGAAACTAATCTAAAATATGCGTAATTTTATCGATCAGTACAATCAGTGTGATATCAATTTCCATTATTTTTCTTCTCGTATTGCTAGCATATCTTCGAAAACTAAAGCAACGACTTGAGCGTCAATCCATGGCCCAAAGACCTTGGATTGTCTATGAGGAAACAATCGTGTAGTGAGATACATTTATTTTGCATGCAATTATGATAATGTAGTAGTACAGTATAAGTATTAACTTTTTATTTTGAATAATGTAAAGATTTGCACCTTTCGATCATTGATGAATTTGATTGGCTGTTGAGAGCAATGAAGGGAAAGCAAAATTTGCGCAGGTAGAAAATTTTGGGGCAAAGGAAATTTATTAAGGGGTATAAAAGGGAAAAAAAGTAAACAAATTAGTATAAAATTCAAATTAAAAATAGGTAATTAATTTTTATTAATATTATTATTTATACCGCTACCAGTTAAGGCAGTATCCCTTGGGTACTCCACCTTGACTCTAGCGTCAACTTTTAAATTCGAAAATAATTAACTAGCTATATTTTAGCAATGCAACAAATTCAATGGGCAAGGACAATTTATGATAGCTACCTTAAGCTACACAGGAACAATGTTGGACGAAACCCATACATCATCGAGGAAAATTTGCAGATCCCAAATTACGTGAGAGTGGATGATAGAAAAATGAAAATCCAAATATTCAGAGTGAATAGGCAATCTGGAATTAAACTGGCTGATGAAATAAATATAACGAAAAAGGAAGAGTTCATTCTCCACATTATCAAAGGAAATGTTGAAATGATCGACGACAATCAGAAGATATGGTGGGAAATGCATCAAGGATCGTCATGGAAAATGCAGAAAGAAGCGATGACCAAAAGGTTGAAAGCAGCAAATGAAAATGCATTGGTTGTGTTCGAAACCAGAATGAAAAACGAAGCTCAAGAAATACCGCAGATGATATCAACACTACCTATGAATGAGAAATTGTTAGCAATCTCTGAACAAATGCTAAAGAAAAGAATGTCATTTTTAAGAAAAGAAATGGGTCAAGAGGAGATAAGAAGTAAGATCTTGTTTATAGATGCGGAATATGGGACATCAGAAACCAAACAGATGGTACCGCTATCTATTGCGATAATGAATTATTATGGCAAGACAATAAAAGATTTCTACCTTACTCCAAGAGGAAAATTGCGGCATTTTAATTCGCAAATTCATGGAATAACGGAAGTGGCAAGTAGGAATCAATATGACCAATATGCAATTATGAAGGAAGTCCAAAATTTGGTAGTTGGGAAAATATTAATTGGCCACGATCTTCATGCAGAAATACAATATTTAAAACTTTGGATAGACCAGTTGCATGGCATTCGAGATTTGGCAACAGCGCAAGCATTGGAAAAGGTTTGAATTTCCAGAAGAGGAGAATTTTTCAAATTGAAAACTGTTATCCAGGAGCTGTTTGGAGATCAAATGCAGGTGGGCATACACTCAGCCCTCGAAGATGTAAAGAACATAAGAAGAATATACTTGCAAATTGAGAAACTGTGAATTGATGATGTTGAAATACCAAAAAAGAAACCATCAAGGAAATATTCGTTGGAAGAATATCGGAAGCTTCATAACACCGCTTCAACATCAATGACCAGAATCACAAAAGAAATTGACCTAACATCAGCAGAGGATATGGAAACTGATGGTGAAATTCAAACTGTTCAATTAAAATGGGCAACATAAGAGGGGATTGAAATAATTGAGAAGAGTCTGGGTTTAATAATCCAAGAACCAATTCATTAAATCCAACCAATATTTGAGCATGGGTCAAATACCTCACAAAGGAACAGGAAAAGGAAAACTTTATTGAATTCATTGGAGGTTGATAGTGGAGAAACTATCGTAATAAATCAGCTTACGTACAGAAAGAAGAAAACGGTTATTCATTACAAATGTGGATCTAAAACTCTAAAACTTGAGATGAAATAAATGTTATTTATATTATTTATTTATAAAATATTAATTTAATAAATCTCGTTTTCTTGATTTGTGTCGTCCCATACAAAATAAAAATAAATGAAAAAAAATTAATGACAAAGTATGTAAGGCGAAAATTTTAAAAATCAGGCAAAATTGTATACATATTATCACTATTAGTATATTGGTGATATTGCCATTATTATTATTGTGGTTATTATTTTAATATTATTATCAGTTCTTGAGAGCCTCAGATCTAGAACTTCTGGATCTGAGACTCACAAGAAGAACCATTCCCCATGCCTGCAGCCTGGCGTAACCCGCAGGAGGAGTGGAACGTTTTAATATAACTTATATAAACACTATCAAAAAAAATAATAAATAAATAAATAAATAAAATTTTTACATGTGTCATTAAAATAATTATTTATAATTCGTTTATTTTTCATTAAAATAATAATTCTTATATCAACAAAATAAATAAATCAACAAACAGTTTATTAAAATATTTATTTTATAATCTAAAAGAATACCGTGTAACAAGAAAAACTAACTCTTCCCTCTATCCTCGTGGTGCAATGCCTATAACTGTGCCGTTTTCTAGATCGTAGTAAACTTGTAACAATAGTCTCCAGTTGTTTGAATCGAAGCCTCAATGAAATGTGTTTGATACTTCATCTAATTTATGAGTATGATCAACGGATTCAAATTTTAGAAAAGTTCTTACGCGTTAATCAATCTTTGTTGGCTAAGTTTCGGCTAGTTTCAGATAAATTCGATTGAAAAGGATGGTTGCACGGAGGCTCAGCACCACTCTTGCGAGTGGGTTCACATCGAGTGATGTGTTTTCGGAGGGTTTTGTTGTCAGGCAGCGTTTTGGTTGTCTGATGGCATTGAAAGCAAATCATTCTTAAATCCGTAACAGCTTGATCTATTACATTGATACCGAATTCTGGTAAAACGAATCTTAATAGTTGAGGTGGGCAGATGCTTTTTTTTGGTCCATGCATTGAGCCCAGTTGTAGAAATTCGCTACGATATACGCGAAAAATCATTATACCATACACTCAAATTTTGAATCTCGTGAATATTTCGAACTAAAAACACTAAATTATACGGTTTGCTTTTATTCAAAAATACTTATCACAGATATTCTCAGACCCCAGAAACTGTTTATACGCTTATCTAATAGAAATAAATATTCTTCCGAGTTTGATTAAGTAATCATTTTAGTGTCTGACACCAGACTACCAACTAAAACGAAAAATTGACCACCATTTAACAGAAATCAAGAAAATAAATCCAGCAAAATAAATAACTTTATCCATTATTAAATTGTTTATAAAAACAGCCTTTTCATCTTTCATTTTTAGATACTTTCTATGTAAATTGAGTTAATTTATTTTGGAAATTAATAAGTTTATTTTAACTTATATTTAAATTTATTTTACAGAAAATAATTTTAAACTCACTAAAATGTCTGTGTCATCAAAATAATTTCTCCAATAAGGCTTGATCCGCCTTTGACCGCCAATGTCCCAAACATTTAACTTGAATCCTTTCGTTTGAACAGTTTTTACATTGAATCCCTTTAAAAATTAATTAGTTTATCGGGTTTTATTTTACTTAAATACCTGAGTAGGAGTTATTTGATTTATTTCTTCAGAGGCTAATGATTTAAGAAAAGCAGTTTTTCCTGCATTATCAAGACCTAAACAAATCTAGCAATCCCTAATAAATAAAGTTTTAAAGAAATAACAAAAAAATAATATTACCATTTTGAGGTTTTTCAATAAATGCAAATTGAAATGCCGGGTGTGGATTGGACGGATGAGTTTAAGCGAGGTGTATAATCACACACACCGCAATAAGTTAATTTAGCCGCAAAAACTCTGGCTAATTTTATTATTATTATTATTATTATTATTATTATTATTATTATTATTATTATTATTATTATTATTATTATTATTATTATGATTTGTAAGTAGCATTATTATTATTATTATTATTATTATTATTATTATTATTATTATTATTATTATTATTATTATTATAAATTATTTAATAGCCTTTGGCTAATTATAATTATATTATTATTTTTAATATTATTATTATTATTATTATTATTATTATTATTATTATTATTATTATTATTATTGTATTATTACAATTATTATTATTATTGTTATTATTATTATTATATAGAATAAAAATCAAAATTTTTAAATTTTGATAGATTCGAGGGCGAATCTTTATTAAAGGGGGAGATATGTTGGGGTATCACGAAAAAGCACAGTAAGATCGAAAAAACACAAAAATGATAATTGATTAAAAAATTTATAAAAAAATTCGAAAGTAATATTGATCGGGCGAAATTGGTATGGTTGAACTCCAAATTAAGAGACGAGTCCAGAAATAATAATAAAAATTTAGTGAGGGGTCCCTAGAAAATAATATAAGATAAAAAAGGAAATTAATTAAGAAAAATTAATTACTAATGGGAAGCCCGAATCAATGGGAAACCCGAGAGATGTGGAAAATCCGGAGCATAGACGGAATAATATAGCAGGATAAATTAGCCTAAACAACATTAAATGGGCGCCACTGAGTTACGGAGAGGTAATTATTTCGTAATTAGTAATTTAGTGTTGGGCCAGAACACAAGTTTGTTTAAATGAACCGGTAATAGCACGCAAACACAGCACGCAGATTTAAAATCGGACCCTTTAAACACCAATTAACCATGCTAAAATCTGAGAAAGAAATAATTAAAATATAAAATTAAAAACATAAAACTAATAAAACGATAAATAAAACGACACAAACATAAAAATAACACGAAAACACAAAAAATTTGACCAAAAATTGACAATTTAATCAAACAAGAGTTCATGAAATGAGAACTAAAATAAAATGATTTGAATTAGAAATAATTCAGTTATTTGTTAAAGGAATAAATTGTCAAAATATATTAAAAATTAAGAAATTAAAGTTAGAAAATACAAAGAAATCCCCAAGGTCAAATTTTGTTTTAATATGTCAAAATTAACACTCAAGGTTAGGGTCACAGAGTAGGTATATATACCGATTCAATTTCACACAATTTTATGATTTTAATCACTCAGTTTTGAGAAACTCGAAGAAGCCTAGTCACTTTTACTCGGAACTCTGAACGATTCAATTTAAACTTTAGAAACATTTTATTCTGAAACTCTATCCAGAACTATACGTGAACTTAACAAAGTAAGCAAGAATGACTGGCTCGGATGTTAGTATGCGTGATGCTTAATCATGACCAGTGAAATTAAATTTGGTATTTATCAAATATATATTATAACTTATGTAAACATTTTTCACGTCGAAATTTTTCCGGCCCACAGCCACACACCGACAAGTTATTAAAATCTGACATAACATAGTCGAGCAGTGTAAGTGCGGTGTAAGTCCACCAACAGCTCGTGCTCGTGAGAGATCTCGCCGTGGGTAACGACGGACTCGAACAGTCAATTCATATACCGTTATATGGGCAGCAGGGAGATCGAGAGACAATCTTTTGGTTGCCTACCTTTCTACCTACTCCCGAAAAATCGACCAAAATATCTCTACACATCAGCTAAAATATCAACACCGAGTAGTCCAGTGGACACTCATAAAATATAACTTCGACACACAACTTTCCTAGGAACAACTTGAGGATTAAAGGGAACGGGTTATCGGAAATCGATGCATCAAATTCTTTTAATATATTTCAGAATTGATAATAAAATAAAATACGGAACCCCTAAATAAATTATTATTAATAATACAACCCGAAGATAGTTTAAAAGATTTTAATGGGTGGGAAGACCTAGAGTTCTAACTGAATAAAAGATTTCCACCCCCGACGATAAATTCTGAAATCAGATAAATTTGACAAATATTCCCTAATTACCGTTCGTTAAACAATGAAATTACCCATTAATCGAATTGAAAAACTTAGTCATACCATCGGTATGCCGTAAATAACCACCCAAAAATCATATATTAAGGTAGGGGAATGTAGCTTATGTGGAATCACGATCACGAACACGTACCGACACTCTTAACCATCGAATATGCCCACAGTAGGGGGAATATTATAGAATGCGTAGTTGACTTCGTCAAAATCAAATCAAAATCACTTTCATCTTGAGTAAATCCTGTAAATGATTTGGACGGCCGGTGTAACCCAAGTAAGGTTTTAAAATATCAATATTACAACGAAAATCCGAACGTTAATTAGCTCGTATTACCAACAATACTCCGAACGTTTATTTAATACAACATTACCAACCATAATCCGAACGTTTATTAAATAAAAAGTTAAGGAAAAAGAGAAAGAAAATCTGATAACGAATCTGGAGGAATATTGTTGGGAGAAGGGGATTTTCGCAAGGTCCGACGATTCTTTCGGAGGAGAGTCAACAATGCAAATAATGAGGGCCACCATTTAGAGAGGCATTTCCCGAATAATGTGGAATCTAACGGTCTAATTAATTAAGCATAAACCACAATTAAATAACAAACCTCCAATAGATTTATCAAAGCAAAAATAAAAGTGAATACTACATAATGACAACCGAAAGAATATAGCGGAATTGCCACCACTGAAGATTGAAATACCAAATTTACCGGGAAGAGATGGGTCAGAGATTTTTCCTTTACTCTTCCCTGTGTTGATCGATGAGTGAGTAGAAGTACGGCCTGTAACAGCCCAACTGACAATTTTAATAGCGCCTGACCGATCGATAAACGATTTAGAGAATTAGCTGAGAAGATTATCTATACCACAAGCGGCTAAAAGTCGATTAGACATTTATTATCAGCGCACGACGATCGATGGCAGAGGTGACACAGGAACCGGCCAATCACGTTTCGCTAAGTCGCGACAACACTGCCACGTGGCGACACACCGCAGTGATAGTATAAATACAACGACGAAATCCACTGGAACAAAAATTACGAGAAAAATCTACCAACAATGTCCGAAATAACAGGTGAAAAGAGAAACGAGAAAAAACATCCGATCGATCGTAGAGAACACCGGGTTCAATCGTGCTCAATCAATCTCTCCCCAAAGTACGACCAACAAAGGATGAGCCACCAGGATAATGCATTTTTTGGAATTTTGGATAAAAATCCCGTACAGGGAGTAACTAAAGTGTACAATGTATTTAAAACATTTTCCCTTTTGGTCGCATAACATAACCTATTCGTCGCGTCATAGACCTTTCTTCTTAGCGAGTAAATTTACGATCAAAGTTCCTGCCACGATATATCGATCGTTAACCTAAACCCACCATTACGGTATTTCAGTGAGTAGAATGTTATCTAATAATAACTAGAATGCGCGTCATCTATATGATTGGTTAATTTCCATAAACTGTATAGTAAGATTTTTCTAAAAAATAAAATTTTAAAGATCTTTTATTGCGACCTATTATATTTGATAGGTATTTCCGCATTTTATGAAATTATGGATCTATTTTTTGGAAGTCATCTAGATTCTTAAGTGAGTTTGAAACAACTTTAAATTACAATTTATTTAGAAAACAAAAAATAATATGTCAACTTGGTCTAACGATCTCTTTTCTTGGGGAATTAGAGGTGACAACTTTTCAATATCCTAATAATCTTTAGAAATGGAAATATTCCTCACTAGTTTCTATGGTAATTTTTAATTTGAATTTCGCTATTTGAAATCCTATCGGAATAGTAGTTTGAAATATCAGTAAATTAATAAATAAATAAATTTGAATCATATTTTTAGACAATGTTTTCACGTTTTCTTAAAATTAGTTTTTTCAAGATTTATTATAAAGTTCTACCCGACATTTTGTTTTGATAAGAGATTTCGCTCATTAATCCAATTAAAGATTTTGAAGATTGGTAGACAGTTTTTATTATGAGTTTTGTTGACACGCCCTATTCAAATTCTTTGCAATTTTTCTACGTCCAATGTTAAAGGAGGTTGCTTATTAAAGCAAGAATAAATAACTCCCATATGGTTCTACAATATAATTTTTACTGGTATTATAGATGACGTAATTCATCGAAAAGCAGTTTTTATTATTTCTATTTTGGCATTCACAGGTACTCCACATAATGACTGGGAAGATGCGGACCGTACCACTCTGACGGTGCCGACCAGGTTTGTCGGCCGGTATCGACAGGCCCTGTGGGATCGAGGTTATACTATATCAACTTATGGTACCCCCGAGTGGCCGAAGCGCAAAGCCAACGAAGTTGGAGACGATATTGAACTTCCCAGTATCCTGATCAAACGGGAACCAGGCCGGAATCCTGCGCATGAAATCCGACAAAAATGCAGAATACGAGCTCCATCGCCTAGAACAACTGGAATGGCGATATCGATTTCTGGCACGACGGCAGAGGGAACACCTCGGTCGGATTAACCGGGATATCCGTAGTGGACTCTACCCCAGTTCGGACGGATATTTACCTTCTTACGGGATTGCCTACGATCATAGAGACCCAGCCTTACTCGAAATGGACGCACCAGTACACCTTGTGGTCCCAAAGAGCCTCCTCCAGCCCGACATTCGAGATGTTCTGGAGGATCGGGGCGTCGAGGAGCACGCCTATTCATGGAGGCGTTTTCCCGACAAACGACCACACTGAGACCAAAGAACCTGTAGCATAGTCCATTTATTCTGTGTGTTAATGTACTCATCGGTATTATCAATAAACTTGTTGTAGCAGTAGTTCTTTTAGTTATTGAATAATATTTTATCTATACGGAAACTAGAGGAAGTAAGTGATGAACACTTTTCCCAAAGGTTACGGGACATGAGATGACCATCCAGTGAGGACTAAGGCCTTAGTTTAAATTTTTCATTTGAACAACATCTCCGAAACCTGTTTTATATCTAATTTATTATTAAGGCATCACGTCTATGAACGTCATACGAGAGCTCAGTAAAGAATTGAAGGACCTCCGAAAGGACCACACTGATCTATACCAACAGTGTCTACAATTGAGTCGAGAGTTACAACGGGTTAAGGCCACCTGGTCTGAACCGACTAGAGTGAAACGACTCTACCAGAAGATCGATGTAGCACAGAAGGGCTGACCGGAAGAGAGAGCCCTGAACCACGCCCAAAAAATCCAGATACGTGGACTGGGGGCAGCTGTAGCAGCGGGGCAGGAAGGACAGTCTGTGACCTACCCACTGGTATTTGCCCCAGCCCAGATAGCTTACCCAACTGCCACCAAACCAACGTAAGGCCAGTTTAAACCTAAATCTCGTACAAGACCAGGTCGTGCCGAAAGGAAAAGACAAAAGCAAAATAAACTGCGAAATGAACAGAGTTGAATGCGAATAAGTAGTAAAGGAATAAATAGAACTTTGTTGTCTTATTGTTTTATTTGGCTTTACGACGTAAATGCAGTAACCTAACTAGGAGTGAAAACGAATGTGCAAGAAAGTTAAGCAAGTGAGGGACCTAAAATACGTAAGACGAGCACAGACCTTCTAACGGTAGCTCGCTGAACCAGCTGTAGACCGGGTCATAGCAGTTTTGGAAACAAAGCTCACCTTTGACGGTCACAGAACCATTGGTTACAGTCCCAACATTGCCTAGCAACGGGTAACCAGTGGCAGGTAGTTAGTATTATTATGATTGGGGTCAAGGTCATATCGTTCACTAGCCAGTAACCCCACATTAGAAATGGACCAAACGTTGTTGACAAATGTCGGTCTGGAAAGTAATTATTATTAATAATTTAATAATGTAGAAAAATGTTGATCTGTCATTGTGATAAAGTGCAAATAAAATTATTCTGTGTTGGGTTTGCTTATTTGATTCAAAAAGGACACGGGGAGTCAGAAGGAACCGACTTTCAATAATAATAACCTAGCAATATTAAGAGATTCAATAACGTTGTTTGCACTGTCCTGACCAGTTGTTCGTCCAAACATTGGACAAGTGTTAACGAGCTCCTCAATAATCTCAAAATCTTCTGTCACACATCGGATGAAAATTAACAGTTAAGCAGTATCTTTTATATCTTTATATTTCATCAATAGCTATCGGAACGTACTTAAACATCTTATCACTATCTTTCAGTTGCTCCCCAAGTTTGCCGCAATATCAGAAATTCGCCGCTGAACAGTTGATCTCGATAGTGATAGATTCTCCACTTCTTTCTTTTTTTTCTATACAACAATCCTCAATAAAAAACATTTCTTTATAAATTCAGCGTCGGTAAATAGCCTGAAAGATGCGGCAATTTCTCTAGCTATTCTCTAACTCACCTTTGTTAATGCGTTTGCTTGTCAATTAAAGCTATTCATCAAATGTTGCTCCTCTGCCAAACTATTTATAAATTCTGCTACTTTTCTTTTTCTAGACATATCATCCAATTGTATTAATTCCACGTGTTTAGACTTATAGTGTCTTCTAATATTACATTCTTTACACACCGCCATAGTTTAGACTACACTAAAAATCATACGAATATTGTTCTTTTTGGTAGTAGTTAACATTAGTATTTATCGGGCATAAAGTTTTTTACATATTTATATTCAATTTGTAGTAGTATAAAGCAAAACCTTTTGCTGTAGCATCGCGATACTATTGAAAATAATGCAAAAAATTGTCTGGAAAATTTTGTGTCAGTCAAAATTACAATTTACATAAAATTTCCCGCGGGCCGCACTTTTTTCCCTGTCCGGCCGAGATTTGTGCATCCATATCGTATATAATACTTCTGACTTACCGATGCGTCTCTGTAACATATCCAAGTTTGAGGCTAATAATCCGTGGCTTTCGATTAATGTTTTCACATGCAATGAGAATGCTTTCGAAGACATTTTGTTAAATTCAGAAGTATTAAAACTTCCTTTTGTTTACATCATCTATCGTTCAAATGTTGTAAGGGTGAAAGTGTGTTAATTGGTTTCTCTTATCACTATATAGCAGTCATTGGTTTGTGCGATAAAAATCGATTAGGTAGAATTGTTCATACATTACTATTTCATAAAAACTTATCTTTTTAAGACTGGTTTGAAACAGTCACACCACTGACTTTGAGGCTATTCTACCTACTGATAATAAGTACTTTCAAAGATATATACCTATTTCTACAGGTATTTTTTTTAATAACTTTACCGGAGGAAAAAAATAAAATCTTTTTAGAGTTGGATCGTATTATGTTTCCTTAAAGAAATCGAAGAAATTAGCATGAAAACAGTTTTACCTTACATTTATAAAAACTATAAGAAAATAATACTCGCAGATACAGATCATACTTTTAATTCTGCAGTTTTTGTTATCTTTGTAAATAGCTTTTAATAAAACCGACAAAAGATCACGATCATATTTGAGAGCAGCTTGTTCAACCTGTAATTTATCAATGCAAATAAGATTTGAATTTCCAATAGTTTTACATCTTCATCATAGCTTGAAATATGGTCTGAGTAATTTTAAGTCTTGGGTCGGTAAAGGTTCTATGCATAAAAGTTTCAGACTTTCCACAAAATATATTATTCGTATTGTCATTACACATTGATAATCAGCATCATTTTATTTCGCCATAGTCTATTTCAGACCGCAAATATTTCCATTGCCGGGTAAGAATGAAAATACATCAGTATATATAGTCTTTCGGTTGTTGTAACGTTGCGTGTTTGCTTTGATGCGAATAAACAAAATTTGACCTTGTAGAATTTTCTATATTAAATAGATGTTTTTTCGTTAATATTTATTTATTTCAGCCAATTTATTTATTATTTTTTTAATTAGAAAGAAAACAATTTAAAAAAGTTCCTTGATAAGTGTTTTGAAGGACCCCCTTTGATAGTGGCCCGGTGCATCGTACCCTTTGCACCTTCCTTAGATCCGGCTCTGCTTGACAGAATCTCTAAAGATCCTTCATCGTTGACTAATGATTCAAGATGTATGTCCTTGTTTGACTTCATGCCATGAATAGTTATTTAACACTTGTCGCCTGTCGAGTTATTGTTAGGATAGTATTCGTGTATGAAATTTCCTGTTTTCCATTTAAATTCTAGCTTTACAATTTGCGATTGTAATGGTTAGAATATCGGCGAGAATATCTTATCTGTAGATTTTAATTATTAATCAATCCTTAAAATTCGGTAGATTGTCTATCAGGGTTTCGCTAGATCTCTCTAATCATGATTTTAGAGTACTAGACGAATTTCCCACAAACTTGTCAAATGATTTTTCAATTTTAGGTATCCGAAATTACTCATTAACTAGACAGTCTTTTTTATAATTAATTTTATTCTTTACCCGGTCCAACAATTTCCAGCCCTTCTCTTCAATCTAGAGCTCGATACCTTTTGGTAGAACCAGATTTGAAAAATTGGACTACCTCAACGATAAATACTTAATTTCAAAATCCGTTCAGTTCTTAGTCATGATTATCAATCAATCTTCGTTCAAAACATAAATAAAATACTTTAATTTATTGTTATTTAAATATACCTATTAACTATTTTATGAAAATAAAGCTGTGATTACCAAAACCAGATGTAACGACTAACATAAAATACAAATAAAACTTCCTCCAACATATCAGAAAGTTACTTAAAAATGACATTAAGGTAATCATAATAAAAATTGCATTATATTTTCAGTAATTAACAAATTACAAATCAAAATTAAAGATATTCAGGTAAGCATGAAAACGAAATATTTACAATTTCCAATTGTACCACCCTAGCTGAATAGATAAATCTAAGAAATTGTAAATTACAAACAAAAAAATTCGGCCATTTATAATTCAATAACATTTGGTTTTTGTGGAATTAAATCTCCGTCATCTTTATGATTTTCGTGGTTAATGACTTCTAAATGTTCTTCTGGTTGATTTTCATCGTTCTTTTTCACATAACATTGTTCTGTATGACCTCTACAATGGTCTGTTGAAATTTTTGCCATGTTCTTTTTCTTATGTAATTTATATACTTTGTGACCATTTGCATCATGACAACAATCAATATCATACTCCGATTCTGAACTCGAGCTACTGGATTCATCAAATTTCTTTGGTCTTTCATAAATACAACAACATTTAGATTTCTTTTTACCCATATGTTCATTATCGACTGTATCTGCTGCCCATTGTAATTGTCTTCTTTGTCTTTCATTTGGATTACGTAAAACTAGAGTTAATGGCTAAATTACCAAAAAAAAGTTATTTTAAATTAAACAAAAGTTTAATTAATAAATCAAAATTGTGAATAACCATCTAATATTACTTGATTGGAAAGCTCTTGTGTTAAAGTAACAGTTTGACTTGCATTATTGCCTAGATTTTCTGACATAATTTTTATAAAATATAATTTCTGGTTATGTTAAACAAATTCAAATGAAATTTTCTCATATTAATTAAACAAATTTTACCAATTAATTATTTAAATAAATTATTGAATTTGTCAAATTTATGCTTCACATTGTAAAAGTCTTTCAATTAAAAATATAATAATTTTAAATATTTGATTTTTGAAAATAAACTTTTAAGAATAAACAGATAATCACACCAACAATCGATGTAAACAAGTGGTGGGTTTCTGGGTTTTGATATTTTGAAACTATATGGTTGTTACCCACGTACCCCATACAAATATTCTTTCGCTTGCCACTCGGCACCCGTTGCTAAGCAACGTTGGAACTGTGTTCGAGTGGGTAGATCGTCCGCAAAAAGTCAGCGCTATTGCTAATGCTATAATTGACTGAACGATCCATGAGTCCAACAAGCTGCCGATAGAAGGCCTGTGCTCGATTTCGATTCTTAGGTCCCATTATTCTCCTATCTCTTTCAAATGTTAACCTATACTCTCATATCATCTATCTTTATGTCCATTCGCTTGGTCCTTCTTATTGTCCATGTTGATGATTTTTTATGGTCTGTAAACCCTTGGTTATGTTAAGTAAACACAGTACACCTAATTCTGTTTTTACACGAATTATTTTTACACGAATTTGAAATAACACGAGTAAATACGAAAAAATATTTCTATTTTTACACGACATAATTTGAAATAACACGAATACAAAAAAAACAAAATTACTTTTTTTACATGAATTATTGGATTTAACACGTTTTTTTTCAATGAATTTTTTTAAAGTAAAAAGAGAGCAACTCACCACGATGACAGTCAACTCACCACGCTAAAATAGCTTGAACTTTACTAGAACAATTTTGTACAAGTAAATTTCAAGCAAGTAAATTTCAAGCATCAGCTGTTTTGTTTTGTTTGTTTACACACAATTTAGTTCCTATTTGACAATTATAATTGAAAGATCGTTAGTTTTTGCTGATTTTTAACAAGTGCTAAGTAAAATAAAGTAGAAGCTCATATAATTTTGGTAGACCAATAACAGGTTAGTTTCAAATATTTAATTTTAGATTTTTGCATTTTTGATTAATAAAATATATTTTGGTAGCCACACCCATGTTACATAATTCTCCTGCATTAAAAATGAGGAAAGCGATCAGCTTAGATACCAAAATCAAAATTTTAGATCAACTTGCAACGGGACAAGGCGCAACGGTTGTGGGAAATAATTTCGGAATCCATGAAGCTACTGTAAGAACAATTAAAAAAAATGAAACTGCAATTAGAGCATCAGTATGTTCTGGAACAAAATTAAGTGCAAAGTCATCATCGTATGTAAGGGATGTTGTTAAAGAGAAAATGGAAAAAGCTTTGGTAATCTGGATAGAAGACAAATCCCAAAAGAGAATACCAGTAGACGGACTTGCTATCAAGCAGACAGCATTAAGAATCTATAAACGTATCCAGGAAGTTGATCCAGATACATCATCTCAGTCAAAACAACATGCATTTTCCGCAAGTACTGGTTGGATGACTGGTTTTTTAAAAAGACACGCTCTCCACAATATAAAAATTAAGGGAGAAACTGCATCCGCTGATGAATTGGCTGCTAAAGAATTTCCCGAAAAACTAAAAAAAATTATTGAAGATGGAGAATATACTCCAGACCAAGTTTGGAATTTAGATGAAAGCGGCTTTTTTTGGAAGAGAATGCCTAGAAGAACTTATGTAGCAAAATCGCAGAAAACAGCCGGTGGTTTTAAAGTAGCAAAGGACCGTATTACGTTGTTGTTTTGTTCCAATGCTTCAGGAGAACGTATTCTTAAGCCACTCCTAGTACATCGTGCCTTAAGACCACGTTCCATGAAAAGTGTAGATTTCAATAAATTGCCTGTACACTGGATGGCGAACAAAAAGGCTTGGGTAACCAGTGCAATTTTCACAGAGTGGTTTCAGAAGCACTTCATCCCAGAAGTTAGGCGCTACATGAAAGAAAAATGTCTCGAATTTAAAGTTCTTTTGATTCTAGACAATGCACCAGGCCATCCAGTTTTGGAGCACCCAAACGTACAATTTTGTTTTTTGCCGCCTAATACCACTTCCCTTATACAGCCACTAGACCAGGGATAATTGCTACGTTTAAAACGTATTACATAAGAAGTTCATTTCATTATGTTGTAGAAAAACTTGATAATTATGAGGAATCATCAGTCATAGATGAATGGAAAAATTTTTCTATAATGGACTGCATTAATCAAGTCAAGATCGCGTTAGATTTATTAAAGCCATCAACTTTGAACTCGTGTTGGAAAAATATTTGGCCAGAATGCGTAAAATGCAAAGATCCTGTTATCGATAATAACGCTGAACTTGCTGATATAATAACAATGGCCAATGCAATCGGTGGGGATGGATTCGATGACCTATCGTTAGCAGATGTAGAAGAATTGTTGGTAGATGAAAGCTTGAGCGAAAATGAAATTATAGATCTCACCCTTGAGACTCGTTATGATAAAGAACATAGTGATAGTGACGAAAGAGATCGTCCAATTTTGAAAGCATCTCTAATTAAAGAAGGTCTTGATCTCGCTACAAAATTAGGTAGTCATTTTGAACAACATGATCATGACGAGGAACGAGCTGCCAAATTTCAACGTGAACTGAAATCATTAATGGCATCTTACAGGGAAGTTTATAATGGGTTAACGCGAAATAAAACTCAATCTAAGATAACTGATTTCGTTCAAAAATCTACTGATGTCCCAACACAGTCGGCTAGAAATGATAAAGATTAACAAAATCATTCCAGTGATGGCAGTGATATTGTAGTCTTTCGCAAACGTTTACGTTTATTATCAGACAGTGACAATAAATAAAATTGTTTAATGTTTAAATTTTTCTTATGGTTGTACTTTATGTTATTTAAGTTTTTTGGCAATGAATTTCTGGTATTATTTTTTTTATGAAATCTAAATTTTAATTTATTTTATTATAATTTAGTTTATTTAATAAATTAAAACGAAAATAAATTCTTAAAATAACTACAACAATATTTTTTTATATTATTTAGTCTAATTTTAACTTATTTTTTGAGGTCTAGAACCAATCTATTATTTTTGTACTTGGCCAGTATCTTTTTTTACACGATTTTTTTTTACACGAATTTCTCGGGAACCATTCTATCGTGTAAAAACAGAATTAGGTGTACATCTCTTACCCTTATCCCTATTATAACTACAATGTTCCCTATTATTATTACTAGCATCATCATTGTTACTATTATATATATTGCCTTTCTTAATTGTTACTACTATTACCTTTATTATTATTTTTATTACTATAACTACCATTATATTTATAGTTATTACTACTATGATTATTACTACTATTATTATTATCATAATTATTATCATCATTACTACAAATACCATGATTATTATTATTATTATTATTATTATTATTATTATTATTATTATTATTATTATTATTATTATTATTATTATTATTATTATTATTATTATTATAATTATTATTATTATTATTATTATTATTATTATTATTATTATTATTATTATTATTATTATTATTATTATTATTATTATTATTATTATTATTATTATTATTATTATTATTATTATTATTATTATTATTATTATTATTATATTATTATTATTATTATAATTACCATTACCCTTATCATTATCGTTATTATTATTAAGATTTTGTAGGGATCCGTCCTTTCTCCTCAGCGTTAAAATTTTTTTATTGATATACAACATTAGCCGTAATCCATCTGTATTTTTCGGTTTTCGATAAAGTATTTTTGTAAATTCGAAAATTTTAGCAGCGTTCCGCCTTTATTTTACGGTTCATCCCTATTCTACAGTTTTCGACAAAGTATTTTCATTGACTCGGAAAATTTGAGCAGCGTTCCACCCTTATTTTACGCGTTCCATTTTTACGTTACTATTTTTGCTAAGTATTTGAATTAATTCGGAAAATTTGAGCAGCGTCCCGCCCATATTTTCCGCCTCAACTCAAATTAATTTATTTAATTCTTATTTAAAAACATTATTTTTCATGATTTTGGTCGTTCGGATTAATCTTTTTCCGATGGCTATTCATTTTAACTGTTGCAACGATTTCGCAAATTTCCCCACTACCCGTTCCCTCTCTTTGTCCTTAAGATCTATGTATGTTCATATTATATTTAATGAGTGCCCACTGGACTACTCGGTGTTAGATATTTTGAGCCGATTGTTGTTAAAATTCATGTCAATTTTTTAGGAAACGGATGATGAAGGAGCAGCCAATGGACTACTCATTTACCCTCCAAGTTTCCCTATCTACGGATAATATTGACGTTCCAACTCCTGCATTCCGCACGCCGGAGCCTTCACAGGCACAAATCATTGGTGATATTCCACGCACTTACATGGTTCGAACAATATGTTTGATTTTAATAACTTGTGATGTGTCTTTGGCTGTGGGCCGGAAAATTTTCGACAATTTGAAAAATTAATTTATGCATTATAATAATTTATTAAAACCAAAATTAAATTACCAGATACATCCATCAAATTAAAATTCATAAATATATCTTCGTAATAATCCATAAAACATCAACCAATGAATCCATTATTCACAGATAAATATATTAATCCAAAGTAAAAATCCATCAAATTAAAATTCATAAATATATCTTCGTATTAATCCATAAAACATCGACCAATGAATCCATTATTCACAGATAAATATATTAATCCAAAGTAAAAATCCATCAAATTAAAATTCATAAATATATCTTCGTAATAATCCATAAAACATCGACCAATGAATCCATTATTCACAGGTAAATATATTAATCCAAAGTAAAACTGTTGAAATCAAGTGTCAAAGTACGACGGAAAATCAATACTGAAAATTAAGATTAAGATTTGTCAAATCATATCAGTATATATACCTATAATTTGGCCTTAACCTTGCGTGTTATTTTTTATTGCGATTAAACAAAATTCGACCTTGAAATTATTTGTGTTATCTAAATTAAATTTTTATTTATTTCTTACTTTAAATTGGTAATTTATTTTTAACATTTTTAATTAAATTTATTCTGCTAAAAATATTTTATTTTTATTCATTTAATTCATTAATTTTTACTTTTATATAAATGGTCATTTTACGGTCAAATTTTCTTGTTATTATGTTATTTTTTATGTAGATTTCGTGCGGTTCTTGATGCATTTTGTATTTATTTTATTTTACTTTTATGTTTTTGATTTTATATTTATTTATATTCTCTCAGATTTTAAAGTGTTTAGTTGATGTTGTATATTGTATTTTAAGTTATCTTGGTGCTATGTTTTCGTGTTGTATTACTGATACATTTAAACAATTTTCAAGGCTATTTGTGTCCTGGCCCAACACAAGTGTTGGTTTGTCGCGCGAATTGTTAAAGACCTATAAGTTCGGTCTTAGCTGTGGTCACTTAACAACCCAAACAAAAAATTCAATTTTACAACTTGATTCCCGTTACTATGTTATGTTCGTAATATATCAAATGGGTTGACGTCAGTCAAAGGTGAGTTCGTACAAACATGAATTGCTTAGGCACTGCTATATCTTTGGGTTCACGGACTTCCGATAGAAGGTCCATGTCCGATTTAAACTGTTCGTCATCCTTGTATCTTCATTAAAATTAACGAATACTTTTATATTTATATCTTTTTGGTTTATAAACGGCAAAATTTTTCAGAGCACGGAAGTGTATTGTGGGGTTACTAGTGTTTGATATGCCCTTGACCCCAAACATAATAATGCTAACTGTCTGCCACTGGTTACCCGTTGCTAGGCAACGTTGGTACTGTAACCAATGGTTCTGTGACCGTCAAAGGTGGGCTTTGTTTCCAAAACTGCTAAGACCCGGTCTACAGCTGGTTCAGCGAGCTACCGATAGAAGGTTTATGCTCGACTTAATTTTTCTAGGTCCCTCATTCAATCAACTTCTCGTCATTTTATTTTTATTCCCTATAAACCTGTAATAATAAATACACATAGAAAGATAAAAACGACAACAAGATTTTATTTGCTAATTTATTTCATTATTCATTTGATTTTTGTATTAGTTGTGATTTACATTCCTTCTGTCTCCTTCTCTCAGCGCGTCCTGGCCTTGCGCGAGACTTTGGCCTGAATGATGGTGGAGCCGGATTAACCGTTTTCTGGTAAGCTACCTGAGCTGGTGCGAACACAAACGGGTAAGTAACGGCCTGTCCCTCCTGAATTGCGACTACGGCTGCCTCTAACCCCCGTATTTGTACTTCCTGAGCTTGATTCAGGGCTCTTTCTTCTTGCCAGCCTTCTGTGCCGCATCGAGCTTCTGGTAGAGTTTCTTTACTCTGGCCGGCTCTGACCACGTAGCTCTTACTCTCTGCATCTCGCGACTGAGATAAAGGCATTTTTGATGTAGACTTGAGTTTTCTTTACGGAGATGCTTTAATTCTTTAGTGATCTTTGCCATAGAATCCTCCATAGTTTCTTCTTAATGATAAAATAATCAGAAAATTAATTCAGATAGTAATTTAGGAAAATCACTAGGTAGGATACACAACAGTGGTACAGTCAGTCATGACTTGGATATCTCGGTTAATTAACTATCGATATTAAGACAAAAAGAAAAGAAAAACATTTCCATGACAAATTTATTAAAAGTGAGACATGCACCAAGATAACAATTCAAAGGTTAGACAATTGGTTCCTTGTGAATCGGCGGCGCGAGTATGCATGTTCCTCGGCACCCCGATCCTCCAGAATATCACGCATATCGGGTTGCAAGAGACCCTTTGGTACCACCAGGTGGACTAGTGCGTCACTATCCAGGAGGACTAGATCTCGGTGGTCATAGGCCACTCCGTACGCGGGTAAGTGGCCGTCTGAACTGGGGATACGCCTGTTTGCGATATCTCAGTTGATCCTTGCCAGCTCTTCTCTTTGTCGATGTGCGAGAATTTGGTAGCGTCTCTCTAGCTGTTCTAACCGATGTAATTAAATCTCCGCCTTCTGCCGTATTTCCCGGGCTGGATTCCTGCCCGGTACCCTTTTGATAAGGATGCTCGGAAATTCTACATCGGCTTCCAGTCCGTTTCCATTTCTGTTCGGCCACTCAGAGGATCCATACGTGGATATCGTATAACCCCTGTCCCACAAGGCCTGTCGATATCTTCCAGCGAACCTCGTGGGTACAGTTAACGTGGTACGGTCCTCATCCGTCCAATCTTGAGAATGAGTACCTGCTGAAAAGTGAATTTAAGAATTATTGAATTCATCATTATTCTCCCACTGTAACCAATATACGTTCCGCTATTGAAATTAATTAATTTGTAAAACGCACCTCAGCAATATATAAACATAGTTCATTTTTCCTAAACTGGGTATTTCGTAGTGAGTTACGGTGGTTACTTAAACTAGGCTGTTATATTTGATGAAATTGTATTAGTGAGGTAAACAAAAATGCTTATAACGTGAATCGCAATCTAGCTTTTTTAGGGTACCAAGGTCTTTCTATGCGGATTAATCCGGTTTTAGTCATGACGTCCTCGAGTCACGACTTTGTATCTGCCGTTGATTTTTATGTTTGCGACTAGGTTCTGAGAGTTAATATTATATCGCAAGTGGTGGTTTTGACGGATGATTTCCCGTTCTTTCCTCGGGGAGCTTACTCATTCCATCTATGCACTCTAAAGCAATCTGATGTGATCGAATATTTAATTTAACACATTTGGATTTTTTAAAAATGCTCGCACGCATATAATAAACTCCCACGACTTGTGGTTCGAGTAAACTTCCGCATTCTTTAGCCATTCCTGTAGACTCTATTTCGAAAAAATTAGAGATTCCGGATTTAATTTATTAAAGGCCAATATGACTATGACATTCATGTGCAATCATTTGAAAACGTTTTCATTGTCTAAACGCTAAAATAGTATTCGTATGAGGCACTAAATAAAATTTCCTACTTAACTGAAAAAATAAAGTAAATATATTCCAACAAATAATCGTGCTAAATTTTATTTATTATTAACAAAAATGGAGGTCTTCTTACTCGGTCTAGAATCCTTAATCATTGGATGACTTCGATCTTGATTTGCATTTTTCAGGGTTGACGATTTAAATCCCTCGGACGTCCGCGAGTCCGGGTTCCCGTTACGATTGGCTTTCTTCACTTATGCATTGGAATTATTGTTGTTGTTATTATTTCAGAAATGTTTTGACTGCACACGACTCTACTGGGTATTTATAGTTCTCTCAGTAGGCGTGTTGCCACGTGGTATAGAATTATCTGCGTGGAGAATTCTCATTCGTTGGTTTCTGTTTCAACTACTGCTGTTTAGTCTGTAGGTATGTCATGATTTCTCGTCACACCAACGGCGATTGTTAATTGTTCTTTCTACTATCGATCGGTTACTCTACCCGTTTCTACAATGGTCGCTTGGAAACTGACATATATATACTGAGTAATTTATGGATTTTTTGTCTATTGAAATTGTTTGTGTCCAGGCATTCTCCTACGAGTTGCCTTTCACTGGTAGTATCCTTAAGTGAATTTTTCCTCGACAATCACTGAAGCTAGATCTTTGTTGGCAATTATTCGTCATGATTTTTCGATCAGGTAATGTGTAATATCATAAATTTTCCCTTTTTCTTAGTTATTTCTAGGAAGATAAAACAGGGTGAATTTCATCCTAAAATCAACCGATGGACGTTCAAGTTTACTGCCTTAAGACGAATGAACTGGCTTAAATATCTATGCTCCAATATTTCCTTATGTACCATTGTGTTATTGTTTGAATATTAATTTGATTTTGGTCTTGTTATTATTTATTTCGGTAGATTTTAATTGGAACGGTAGAGTACTGTGGTTAAAACCTATTCACCTTAGGAAAATTATTTTTATCGTTACCTTATCGATTACATGTTCGGTTGTTGGTAATTTATCTATTGTGATAGACCTTCAAAGGAATGTTAACGTTATGGTTTTCCTCACGAGTGGTGATTGGTATAGTATCTAATGATGTTTGCGCTTATTTTCCTTATCCTTAAGTTTAGTAGTTTAGGTTCAAATTTTATTTTCGATGGCAATGTAGTTATGGGTGGATTTCACGCTAATATTTCATTTATTTACTCTTCAACCCTTGATGACGATTTACCCGAATTTTCTCTTATTACGGTGTCATGCTTAACTGGGTTCGAATTTCATTACATCATCTAATGGGTCCCAAAATTATGTGCTGATTTTTTCGATAAGATTTTGGCAAGTGACTAACTTCGGAAATTTTCTATTTACTTTAGATTACCGTTATTAGAATCTCATTAAATCCATTTTTGGTCGAAATTATTTAACCCAATTATTTAATTTATGAATTTGGATGAATCGATTTCCGTGAGTCCCGTTCCATTTAACCCAAATTTGATCTTAGGACAATTTTGTTGATGTTAGATTTTAAGAGTGCCCACTGGACTACTCGGTGTAAGAATTTTAGCCGATGAGTAAGATATTTTAGGTCGATTTTTCGGGAGTAGGTAGAAAGGTAGGCAACCAAAAGATTGTCTCCGGATCTCCCTGTACCCCTATAATGGTATATATGAATTGACTGTTCGAGTCCGTCGTTACCCACGGCGAGATCTCTCACGAGCACGAGCGTTGGCGGACTTACACTGCTCGACTGTTTATGTCGGATTTTAATAACTTGTCGGTGTGTGGCTGTGGGACGGAAAAATTTCGACATGAAAAATGTCTATATTAGTTATAATATATATTTAATAAATACCAAGTTCAATTCCATTTATCATGAATAAGCATCATACATAGTTAGCAAGTCATTCTTGCTTACTTCTTTAGGTTCAAATCTTTTATTGGATAGAGTTTCAGTCAGAGTAAAAATACTTCTAAGTTAAAATCGATTGTTCAACGTAAATGAGAGTTCCAAAATTAGACTAAAAGTGTTTAAAGTGCTTTGATATTAAAACCGAGAGTGATTTTTAGCTTCAAAACTAGCTAATTGCTTGATGTGAAGATGAATTGGTATATATACCAATTCTGTGACCCTAACCTTGCGTGTTAATTTTGATGTATTAAAACAAAATTTGACCTTGGGAATTTCTTTGTATTTTCTAACTTTAATTTCTTAATTTTTAATATATTTTGACAATTTATTCCTTTAACAAATAACTGAATTATTTCTAATTCAAATCATTTTATTTTAGTTCTAATTTCATGAACTCTTGTTTCTTTGATTAAATTGTCAATTTTTGGTTAAATATTTTCTGTTTTCGTGTTGTTTCTGTGTTTGTTTCGTGCGGATCTTGTTGCATTTTGTTAATAGTTTTATTTATTTTTATGTCTTTAATTTTATATTTCAATTATTTCTTTCTCAGATTTTAGCATGGTTAATTGGTGTTTAAAGGGTCCGATTTTAAATCTGCGTGCTGTGTTTGCGTGCTTTTACCGGTTCATTTAAACAAACTTGTGTTCTGGCCCAACAGTATCAAGCTTGTCTCTCTTATTCAAAAGCAATTGAAAATAATTTATTACATGCACAAACAATGTAATATGCAACCATAGTATTGTCATTCATAGAATTAATGTTTATTTATTTGTTTGAAGTTTCCAGGTTCAATTGTTTCAAAAGTTGACCTATTATCCGGGCTAGCCAGGCTACATCTTTTGCCAAATTAACGTGCCTGAATTATCTGAATCGGTTGAATGCGTGTGTGATTTTGCTCAAATGGGAACATCTGGAGTTCCTTACTCGAATTGTCTATGTTTTACAGGTTAGCGAATCCATTGTCCTCACATAATTATCAATTATAATTCGAGTGTCCGGATCTTGACCTGGTCTTAATAATCTTGAGTTCTCAAAACCTCGTTCTTCTCTTTTTCTTGATTGAAAAAAAAAATAATATTTTATTTCTTAAAATACGCGGCTTTTCGGCTTTTCATGCGAGCATTGCTCAAGCGTCTAAGTTTGTTTTTTAATAATTCTATAAAGCATAAGGCAACTGGATAAATCCAGGTTGCTGGAATCAGCATTAAGAAGTACTATTAGTTTGGAAGGATAAGAATAGAAGGAGTTACTGAGGAGACAAGCTCACAGTGGATGTGATAACTAGCTATACTAGTCTTCTGACATGCTTTCATATATAGTTTTTGGATATCAATTTTGGATAGGCCAATCTTTCGTAAAATAGAGTTATAAGATTTGTCCTAAGTGCCATAAGAACCAACAACCATGGCAGAGGTGATGGTTTGGCATTTTAAAGCTTTTCATATATCGAGGGCAAGATCCTTGTACTTTTGGGTAGTTGTTTGATATGGCAACTTCAAACATTTCCTTGAATCTTATGTGATCTTGAGATCCAGCAAATAAATCAATACGTTTTTTTGGACCTAATCACAAGGTTGTTTTAAAGTAGTTGGTTATGACAAATAGAGAGGTGATTTTTCAAAATCGAGGTTGAATCCCTTTTCACTTAAAAACTCGACAATGTAGCAGAGAACTCTCTCATGTTTGTTTATTCGAGCATTGATTTAGCCTGGCAATCACTTGAGACATGTGTCTGAGTCTCAGGAAGTAAATTGTATTGGCGACATAAAGTAGAAAGATTGTATTTGAGTCTAAAAGAGGAATAATTAAGGTGAAGAAGGTAAAAAAAAGCAAATTTTATTTTATTAAAATTTTAACCGCAAATATAAACACCCCAGTAAAAATAAGAGATCAGAAAACCACATTAAACACCATCTATATTCTTGAGAGAAAATAGCATCGTTATTGATCTTCGAAACCGCAACTGATAGGATTATTTTCTCGATAGGACTTCACCCGTACTCTTAAATATATCTTGGAACGCTGAATATTAGAACTCTGATGAATCTTCAATATAATCAGGAATTCGAGCGCTTGAAAAACTAATTTATATCATTCAGAAATAGGTCCAGAAACAATAAATGGAACAGCTAAACTCATAGAGAATTAAAGTAAGACTTACTCAATCACGTATATAGTCAAACCCAATTCGAGATAACCAATGTATAATGTCGTGAGGTGAAGGCCATCAAGTAGTGCAAGTGATTTTTTTCTCGGAAGATTAAAATTTGTACTCCATTGAAACGACGATAATATTACATCCAACAAATTTGATAATGATAATAGAAAATCAAATTTCAACTGAATAATCAGACGGAGTGATCAACCAACAAATGGCTGTAGGCCGCAAGAGACAAGTCAGCACCGACCCACTCTCAAATAAAATTTACGTAGAAATACTCAAATAAAAATTATCGAGTCAACTCAATAAAAATAAAGATTTACATCGGATTATATTCACCCACACAACAATAAATAAATCATCAAGGTAGGTTGAGTCATTCGGCCACTATAAATAACGTGAAGTCACTAGTCAATAACTTGATTTCATAAAGATAATAAAGTTCTTCGAATAAAATAGGAATTGCATTCATGCCAAGGAAATTAAATAAGTTTAACATTGACCAAGAACTATACAAGGACCCCACCGAACAACCTGATTCAGTAATATTAATATGCGGTTGACCCATAGTTCATGCGGCAAGAACCTCATAGGTCTACAAATAAACCAAATGAAATTATAAATCCAAGCGAAAAATCAAATACAAATAATTATGAAATCATAAGGAAAACAATAATTAATGTTATCATTTAAAAAACCAGGCAAGAAGACCTGAAATTCAAATAATGCAAGCACATTGATTCGATCTACAAGTTCCGTGCACATTTAGATCGCGATCAATCTATTCAGTAAAATAGAATCGAATGACAATCCTTCATACTTCCTCTCCAAAATCTGGAGGTCTCAGAGCGAGATAAAGTAGAATTGAATTTTGTTTTGTGTAGGGTTTTTATTAATAAACAGGTTACATTGAACCGATGCATTTGTCATACGCATACAATCCGACTCATTTAACATCTCCCAAAAGATACACACCTGTATCCTAACCGAAATGAAAATACAAAAATATTGTCGTATCAGAAACTTTACGTATGAAGATGCAACGGTCAGGAAGGAAGCACAAACTCAATGACTGAAGATGAAGCAGAAATCAAACCAACTATGCGAATAAAAAGCTTAAAACCACAAGGTCTAAAAACTCTAAGTACATAAATGGACTGATAATTTTGATGATTTAAATAAAATTTAGTTTAGTTGACTCGTTAATTATTTTAATCTGTAATTTAAAGCAGAATTAAAGTGTATAAAAGAAAAAATCCGAAATTTATTTCTAAGAATTATAAATTATGACCACACTAAATACCAAAACTCACCAATGAAGAGCTAGAGAAAGTATAAATGACCAGGACGAATATTTTAATTCAATAATGATCTGAAATTGTTATAATATAAAATTAAATGACTTAGCTATCAATCGAATAATTATTGTTTCTCTAGTTCTAATTTTTTGTAATAAACGACGAAGATACACTAAAGTAAGAGAAAACGTAACACATGAATTGTTTGAAAGTTTGGGACCGAAAAGCGTAAGTCGAGCACATACCTTCTAACGGACCTTAGCAGTTTTAGAAATAAAGTTCAACTTTGGCGGTCTCAGAACCATTGATTACATTACCCACGTTGCCTAGCAACGGGTAACCAGTGGCGGGCAGGAAAGATTGTATGTAGATGGTCAAGGTCAGACACCCAGTGACACCACACTAATAAGAAGTCTACATTCGGATATTAATTGATTATAATGAAACTTGACTGGCGACACTTCGGGACGATTTTAGTATTCATAATCTAACTTAGTCAGTAATAAAGTTACATTAAGAGAGCGTAACAATAGAAAATCAAACTATCGAAAGCTAGGGACTGAGAAGTATAAACCGAGCACAAGCCTGTTAACACAGCTCACTGAACCCAGTATGAAGCTCAACTTTGGCGGTCTCATAAACAGTGGTTACAGTACCAACGTTGGCTAGCAACGGGTAACCATTAGAAGTAAGTGGAGGTTGTATGTTTGGGTACGAGGTATCGTACTACTAACCAACCATCAGTTATAATTTAGTTATCCTCAATTAAATAGAAATGAGACATAAAATCACATCATAAATTTACACAAGGTTTCTAACAGCAATCCGTGAGCCCGTAGGTATACTAGAGCCTTAGCCGTCCACATTAGATTGGTTCATCTTTGACTGAGATCCACCCATTATGGTGGGTTTATGGGTGTTGAGATTTTGAAACTATATGGTTGTTACTCAGACAACCCCATACAAATATCTTTTGCTTACCACTCTGAACTGTGTTCGAGTGGGTGGATCGTCCACAAAAGGTCAGCGCTATTGCTAATGCTATAATTGATCGAACGATCCATGGGTTCAACGAGCTGCCGATAGAAGGCCTGTGCTCGATTTCGACTTTTAGGTCCCATTGTTTTCCTATCTCCTTCAAATATTAATCCATACCGCTATATTATTTATCTTTATGTCCATTCGCTTAGTCCTTTTTATCGTCGTCCGTAGTGATGATTTTTCTATGGCCTGTAAACCCTTTGTTATGTTAAATATCCACAGAGTATCTCTCTTACCCTTATCCCAATTATAACTACTATGTTCCCTATTCTTGATACTAGCATTATCATCGTTACTATTATATGTACTATCTTTATTAATTGCTGCCGCTATTACATTTCTTATTATTCCTATTACTACCATTACCATTATATTTATATTTACTATTGTTGGGCCAGAACACAAACGGCCTTGTAAAGTGTTTAAATGATTCGGTAATACACATGCAAATACAACATGTAGATTTAAAATTGAAACTATTAAAACATCAACTAACCATACTAAAAGGCGAGAAAGAGAACAGTTAAATATAAAATCATAAAACACAAAAATAAATTAAAATAATAACAAAGTGCAACAAGATCCGCACGAAATAAACATAAACATAACACGAAAACAATTTGACTAACAATTTGACTAACAATTTGACCGGAATTTGACAATTTACCAAACAATGCAAAATTCCATGAAAATGGAATAAAATCAAATAATTTGAATTAGAAATAATTCAATTAAAAAATGCAAAAGAAAAATTGTCAAATAAAATTTCAAAATAATAAAATTAAGAATAAAATATACTAGAAAATCACAAGGTCAAATTTTGTTCTACTAAATCAAAAATAACATGCAAGGTTAGGGTCGTACAATAGGTATATATACCGATTCATTTTTCACATAATTTAATCAGTTTTTAATCTGAATCAGTTTTTACAAAACTTGAAATCGATTCTATACCGAAGCAGTCTTAACTAGTTTGAAAATCCAGAAATTTCAATGTGAGTGAGAGAATGTTCGAAAACTCTCTCCACTTCGCATTCTTGCAACCTCAAATGAGCTCTGCTTGGATGTCGGCGTGGGGAGAGCATGATGATGTATTATGCACGAAGACTTATGAACTACAATGTATTATGTGGCAAAATATATTTTTATTCAAAATAAATAGAATTTTTCTGTCGAAATTTTTCCGGCCCACAGCCGAAACATACTACAATCTATTAAAATCAAACACACAATTGAATTGTGTAATTGCGTGTACTATCGCCAATAATTCGTGCCCGTGAAGGCTCCGACGTGAGAACGCAGGAGCTGAAACGTCAATATTATTCCGTATAGGGGAAAAGGGTGAAGGGGAAATAGTCTTTTGGCTGTTTCGTCGGCACTCATTTCCCATAAACTCGACCTAAAATTACATTTCACATACGGCTAAAATTCAAGCACTGAGTAGTCCAGTGGGCACCCATTAACTATAATATAAACACAAACGCGCCTAGGATCCATTCAGGGAAGGTGACGGGATGCTTAATAATAAAATCGTTGCTATGCTCAAAATATAAAGAGATTGATTAAAAGTACTGAGAAACTTGTTAATGAAATTAAAATACAATGCTCAAAATATAAAGAGATTTATTAAAAGTATTTAGAAACCTATTAAGGAAACTAAGGTGCTATATTCGAAATATAAATCAGTATGTCGAAATCCGTGAATAAATACACTCGAGATAGATAGGTAAAAATCGCAAATTACTACGACCAGTATATGAAGTTCGAAAAATTAGTGAGTAGTTAAACCAATTAAACCTCGAGATGCTCTAATGGAAATAGGCTTTTAAACTACTATAGTCATTAAACGGGTTTATCGACTGAACTAAAACATCGAAATATAAAAATTTTGAGAATTTAAGATCTAGTATCAACATTGTTAATAGAATAAAAAAGCAAGAGTCTACATGCGACTAATATCCGAGTCAACCGGATTAATAAAATAATTTCCCAAAAAATTAATTGCCATCTCCAAAGCGAAACTAATTTTGTAAAATACAATGATCGTCAAAAGAAACCAAAGTTACATAAATTTTATCAATCATATGAATCAATTAATAATAAACTAAGTGAATAAATAGTACAAAAGAAAATTTTCACATTAAATTAAGTTAATTCTAAAATATCGTTAAACAGAGCCCAACGTATGAATTTACTCTTTAAAGTACGAAACATATTGCTGACCACAATAATCTTGATTTGACACAGTGCATAGAAGGTATTTGTAGGTTTCATTTGGCGAGAAATTCCATAACGAACAATAGCGGGATCCATTCGACATAAGCCGTCTGACTTTGATAATTTCCATTTCCGAACATACTACGACACCATGTTGAGGAGACCTCTAACCAGCCCATCAGGAAAACCCAGACTCCAATATTGCCGACTAGTAATGGATGAAATCATGTATAAGAGATGTAACAATTAACTTACCTCGTAGACAAGTAATAATTAACGAGACGAAGAGTTGCCAATAATAATTACTTAGGGAGAGATAGAACCACTAAATCGAGAAAATTATCGACGATCGATTTTATATTTCCTTTTTGCCATTTGTCGTGATGTAACGGAATCTCAAACCCATAAATAAGGCCACCAAAGATAGAAGGAATGCGACATTTTGTGAAATATCACGACAAATAACTTAGAGAAAAATCGATGCACAGCGTGTCGATAACTGGTAAGGAATAAATCAACAGTTGTTAAGGGAGTGTTTGCAGATCACCAGCTGCTACCCCAGCAGACACACACTCCCATATAAGAAGTGGCACGACGGACGATTAATTCATTTTATTGCATTGATTTTCATGTCCCGAATGCTCGAACAGAATTCAAGGAAACGTCAGGAATGCAAGAATTCCAATCACACGAGTACCAGTGGACCTCCACATGCAGGTAAATTTCCGAACTTTTGTTATTTAATTTAATGTATCTTTCGAGCCTTAGCCACATGACCCAATCAGTGAACCATCCCGGACACAGACACTAACCGAAGCCGGACTCGAAGTCAATATTTGCTAGACTTAATAAATTTGCTAATTTACTCAGACACTCTGTTTTTGATGAATATTATCCCCGTCATGTAGTTAATTAAAATAAAACAAAAACGAGTTGCGGACTCACCGGCCGATCAATGCTTAAGCCACCGACCGCGCTTTAAATGACCCCTGAATATTTGCAATTCGTTGGTAGTAGTCAGAGTCCTTCCCTGTAGCCGGATATACTTTAATCTGAATTCGAGATTTGATGTTTTCACAATTCCAACGGAAACGAGTAAAGAAAAATTAAAGTAACCTACTGTCATAATTAAAGCCCATCTATTAAACCATAAGCATGAGTAACCATTATGTATTAATTATTAATAATTTACAAGTATATTTGATAACTAGAGAACTTTGAATAAAATTATCTAAATAAAAATTGTAAAATCAATTCAAACCCAAATCGACATTGATTATTTAATAATTTAAAGTGTATTCGACTTGATAAATGAGGGACTTTGAATAAAATTAACCAAATGGAAAATTATAAAAATCAACTCAGACCTAAACCGACACCAACTGTTAGTAATTTACAAGTAGTTTGGCTTTGTTAACCAAAAAAGTTGGAGTAATATTATCGATAAAAAATTCCGAACATCATTTTAGAATGCAATTATTCATTAGATAGGGATTTTCTGGCGACCCATTAATAAGTTAAGAAATTACTAATTCCTTATAATTGTAGAACCGATTTTATGAAATCTTATTTTATTTCAGAAATGAATTTTCGTCAACCACCCATCCTACAAAGGGAGTTAGACAAGGCCCAGGCAGTCAACCGGGAACTACAACAACAGCTCCTACAACTTACCCGGGAGATCCAGCAGATCAAAGGAACCTGGATCGAAACGAAAAGAGTGAAGATTGTCTATCAAAAAATGGAGGCAGCACAAAAAGGGTGCGCCGGTGAACGACAACTCACGCAAAACCTAAAAACTCAAATTAAAGGTCTGGAAACGGCCCTATCGGCGTGTCAAGAAGAGGCAGCAGTAACTTATCCGTTGGTCTTCGCCCCGGCACAGTTGGCTTACCGAGACACGATGGTTCTGGCAACACCCAAGGACAGACCCAACAGGCACCGGCCAAGAAGATAATTTTTTGGAACTAATTAATAGTGAAATAATTTTAAATTTTAAAAATGATTTTCAAAATGCAAATTATAAATTTTTCATAAAAAATTATATATTTATAATTCAGCTGAAAATCAAATCACTATTAGATTTGTTTAATTATCAGAATAATACAAACTATATGTTTATCAATGATGAAAAAATTTTTCGCGCTCATCGGGCGCGCGAAAATACTGGACGCAGCTCGCCAAAATTGTGCCCTCAACTTCCTGCGATGAATCTGTTCGTGCGCATGAGGCGCACGAAAAAAGTGGACGTAGCTCGCCGACCTCCGGTCAATTCACATCAATTATCACCCTTGACAAACAAGCAATGAATATCGAATCTCATAACAATCATCAAAAGAAAAATGAAATGATCTTGTCAAAAAATATAATGACTACAAAACAAGGATACCCTACTTTTTATCCATATGCTGAAATAACTTTTAAAATATGTGACCCTGACTGCAGATGTTATAAGTGTGAGAAAGTCCTTTCATGATATAAACCTATGAATGTATAGTGTGTATGTGTGCAACAATGCTGGTAATTGCATTGGCATTGCAGATTTGTGTTAAACAGATAAAAAAACCAAAGGTGAAAAAAAATGCTGAGCGCAGCTCGCATATTGGCTGAAAGGCTGCATTGTTTTGATTAAAAATAAATTTTGAAAAAAAAAAAAGAGCTGAGCGCGCAAAACGTCGGGCGGCTTAAAGTGGCAGAACGTGATCTAAATTTGTGAACATATTGTGTTCTTTAATAAATGATATAATTAATAGTTCGTAGTGTTATCCGACCCAACTCAATCGACAGATCCGAAATGTAAAGCTGTGGCAATCACAATAACAAAAATACTTTTAGTAGGGGACCCAATAAATTTAAATCGAGCACAAGCCTTCTATCGGCAGCTCGTTGAACCCATGGATCGTTCGGTCAATTATAGCATTAGTAATAGCGCTCACGTTCTGCGGACGATCTACCCACTCGAACACAGTTCCAACGTTGCTTAGCAACGGGTGCCGAGTGGTAAGCGAAAGAATATTTGTATGGGGTTGTCTGGGTAACAGCCATATAATGTCAAATATCAACACCTAGGAACCCACCACTATTATTAGTATTATTATTACTATTAATATTATAATTATTGTTTTTTTGATAATTATCATTATCCTTACTATTATCATTATTATTATCAAATTTTTTGTAGGGATTCGTCCTTATTCCCCAGCTTTATAACAATAATTTGCTTACATAAAAATTTAGCCGTACTCCATTCTTATTTTACTGTTTTTGATAAAGTATTTTCATTGATTCGGAAAATTTGAGCAGCGTTCCGCCCTTATTTTGCAGTTTTATCAGAATATCATACCAACTATTGAGCTGCATTCCACTTTTACTTTACTATATTTATTCGAAAAATTTGAGCAGCGTTCCGTACTTATTTTACGGTTTTATCCGGATATCCTATCAATTATTAAGTCGTATTCTACTTTTACTTTACTATTTTTGATAAGTATTTTAATTGATTCGGAAAATTTGAGCATCATTCCGTATTTTACGGTTGTAACTCAAATTAATTTATTATTTTCTTAGATATTATTTAAAATATTCATTTTCATTATTTTAGTCGTTCGGATTAATCTTTTTTCGATGGCTATTCATTTTAACTGTTACAACGATTTGCCTATTTTCCCCGCTACCCTTTCCCTTTCTTTATCTTTATGATCTATTTATGTTCATATTATGTTTAATGAATGCACACTGGACTACTCGGTGTTAGTGATTTATGAGCCGATTGTTGTTAAAAAATTTTATGTCGATTTTTTAGGAATTGTATGACGAAGGAGCAGCCAAAAGACTACCCAATTACCTTACAATTTCCCTTATAAGTGGAATATATTAACGTTCGGGTTCCTGCGTTGCTCACGCCGGAACCTTCACAGGCACGAGTTATTGGCAGAAGAACCGCACTTACATAGCTCGATTGGGGTGTGTAGATTTTGATTACTTGCAGTTTGTTTTGGCTGTGGGCCGGAAAAAAAAGAATAAATAAGTTTACCATAGGTGTTGAGTAAAAGCTTCAATTCACAAAATTGTTGGCTTTAAAATATTTATTTGGCACACTACATCGTCCATAAATTCATTCGGCAAATTGACAATTCATAAAATCATCTTGATCACAATTCATATGGCATTAATTCATAGCACTTCTTAAATTCACATACCAATAATCATATAAATCAATACCCGTACACTATCTGAGAGTTAACGTATTCAGACAAAACACTTACCAGTGTTAATTATCTGAATGCACGGCTCTCAGTTAGTTATGCACACTAACTCAAATCAGACTAGAACTTCTGTTGAAAAATAAGACTACAAAATAAGACTGAAAATTTGTCAAAACACATCAGTATATATACCTACAATTTGACCTTAACTTTGCTTGTTATTTTTATTGCGATAAAACAAAATTTAACTTTGAAATTATTTGTGTTATCTAAATTAAATTTTTATTATTTTCTTAATTTAAATTGGTAATTTATTTCATAAATTTTTAAATAGATTTATTCAACCAAAAAATTATTTATTTTCACTCATTTAATCCATTATTTTTTACTTTTATATAACTTGTCGTTTTTCGGTCAAATTTTCTTGTTATTATGTTATTTTTTGTATAAATTTCGTGCGGTTCTTTATGCATTTTGTATTTATTTTATTTTACTTTTATGTTTTTGATTTTATATTTATTTATATTCTCTCAAATTTTAGAATGTTTAGTTGATACTGTATGTTGTATTTTAAGTTATCTTGGTGCTGGGTTTTCGTGCTATATTACTGATACATCTAAACAATTTTCAAGGCCGTTTATGTTCTGGCCCAACAATTATAAACGTTGGATAGCAACTGTTATCAAACGGTTAGAATAAAAACTTTTAAGTTTATCTTAGTACCAAGTTTTCATGTTGTTTCCGATGTATTTAAATAAACTCAAGGTTATCCTGTTTTAGCGCAACAATATTAATGATAAAAATACTATTAGCATACAGATAATACATTTAAATTGTGATCATAACAATTCACAAATTATTTACCTCACTGTAATAACAATTGAACTAAAATAGTATATTTATTATTTTTAAATAATTATATAATTACGTTATTCAGAAATATTAAAATATTAGATATTAATAAAAGTTCATATCTAATTTAATTTAAAACATCAAATTTTCTTTCAAATATTTATGATTTTATAACACATGATTTCTCAAATTAAATAATTTTGAATTGTTTAAATATATGGTCAAACGCCATATTTAATTTAAATTTTTTATATGACTAATTTAAATGATGATTATGAAGATCAAGAAGAGCAGCTTGGTAAAAGATTTGAAGATTTATGCGTTGATTTGTGTATAGAAAGTACAGTTAAAGAAGAAGCATGGGATAAATATAAAGGTATATAATAGGTTTTTTGTAAATATGCAACTTGTATATTTTAAGAAAATATTTTATAATTTTAATATAGAGGTATCAACCAATTATTGTATTGATGGTGATCAATTGCAATGGCTTGTTTGTGCACTTTACGAATGTGTTCGTAAAAGCACAACGGATAACATCAACAGTTTGGACAATACATATGTATCATTGGCCAGATTACTTTCTGTATCAAAGATGAGCTTTGTGCAAGTATGATTTGATATGTAACCCTGTAATTTACAAATATATAGTTTTTTCATCGAATTAGTAAATGGGCAGATATGGTTGACATGAATGAAGAATTAAGGGATCGAATTGAACGAATCGAAAGTCAGTTTTCAGTTTCTGCTGTTATTTTCGATAAATACATTACTGGATTTTATGAAATTTTTCAAAAGATTGATGAATCTCACGGTGGACAGTCAATGGGTATGAATACAATTTATTATAATGAATATTTGAGAATATATTAAAAAATGCAATAATCTAATAATTTTCACATAGAGGAGAAATTCAAAGTTCTCTGTACAGATGAAGAATTATTCCGATTTACTTGGTTGCTGTATATTAAAATCAAAACCAATTTCCCCGCAATTTGTGGAGATATCATACTATCATTTCAATTGCTTCTATGTACATTGGATTGGATTGCAAGCAATGCATTAATTTCTAAAAGCAAACAACTTTTCAATTCGAGTTTCAGAGGTTTACCAAGCGACTTTCACAACAGAAATTGGAAAGCTCCCGAAAGGTTTCCTACAGTTTTAAAATTTATCTGCGAAAGTAATGACATGAATTACATCGATTGTAAATCAACTAGGGATAGTTTCTTTCGAAATTACATTGAAAAACTACTGGAAAAAGAAGTAATTAAAGGCCGAGAAACAAAAGAAGACAACGTATTAAGTAGTGTTAATTTTGAATTCAATTCCCGTGGAATAATGAATCTCTACGGGGAGTATATGATGGCATCGGGTGATTTCGACGAAAGAATATATCTAAACCCAAATGCGCTGGAGGAAATCGGCTCTGTGAACAGCCGTGCCAATGAAATGATGCTAAGTAGCGATTTAACGCCATCAGCAATGAGATATATGCAAGAAGTGATCAATTGTGGTGCGGTACCTGGAAGTGTTGACACACGCAAGGCAACAGCTAAACCATGCGCCGGCAAACACAATACCGTTGCCAGCGGTGTCGTCAGTCGGTTAAATGGTGGAGTCAATTTCAACAATTACGACTCGAGAGTGATCAACTCGAATTATCTCATTGTGAGTATTTCTTCAATGTTATGCTGGGATTTCTTTTGCTATGTTATCAATTGCCTTTAACCGTTTTTATTGGTTCCCACACAATCGCAAGGTGACCGCTCCTTACCACCCCATTAATCACATTTATATTTATAAATTTATGACGTTAGCTATACGCTTCATTATATAATCTCACAAGACAGTTATTTCAAATTATAATCAATAAAGGTGTGCTTTATAAACATATACAAATGATTATTATTTATTTAATAAAATATTGTTTGATATCAAAACGTCAAAGAAGTTTAAATCAATATTTTACTATAAAATCTAAATACAAATCGATGAGTAATAGTTTAAATTCTACAAATATCCGTGGAAATTATTGAGCGACATTTCAGGACGTTATTAACTGTTTGGGAATAGATAAAACTCTAAAAAGACTCGATTAATGACGTTTTTCATCTCTATTTGCTATTGATTATGTAAATGATAGTTTCTCATATCAACTAATCACCTAACGAGCTTTAAATTGAGTTATAACTTTCTGATAACGTATATATACATATAGGACAATTTAGCGTAGTTGCTGTGGCGCAATGTTACACATCTATCCGAATATACACAAGTTACATCTATTCGTATGGCATAATTTCTCACAAAGCACTCAAATAATCAATAATGTCACTATAATGATAGAAGAGTGGAAATATATCATTTTAATATAATATAATATATGGAACTCTTAATAAATACTAGGAATAAAGAAACATCAATAAATCGCGTATGTTATCAAGACACCCCTGTTCATTTATATCAAACAACAGGTTTAATAGCCTCGATGTTCTACAAAACTGATTTTTATCAACTTAATGCTTTGAATGTGCTAAAATCAATTTCTCAATAAGTTTTTAGGCAATCAGAACTTAGAATAAAGCAAGATATAGTCAGTTACATTATATATAGTTGAAAAATCCAGAGATTTCTCCCACTGTATTATTTAGAATAAAATAACTTAAAAATATATGAAAACCGCCAAAACTTAAATAACTACATATATATTATTTTTTATTAATTATAATGATAGCAATCAATAAAATAATCAATTTTAAATTATTATTCATAAACTATACATATATTATTTTAATAATTATAATGATAGCAATCAATAAAATAATCAATTTTAAATTATTATTCATAAACTATACATATATTATTTTAATAATTATAATGATAGCAATCAGTAAAATAATCAATTTTCAATTATTATTCATAAACTATACATATATTATTTTAATAATTATAATGATAGCAATCAATAAAATAATCAATTTTCAATTATTATTCATAAATTATACATATTTTATTTTAATAATTATAGTGATAACAAGCAAATTTCTAAATGAAGCCTCAGGCTAATCATGTTTTCATTCGTATATATTTGCCTGACACATTGATATTATTGAAACGTAAAGTGTATTTAATAAGCTAACGACTTTTACAATTACTCCTAATTTTAAAAGTATATCCTAAAACTTTTGTACAAAAACCAATTTGAAATCGTTGCTACAACAAATAGTCAAAATTCCAATCAATATATTAAATTTGCTAAATATACATTTTAATATTTGATATAGTGTAATTTGTCAATTTGTCATGATATTGATTAAAAATAAATTATTATAAAATTGTAAATTTTCCATTTTATCATTTGAAATTGAGTTACTGATACCATGACAATATAAAGGAAAAGAGTTACTTGATTCGTATTGCAAAAGCAACTGTTTTGTCAGCATTCACGAGGTCAATTCTATTTTTGCTAATAAAGTTCTGATTAGGAAAGTTAAATTCATATTTCCGAAAATTTGAGGCGAAATCAATATTAACTATTACCAATAGGCATTGCTATCCAAACGACAAGCCTACGCCAGCGAAGAACTAACAGATATGCTACAAACTCATTGCTTCCACAGTCCAATGGAAGATATAATAACTCGATTGGATAAATTAAGCCTATTATTTCTTAGTGCATACAATGGGAAATTTATCGACTACAAAACCGATTTGCGAATAT
>CM039679.1:40727405-40739905 GCA_022537955.1 Schmidtea mediterranea | reverse complement strand
AAGTGAAAGTTTATGGGAAGATTTTTACTAGAAATACTTCTCGCTCTACAGTCGGTTGATATTGTAGTCTTCCATAAACAACCGCTGGGGTACTGATTATTTCTTCAACATTCCCAGGAGTTCAGAATGTTCACATTAATTTCCTACTACTTGATCTTCGATTATTGAAATATTTATATGCCTTGTTGCTCATGTTTCACTTCAATTTCGAATAAGAAAATATTGTTGATGTTGTAAAACTGCTTTCAGCCCGAGTTTTACTTTTTGCGCCGATGTAAATTGAAATTAGTAAATTATGCATCAATTTTGCGTTCGAGAACGTTCTCACAATTCGTCTTCTATTGAACACAAAACTCAATTTTTTCTGAACAAGCATTTTATTTAATTAATTACAATATTAAAACATATGTTATTCAACGGCGTTGGTTGCCGTTTCGGTAATCGGATCGCTGGAATGTCGTCTCGTCAGCCGAACGTTGTCTAGAATATGGGTGGCTTCCGTCCCAGCGTTGTCTGCTAATTCGTTCGAAAATCGGTGTTCGAAGATGTCGTGGTAATACCACATTGAGAGGAGATTCCATTCCTGTTAATGCCAGGTCATCCAGCTCGTAGGAGACTCCATAGTTGGGGGCATACCCACCCGTAGTGGGTATACGTCCCATGGCGATGTCGGTGTTGATCCGATTGAGGTGGTTCCGTGCCATAGAGATTCTCCACCTAATTTTTCTGCCCATTCCTTCAGTTTAACCAATGTAAATTAAGCTCGTTGACGGGCTTCTCGCGCCAGATTTCGGCCGGGTTCTCGTTATATTGCCACGCTGGGCAACTCAATCTCGTCCTCTTTATTCCGTATATCCGGAATCCCATAATGCCTGGCGGCATCGGGAAGTTGCCTTGGCCGGAAATGTGACTGCTATTCTGGAATTATCGGGAATTCTTCATCTCTTCTAAACCTAAAAAATTAGTAACATCATCGAGACATTTAGAAAGTAATTGGTGATGAGTTATTTTCGATAACGTTGACACTCGAAGGATAATATTCACTTTAAGTCTATAACCGTGAGTCATTTTCATTATTAAGTTTTTAACAGCAAACGTAATCATAAACTGATCCCCACGGGCTTTATAGTTTTAGGTGATCGCAGTTATATATATCACAATTAATATCTTCACTATTCCTCAACTGGTTGGTTAAAACTCCCGATCCTTTTTCCTCGACGCGGGCCCTTCGACAATTAACTCTATCCTGCAAGGGTGCCATCTTGGATCGCACTCTCGGTAGATGAGAGTTAGTAACTTGAGTAGATATTTATATTTTGACTGATCAGACGCTGAAGTTTATAGTGGAACCGGCGCGCTGATTAGTCATTCTTACTAACAAGAAGTTTTTTAATAAATCGAAAATTTCTGTAAATGCAAACAAATTCCAGTTGAATTTAATCGTGATTTTCCGATGAACGGAATTGTAGATAAATTTATTCCATACCTGGCAAGGTTAGTAAATTACTATATCCATTTCGGTAATTACGTTCATTATTAATTTATTAGAATTCTAATAGAATTATTCAAATATTTTGATTATTCGTTTCCTGTTTGTGTACTGCAATTATTATCTATTGTCAAATTGGATCAGTAATTTTATGTACTCGTCCTTTTAGAGAAATTATTATTGTCCTTCTTAGTATTTGATTAACATATAGGAGACTGTTTTTTCGGTTCGCGTTTAACGACAGAGTAAGTCTCCTTCATCATCATTGTATAATAAAGAATTAATTAGAAAAGAAAGTTATTTAAATAATTAAATGCTTTAGAAAATAGAGATTTTGAAATTAGCAAATTCTTGTGGTTAATTATTATCATACAAGCTATCCGAGCATGATAAAAGACATTCTAAGCACAATAGAATGTTTTGATGGAGAAAATTTAAAAATTGATGAATGGTTCGATAAGTTCGAACTGATATGCAAGCTTCATAATTTCAATGGAAAAAAGGAAATTTTGCCGGCTGCCATGAAAGGGAAAGCGTTTATCACTCTGAAGGAAGCAGTGAAGAATGAAGATATTAGCTATGAAGAAATTAAAGAATCATTACTACGAGCTTTCAATGACCCCCCCAGAAGCATGCTTATCCAAGTTATTAAATGAAATTCCAGATCGGGGATAATATCAATATTCATTTATCAGAAATGAAGAATCTGGCTTTTAACTCTGGAGATCTACTGGTAAATATTATAATAAACTCCTTGCCAACAGAAATTGGAGCTAAAGTTAGACGACAAGGATCAATATCAATCGACGCAATCGGTGACATCGTTTCACGATTGAATCCAACATGTCACCCAACGCTCAAGTGTTCCTAGCAGATGGGTCGATACTGCCAGTAAGTCAGAGCAAAGCAGAAATCGAATTAGAAGGAAAGTACTTTTTAATTGACTGTTTTATTTCTAGAAAAATGATAGCGGGATACGACGTCATATTAGACATGAACGCTATTATAGCACTAGGAGGTGTGAAGATCAGTGAAGATGTTAGATTCGGATGCGAATTGAAATGTTTGACGGCTGCAAATAGCAATGAAGTTCATAGTTTGACAATTCAAAGGAAAAACTTAGAAGCAAAGTTCAACAAAGAATGGATGGTATCATGGAATTGGACACAGAAGCCCCAATATTAATGTCAAATCGATACTCAAAGTTAGATCCAGATAAACCCAAGGCAGGCCAAGCACTACAAGTAATCGAGCAGTGAATTAAAAATAGCTGGTTAGTTGAATATGACGAAAACCGATTCGGTGAGCCTGTTGGAGCGGTAACTTTATTTCCTGTAATGCAAAAGAATAAGAGCAAAATACGTCCAGTATTTGACTTTAAAGCTTTAAATCATTATCTAGACGTTTCTAGCGGCGAAGCAGTAGTCTGTAATGAAACCATACGAGAGTGGAGAAAGAAAGGAAACAATATAGCAATTTTAGATCTATCTGATGCGTACATGCAAATCAAAGTCGATGAAAATATGTGGAAGTACCAATCATGCATTATAAATGGAAGGCGATACGCATTGACAAGATTGGGTTTTGGAATCAATATCACCCAAGTTATCATGAAAGAGATCGTTAATCACGTGTTGGGTTTAAATGACAGAATAAAACAAGGAGCCAGTGCGTATATGATTGATATCTTTTTACAACGAAGAAGTGGTTCCAGTTGAAGAAGTAAAAGCCTGGTTAATTAAATTCAACTTAATGATGAAAGAAACTGAACGTCCATCATCAACAAAAGCTCAAAGAATACTTGGTCTCTCAGTATTTATTGAAGACAACGTATTAAAATGGAACCGAGCCAATGCCATTCGTTATGAATTCGAAGAGAATATAATGAATAGACGAGATCTGTATTCATTATGCGGTCAATTAACCGGAATTTTTCCCGTAGCAGGCTGGTTGCGGCCACCGTGCTCATCTCAAACGATTAAGTGAAGTAGAATGGAACCAACCAATTGATGCACAATTATTAGATAAAGTAAAATGGTTAATAAAGGAAGTCGAAAAGAACGATCCGGCTCATGGAACATGGAAAGCACCAATGGAAAACGGATACATTTTATAGTGTGATGTCAGCTCTATTGCCATTGGAGAAGCTTTGGAAATCGATGGAAATATTATGGAAGACGCATGGTGATTGAGAAAAGAAAAGGACGTTAGGCACATTAATCTGTGCGAACTTGAGGCGATCGTCAAAGGCATTAATTTATTCATCAAATGGAATTTAAAGTTTGTAAAAATAATGCCGGATAACAAATCAGTGATAAGCTGGGTGCATAATGCCTTAACATCTGAGAGAAAGATTACAACGGAAGCTTCTTCAGAAATGTTAATAAACAGAAGACTCAGCATCATCAAAGAAATAATTACTGAATATGAAATTAAAGGCGAAATAGAATACGTTCCAACAAATAAAAACAAATCTGATGTTTTAACTCGAATTGGATTAAGAAACACTCATGTAAAATGGCGTTAATAGATTTTGGTGAAGATCCCATCAAGAACGCAACTAAAATTCACAAATTATGTCATTTCGGAGGAGACCGATTGAAGTTCTTATCGAGGAGTCAGGAATTAATCTATCTCAAAATGAATTAAAGGAAATTGTCGAGAAGTGTGACAAATGTCAATCAATAGACTCCCATCCTGTTAAAATCAGTAAAGGGCAATTAGAGGTAAAAGATTCTTGGAAACGACTAGCAATTGATGTGACAAAATTACATCAAAAAAAGTTTTTAACAATCATAGATTGCGGGCCCTCTCCATTTGCAATTTGGCGAGAAATACGAAACGAAAGCGCCGACGAAATTTGAAAACAGTAGAAACGGGCTTTTTATGAAAGAGGATCTTCTGATGAACTTCTGTTGGATAATTACTTATCGTCTAGGTCAGAGACTTTTACTTCGTTGATGAAAAAGTGGAGAATTAGAACTGAGTTCAGATCCGCTAATAGACCAGCAGGCAACAGCATCGTCGAAAGGAATCATCGAACAATAAAAGTAGTAGTCACACGATCGGAATGTTCAGTGCAAGAAGCAATTTACTGGTATAATAATACACCAGTGAATGGCTCTTTCTGACCATCAATAAATGGCATTTATTCCTATGATGTAAGACTTCGATTTAATGAAACGAAAGAAATGGTTCGACCGATAGACAATGGCTTTCAAATTACCGACAAGGTGTGGGTAAAACCAGCTCAAAATCAACCGTGTACATCTCCATGGATAAGAGGAAGAATCATGAAGCTGCTGTCTCCACGTAAAGTAATTGTCGATTACGGAACTGTTGCAATGCCACGTCGTATAGCACACTTAAGGCACAGAAATGAAGATTCGTTAGAATCTCGGGGAGATGTATAATAAAGAATTAATTAGAAAAGAAAGTTGTTTAAATAACTATATGTTTTAGAAAATAGAAATTTTGAAATTATTAAATTCTTGTTTTTAATTATTATCATATAATCATATTCGTATTTATTTGATAAATTTCTCCTGCTATACCGAATAATTCGGTTCGATAATGAGGACAAGCGGTTATTACTATGTGGGATTTTTCATTCTCGATTATTTACTGATTAGAAACACTAATATCGTAATCGGCTACTACCGGGTGGATACAGGATAGAAATGTCTTAACCAAGGCGTTATCAGACTAACGAATTTTCTATTGATTTAAAGTAAGTTATGTATCTCGGGGTGGTGTTATTTTGTTCGCTTTTTTTCCAGATCCGTGTCAATCTATGGACGAAATCGTCATACCATCAGTACTGTTAAACTATTTTACGGAATAAATGGATTGGTGCCTTTCTTTTTAATGAGTGATTATGAAAGTTATCGGAAGTATGAGAGGACTTCTATTCCCTGAGAAATTTACTAATATTCAATTTTTGAGTGAATTATTATTTAAAATAGTCTTAAAGAAGTATCCGGTTCTGAATTCAGTAGCAGGAATTTACTATCTATATCGTCCTCCATTCCTTCTCATGATTGGAGTTCTATGACTATCAGTGGACGTTTTCTCTATTACCATACCCATTATATTTAATCTATAGATGATTTCCTCAGTTTATATTAATTCCCTTTAATGTCTGGCCCACTTAATGTTGTTCGTTAAAAAAAGCGGCATTGTTAGAGTAGACTAGTGAGTTTGTATCTGGAGATTTCAAATCATAAGTCAGGAGTTCGGTATTATTATTCTGTAATATTTGCGGGCAATTTTAATCATAATGTTAAACTGTCAATCACAGTCGCATTGGTCATGGTCTTACTCTACCAAATTGGATCATTTTGTTATTTATTTTACCGGGTTCTAGATTCTTTTAGACCTGATTTTCTTCTCATATTGTTCTGTCAGATGCGTTGCTTTTAGTATCAATAGCGTCCATAATAAATATTTATAAAATTCAAAATCCGAAAATTTATTTGTAATATTTAAACACAATTGTTGAGGAATTATATTAAACGCAAAGTTATGTAAGCATAAGGAATTTACATACCACATCAATCAACAATATACATTTATTTAATTCTTTATTTAATTAATATTTATTTAGTTATTTATTTTATGAATTAATTTAATTATATTCTCACATTATCAATTTAGCCATTCCGTAATTGAGTTTTCATTGTTAATCATGTTATGCTCATCGTTTATCTATCAATTTTACCCCGATTCTAGTTTATCAAGTTAAATGTTACGCTTCTTGGTTGAATTATTCTACATTATTAATTTGAGGACGATCACTCATTTTACAGTAATGGCTATAAATCATTCTTTGTTATTAGTTTAATGGCTATAAATCGTTTCACTTTAGTATTTAAAAGGCTATCATTTTGTGTTATTAATTTTAAGGCTACCATTTTGTGTTATTAATTTTAAGGCTATAAATCATTTATATCATTAATTTAAGGACTTTAAATCATTTGATGTCATTAATATAAGGGTTATAAATCATTTTGTTTTTAATTTAAATGCTATAAATCGTTTTATGTTGTTAATTTAAAGTCTAAAAATCATTCGATGTCATTAATGTAAGGGCTATAAATCATTTACATAATTAATGTAAGGGCTTTAAATCATTTGATGTCAATAATATAAGGGCTTTAATTCATTTTATGTTATCAATTTTTAAGGCTATACATCATTATATCATTAATGTAAGAGCTTTAAATCATTTTGTTATTAATTTAAAGGCTATAAATCGTTTCTGGGTGTTGATATTTTGAAACTATATGGTTGTTATCCAGACAACCCCATACAAATATCTTTTGCTTACCACTTGACACCCGTTGCTAAGCAACGTTGGAACTGTGTTGGAGTGAGTAGATCGTCCGCAAAAAGTGAGCGCTATTACTAATGCTATAATTGACCGAACGATCCATGAGTCCAACGAGCTTCCGATAGAAGGCCTGTGCTCGATTTCGATTTTTAGGTCCCATTATTCTCCTATCTCTTTCGAATGTTAACTTATACTCTCATATAATTTATCTTTATGTCCATTCGCCTAGTCCTTCTTATCGTTGTCCGCGTTGATGATTTTTTTTTTGGCCTGTGAACCCTTTGCTATGTTAAATAAACACAGTACATCTCTTACCCTTATCCCTATTATAACTACAATGTTCCCTATTATTATTACTAGCATTATCATTGTTACTATTGTATGTATTACCTTTATTAATTGTTGCTACTATTACATTTATTATTATTATTACTATAATTACCATTATATCTATTATTATTATTATTATTATTATTATTATTATTATTATTATTATTATTATTATTATTATTATTATTATTATTATTATTATTATTATTAAAAGATAACGCCAATAAAAAACTTTTCGTACGATATATTTCGATACATAGCTATCATCTTCAGGTACTCAAAACCAACTAAAAATATTATGAATTAACATTTAATTTAAACAAATTATTTTTTTTTAATTTAATTTTGTAATAAATAAATATTTATAAAATATATTCAATTCACTTTTAATTAATTTAAAATTTTAAAATTTTCACTTATATTCTAATTTTTAAAAAATTAATGTAATTTAAAATTTTCAATTATTTTAATAATATTAAAAAACCTTTAATAATATTAATAAACCTTTTGTTTATAAAAGGTATGTGGATGATATTTTTCTTGTATTTGAAAAACAGAAACATGTAGAACCGTTTTTGCATTTTATGAACAGTTTACATAAAAAAAAGAAGATTTGGACGAACCCAGAAGACGAAGCAGGTTTCGGTGGAGTGGCAAAGTTAAAGAAAAGAGTCCCAAATTCGAAAAAGGAAACGCAAAAGTGGTTGTTAGATCAGCTTGCCTACTGTTTAAACAAACCGATGCGGAAAAGATTTCCAACGAGAGCTTATAAGACATTCAGTATTAATGATTTATGGCAAATGGATTTGATGGAGATGATACCGTATTCGAAGATTAACAAGGGTTATAAATATATTTTAACGAGTATTGATGTTTTCAGTCGTTTTTCCAGCGTTGTACCAACAAAGACAAAATCTGCAGCGGAAATATCTAAAGCAATTAATAATATATTTAAAAATGGCATCCAGACAATTTGCAAACCGATTTAGGTATTATTATTATTATTATTATTATTATTATTATTATTATTATTATATTATTATATTATTATTATTATTATAGGCAAGGAGTTTTACAATAGTAAAGTTAAGCAAATCCTGGATCGTCTCAAAATAAATCATTATTCTGTACATTCTCAATACAAAGCCGCTCATGTTGAAAGATTTAACCGGACATTGAGAGATAGATTGAAGAAATATTTCGTGCATCAAGGTAATAAAATATGGATAAATGTATTACCGAAAATACTTGTTAGTTATAATAATTCATCACATCGAGGTCTGAATGGTTTGAGACCCGTAGATATCAGCTCAAAAACACGAGTACAGTCTAAAAAAATTACTATTACAAAACCTAAACATAAAGTTGTCGATCACGTTAGAATTAGTAAAATATCTCTTTCACCTTTCATCAAAAATTTCGATAGTAATTGGAGTGATGAGGTATTTCAAATTACTAAAATTAATACTAAACAGAGTCCTGTTATGTATGTTATTAAAGATAGTGATAACAATGTAATACAAGGGAAATTCTATAAACAGGAATTACAAGTTATTTACAAACCTACAGTGTTCAGAACTCAGAAAATATTGAAAACTAAAATGGTGGGCAAGGATAAACAATACTATGTCAAATGGCATGGATATCAAAAACCCTCATGGATATCATCAAAAGACCTAGTAAAATGAGTTTCTATACAATTTTACCTAGCAATAGTTGCCCACTAATCGATCCGAAAAATCAAGCAAGTAAATTCATGGTTGATCTTCAAAATCCTATTTATTTACATGGAAATTGTGAAGTTGTTTTGCAAGACTTTACATTTGTGTACAATACATTCCCATTTTTTAGTCATTGTAAAATCGGTTACAAGAGGAATGTTCGCAAAACAAGTAGCGGTATTTTCTCAATCAATAATTTTGAACGATATTATCATATCCCGAATCAATTGTTAGATGAGCATTGTCAAATGTTTTACAGAGATGGATTAAATATTAGTTATGATTTTTCTCCATTTACAATAATATTTGAAAATACTAGTGATGCCAAGCGAATGGGTAGTGATAAGCTTAACATTGTTGTTACTGGGAAGGAATAACTATTACATTTCAATGCTTTTGAAGAAAACAATGTAATGACAGAAGAAATCAAAATAACTGTATCATATATCAATGAGGTGGAAGATACATTTACATTTACTAAAGATTTATATATTAAAACACTTGACAAGTTACATAAATATATTTCATTCAATTGTTTACATATATTTAAAACTATTGAATTTGTTAAAGATGGATTATGTAAATTCAGTCTGAATAATAACATTTGTGAAGTTACACTTAATAAAAATTTGGCTAATACATTGGGATTAGATAAACAAACATATCGGACAAGTGCTTTTGGTGTACGCAGACCAAAAATAATAAAACTTCATAGACAAATGTTCATATATACTAACATCATCGATCCTATAATTGTTGGTGATTCTTTGGTTCCTCTATTGAAATCTGTTTGGGTTGATAAACATGACCAGGATGAAGTTTTCAATATAAATATCGATAATCCAATGTACTTACTGGTATCAACATCATGTATAAACAATATAGAAATAAATATTCGTGATGATAGCGGTAAATTTATTGAATTTAATAATGATACAAAAACTCATTTGACATTACATTTTCGTAAATTAGATGGCCAATAACGATATTATTAGTATGTATAGTGGTAGCCAAAGTGGTGGCGAATTACCATATTTTATTGGTAAACAGAATGGATAAGGATGGTTGAGAAAAATTGGTAGATTTGTACTTCCTATTCTTAAACGCCTTGGTAGTTTTGGTATGAAAACCGCTAAAAATGTGATAATGAATGAACAGAAAATATTACCATCTCTGAAATCAAATGATTTATCAGATTTAGGCAAAGTTCTACCTAGTGTTGCAGGTATGTTTCAAAAACAAGAACCTGCACCGGCTCAAAAACGTAAAAGACACCATAAACATATAAACAAACGAATGAAAGGACATGAAACTGTATTTCAAAAATTATTTGTGGTAAATCTGAATTGTGTTTATTTGATAAACCATCTCCCCAGGTGGTAATTGAAATGGGGGCTTTTGTAGACGTATTCCCGATGAGTTCTATTATGGATAGTAGAACTGATATTGAATTTTATATTAATGGTTCCCAAACTGAATATCTAGATTTGAATGATACATTGTTAACTGTTCAGATCAAAGTTGTAGATAAATTTAGAAAACCGTTGGGTGAACCTAGTGATGTAATACCAAACAATTTCTTGTTTCATACACTTTTTAAAGATGCAGTTCTCAGATTTAATAATATCAAGATTGAGGGCGGTAACAGTACATATATTCACAAAGCTCTAATAGAAACTATTATAAATTACAATAGCGATACTAAAAATACATGTTTAACTCCTATGGGTTATGGTAGTGATGACGATAGAAAAAAGTGGATCAAAGGTTCGAAATTATTTACCATGTGCTCAACATTAAAACTCGATTTTATGGATCAACCAAAATATTTACTCCCAGGTGTTAATGTACACATTAGATTGAAAAGATATGATTCGGCATTATCACTAACAAGTACTACCACAGCACCAATTCTTCAATTAGTTGATGCAAAATTATTGATGAGAAGAGTTCTTGTTGAACTCTCTGTATTAACCGGTCATCAACTGGGGCTTAATTCTAAGCATGCAATATATCCATTGAAAACAAAGGAAATTGTTCAATTTGCTATTGCTAAAGGTTCAGCTTCTTTCTATAAGGAACAAATATTTGGAGATAGAAGAATGCCCAACTTTATATTGGTAACATTTCAAAGTGAATCTCAATATAATGGATCATACTTAACATCGTGCTCAATTTTCAAAAATGTTGGAGTAACATCGTTAACTTTATCGAAAAAAAGGGATTATAGAAAAACATATACTCAAAATTTCGATAATGATAATTATTGTGCTACATATATGCAAAGTATAGTGAGAAATATGGGTTATTTGGATAAAAACCTTAATTGTGGTATAACTCTTGAAGATTTTAAAAGCAAATATCCATTCTTCACGTTTGTTTTGGCACCCGATTTTGATTTAAATCAGAGTCAATTACCTCAAAATGGAAATATTAGGGATTTTATGACTTTAAAAAACTTAGCTAAAAAAAATATAAATATCTGTAAGTTTGACAAAGGAAATGGGATAGGTATTCTTGACCATGATGTGTATGTAAATAAGTTGAATGATTTGTTAAGTTCTCCTCAGTTTGTGAAATCGCCAAAGGGTCGGAAGAATGGAAAATTGCCTCCTCTTAAGGATGAAGAGTTTGTGCAAAAAATGTTAAATGGTTTTATTGAGAAAAAGCTTATTGATGAAGAGGTAGGGTAAGTCTATTCGTCCAATAGGATCCCAGCCAGTAAAACTATATGGGCTACCAAAAAATCCATAAAAATGGTGTACCTATGAGACCAGTTTTGTCGATGGTTGGTACTGCCCAGTATAAAATAGCAATGTTTTTAGATGGATTATTAAAACCGTTAATGCGATCAGAGTTTGAATGTAAGGATAGCTTTGAGTTTGTGTCTTGTATTGCAAAGCTACAAAAACGAAGTATGAATGATGTTATGGTTTCGTTTGATGTTTGTTTTTGTTTACGAATGTACCACTGGTTGAGACGATTGACTTATGTTGTGCGTTGTGGAATGAAAATGATTCGGAACATCACATTTTGGATAGAAGGGCATTTCGTAAACTTCTTGAATTTGCTACTTCAAATGTCAATTTTCTTTTCAATGATGAATGGTATCAACAAATAGATGGAGTCGCTATGGGTCCCCTTTAGCACCAACGATGGCATCAATATTTTTGGCTAGTTTGCAAAAGAAAATTGCTTCTTTCCAATTTGAAAAACCTTTTGTGTATAAAAGGTATGTGGATGATATTTTTCTTATATTTGAAAACCAGAAACATGTAGAACCGATTTTTCCATTTTATGAACAGTTTACATAAAAACATTGTATTCACATGTGAAACGGAGAGAAAGTCATCAATTGCGTTTTTAGATTTGTTAATTCAACGCAAAGATAAACAGTATGAGACAGAGATTTATAGAAAACCAACTGATACTGGTCTTTATACTTCTCCAGAAAGCTTTTGTGAATTTAAGTATAAGAGAAATATGGTGAAAGGATTGATTTATCGTTCATGGTCTTTGTCTTCTACTTTTGCTAATTCGGTAAAAAGTGTTGATAAATTGGTTGAGTTGTTGATAAAGAATGGATATTCTAAATCATTTTTATTGTTGATGATAAAAGAGACTGTTG